>JAWWEY010000025.1:17673609-17743019 GCA_035582745.1 Loriotus luctuosus | reverse complement strand
TCCCTTCCCTTCCCTTCCCTTCCCTTCCCTTCCCTTCCCTTCCCTTCCCTTCCCTTCCCTTCCCTTCCCTTCCCAAATATTGACTATGATTATTTTACATGCTCAGGTGTCATTCTCTCTTTTTTTTTCTGCCTCTCTGATTTTGCTTTATTACCAGGAATCCATCCACTCCAGGAGTTCTGCTATTTTGATCGACTCTAAGAAACTGAACTACTGTCTTTCATTACACAATTTAATTCTGTTTGTTTTTGGAAAGGTTTTAGGATAATCTGCCTGCTGACCTTGGCTTGATCAGAACAAAACAGCCTGTGTGCTGCAGGGGGTCAGTGCTGTGGCATGGGAAAGCTCCTCTCTGGAGCTCTCCTCCAGTGGGCAAAGTCTTGGGGCTGCACTAAGCTGTGTGCTCTGCACACAAACTGTGCAAGAAAACAATGAGCATTATCACTAATGAATTCATCTCCATTTTTTTCCCTTTCAGCACAGATTATATTTAGCAGCTATAAAGCCAAAACAGCTGTAGGTGAATAACAGCACAGCTCAGAATGGACTCTGGCCCTAAAAATGTCACTGAAAGCCTTCAGATGTGCAAAGCCCCCTGCTCACTCTCCCTCAGGATGGCTGGCAGGGCTGCCACAAACTGCTCCAGCTCCCTGGGTTCAGGATGGACTGAGCTCACTGTGAAATGACTTTCTGGGAAGCCTCTCCCTTGTTTATTGCAATTCCCTGTTTTCTGGAAGAGACTCTGGGATTGTTCTGGCTATTGTGAATGTGACCTCAGATGTCTTTGTTGTTCTTTCTCTAGCTGGGAGGATTTAGCAGCATGGTTCAGGGGCCAACAAAGAATGTTCCCAGTTAGTGTGAAATGTTCACCTGGTGCCTGTGTCAGTCACAGTGCCCAGATGGAAATGGATTATAAAATTCATGACACAAGAACACAACTCATAGAGAAAAAGTGCTGAAATAGTTAAGACAAATATGGTTTCAGGCTACAAAGAAAATCCAGAAAACTCAAGCAAATTTGCTATCAGGGATCAATCCTGTTTCCCAAAAGGAGCTCAGTCTGGAACTCCTAACAATGAATCTCCAGGATTTGCTGAGCTTCTCCTTGCTGGGACAAGGAATTTAAACTATTTGAGGCTTGACTTCAGGCATTGACTACAAGGGTGTGTTTGGCAGGGCCAGCTGAGGGAACCTTCAGGGATGGCCTGGGGAGGGAAGCTCCCTGCTCCACCACAGCTGGAATGTTTCACAGCTGCTCTCCCTTTTGGTGACATCTCACTGGACTCTTGAGTCTCTCTGAGCTTCAGGAAGAATTCTTTGCAGTGATTTGCCCTTGGCAGCTTTGCTGACTTCCCTGATGGAAGGAGCAGGAGAAATGAGTGCCCTGATGTTCTCTGTGAAAGCACTGCTGCTTTTCCCAAGCATTTTCCAGGCTGCTGGGGGAAGGCTCAGGTTCTGGGATCATTGATAGCGGAGCTCTGAAATAATCAGAGCCAGTGGGTGTGGATCAGCCATTGGGATTGTGCTTCTGGTGAAATGCTGAGTGCAGGACACAGCACTCACTCTCACTTTTCCTGCCTAGAAGAGGACAGAGCATTTCTGATAGAGGAAAAATGCTGCAGCAGTAGCTGCAGGAGATGCCTTATCAGGACAGAGACTTCTGGTCCAACACAAACTTCTCATTACTGTTTAATACATTCAAATAGGCAAGTTTGCTTGCTCTGGATCAGTGTGATGTGATTCTGTGTCATGACTTTTCTGAGCTGGCACAAGGAGCCCTTAAGCTGGATTTATTGTTTTGTTGAATCATGACCTTAGGGATTTGTGAGAGAAATGAACTGCAGCCAAGTGCTGGAGATTTTAAGGCAGTTTACAAGTGGAACCTGGGTCAGGCTGAAGTCAACAGCAAATCTCTGCATTCATTTTTGGAACAAACCCACTTGATTGCTGAAATGTGAACTCTCTGTGAGAACATATGGACCAGGTTTGGTGTGGCCTGAATATCTGGCCTGTGGCTTCAAGGAGAGGATATTCCTTCTCTCAGAATGATGGAGAGGCCATCCCACCTCCTGTGGGATGGGGGCTGGAGCAGGCTCACACCAGGACCCTGAGCATCCTAAACTTTCCCTTCCCTTCTCTGACAAAGCCACTCTGCAGGGTTTGTGCTCCACTGCTGCAGCTGATGCTCCCACATCCACCCTGGTTCAAGCACGAGGCAGGAAACACTGAAATTACAATGATCCTTGTTTTGGAAAGGGATCTTTAATCCTCCTGTGGCTGCCATTGGTGTCCTTCCAGCCAGTGACTAAGTAGCCAGAGCTGGATAAAAGCCACTTCTCCCATCTCTCCCCCAGATTCCTTTCCAAGACATTTTGAAAAGCTCAAGATCCTTTCTACTGCAGTATGGAATATTTTGGAAGATGAAATATAATGTGGCTTATATAAAACTGCAGGATGCAGAACACAATCCCATTCAGACACAATCAAAGCTTCCCTGAATATTGACATCCTTCGGAAATTTTCATTTTTCTCACCAAATTTTCAGAATCACTAAACCAGCTGAATTACTTTTTCATGTTACTTTGATTAAAATATTAATTTTCTTTCAAGCAATAAATGATCTTAGCCAGAAAATAATTTGCATTAGTTGAGCATATGGGTTGACTCAAAGACAAGTTAATTACAGAACACAGTGCAGAGAACCTTTGCCTACTTGAAGGAGACTGCTACAAAAAGGAAAAATGAAATAGGTGTTATCTCTTTTTAAATTAAATTGCCTGTTACAGGGGATGTACTTTATTCAACATGAAACAGAGTCTAGATGAAATGAGGACGGAAAAGAGAAAATGAGTTTGAGAAAGCATTAGGAGAAAAAGAAGAAAAAACCACCTAAATAAAAGGCTGAAGGAGACAATGAGGGTTTTTTTCTGTATTTTTCAAAAGGTCTCAAAGGAACTGAAGTAACACTGAGACATGCAAGATGGAAGAGAACAGGACTGAACCCACACTCTGCTGGGTTAAGGGAATTTCTGCTGCAGTTGCTGCAGCTAAGTCAGGGCAGGGCTCTGATTTTCACCAAGAAAAGCAAGTTCTTAACCCAAACAATTCCTCCCCATGTACCACAGACTCCCTGTAATTGTCCTTGGGAGCAGGACAAAGCCAAGGCCACAGCCTGACACACCAGGCTGAGCCTCCCTGTCAGCTCAGGGTATCTTCATGCACAACGTGTAATTTCAAAAAGCAGCTTTAAACACTGGGATGATACAATTCTGCTCTCTGTGATTCCTTCCAGATTATATATGTAGATATTATTATGTAAATAAATTTATCATTCATGTAATAACTGCATATGGTGATGAATATAAACATGGGAGTCATGCCAAAGGCCAGGGAGAGGCTCTGCTGAATTTCAGAACAAGACCTTCTGGTCCCATTTCAGGCTCTCTGATAAGATCACAGAAGTCTTGGTGCACATTAGAGCTGCATGTTCCAGTATGGGACCATCCAGAACTGGGAAACATTTTCAGGATTGACTTCCAGGCTTGATTTCCAGGCTTGACACACTTCCAGGTGTGAAAATGGAACTCCCTCAGAGAAGAAAAGATGAAAAATGCAGGGTAACTTTTCCCCAGCCATGTGTGCAGTGCAGGCTTACAAAGAGCCCAGTGATTTTCAGGGTCATTCTCTTTAATCTCAGTGTACAATCCATCTCCAAAAACCTACAGGATCTGAAATGCTT
Source organism: Loriotus luctuosus (assembly GCA_035582745.1). Taxonomy (NCBI): domain Eukaryota; kingdom Metazoa; phylum Chordata; class Aves; order Passeriformes; family Thraupidae; genus Loriotus; species Loriotus luctuosus. The sequence continues at coordinate 17,739,280 of JAWWEY010000025.1, read as the reverse complement.
GGTGCATGAATTCAGATCAATATAATGAACACCAGGTTGTCATTCCTGACATTGCTTGTGCAGGTTAGAAGATTGTAACATCACAGTTACAATTACGTTACCAAAAGCTTTGGATTTAGTGAGTTAGTTGGGTACCTGCAATTTACTCTTTTATTGATCATTCCTCATTCAGCCTTTTATTTATCCCATACCTGGAAAATGCACAGCACATGAACCAAACACCAGTTCACATTTGATCTCCCTCCAAAAGCTTTCTTTATTTTGATTGATTTTTGAATATACCTTCAGCTCTGGGTCACACCAACTGTGGCAATGACAGCCCTTTAGAGTCATTTCAGTATCTCATAAAAAGGGATTGAAGTCCCTGCTTCTCACAGTCCATCAGTTTTATTGTCTGTGTGAAAGGTTTGGACAGGGCAGGGAGCAGCCAGCCCTGCTCTAAAGCACTGTTTGATCATAGGTAAGGAAAGGAAACTGTTCCTGTAAATATCTGGAGATTTACGGAGGTGCAGGAGTGCAGTGGATGTGTTTTATACACTGAATCAGTACATGGTTTATGGCCCAATCACAGACCCAGCACTTTTAAAGCCTTTCCAAGGCATTTCACACATTTGGATTGTCCTGTGTGGGGTAGGGAGAAAACCTGAACATTAATTTCCACGTTTTCATGGCTCTAAAAGACTAATATATAATCCTGTAACCTAGGTTTTGGATGACACCTGTAGATGCACTTTCCTACTTAAGCCCCACAAATCAAGAACGTCTTCATAATTAATTCTTTGGAAAGAATAAACTGATTCATAGATGTCATTAAGGGCATAATTTAGTGAACCATCATTACAAGATACAGCCCAGCCTAGCTCAGAAATATTCCTACTTTGAGTCTAGACTTTCCTGGGGTCTGTATTGGCAAGGCAATGTGGGTATGGGTTTGGGGCAATATGAGGAAATTTCTGTGGGGAAGGGCAGGACTGAGCTCTGCACCAGGGGGGCTCTCCTTGGCCTCAGGTGCAGTGGTACTGAGGCTTTCAAAAGGACCCTGACCCATCCCCAAGGAGAGAGGGAACTTTAGATGTGGAAAGCTTGAGGAGCCATGCAGGAAATTTGTTATTTTTTAATTATTTTTTAATCTATCTTATTCTAAAGGAATTCTGAACATGAGCAGAATTCTGAACACTCAGCATCTAAGGACTGTAACCTAAAGCAGGGACATCCCTCATCCAAACAGATGTTTAATATCAGAGAGTGGACTCACTAAAAATCTATTCAAGAGCAGGTGACAAAAAGGGTTTTCCAAGCCAGCCTGTGTCCAACTGGGATGTGCTGGCCAGGCAGAGCCAAAGCCAGTGATGCCAAACTGGTGCCAGTGCTCAGAGCAGTGCAGGGTGCTGGGGTGGACCGGCTGCCTGCCTTGTTTACATGCTCCCCTCACTGCTCTCCTTTGCTCAACCAGCAGCTTTACACCATGCCTTTGGGACTTTCTCATGTCTGAGCAGTGTCAGAGAAAAGCAGAACTGGGGAGGTCTTGTACAGCATCAAAGTCAGAGCAGAGCACAGGAAACAGAGCACTTTAACCCTAATTTGACACATTATTAAATTCAAAAAGGACAGGGGTAAAAACATCCTGGTGAAAGGGGACCATGAGGAGCATTTTTTTCCCCACAGCTTACCAACCCTAAATTAGTATTCCATGCTCTCTGAAGGAGGAATGCTTTTTTTGTGCTGTACTACTTCAAAATGGCCCTTCAGAAAGTGTTTCTCAGCATGCAGGGAACAGCTGAAGGTCTGGAAAGAAAAGAGTGCATTCAAACCAGCACTTGGCACTTGCAAAGATTTTGGCTTTCTATGACCCCAGTCCTCCCATTCTTCTACAACTACTATCCAAAAAGAAATATTTTCATCCAGCTGGCCTCCCCTGTAACAAAATAAGCCAGAATCTTTGTGTTAATTTGCAAACTGGGCAGTTCTCTGGGATTTGGGCACTCCCAGCTGTAATTTATTCCTTCATGTGACATTTATTCCCAGCACAGTGACACTGGCAAGGGCTGCAGCAGGCTCTGGGCAATGTGGGCACTTGCCAAGAGAGCCATGAGCTCCTGCTCTGCTGGAAGGGCTCAAATGGCCACTGCAAGGGGCTGGAGGGAGAAAAGTTCTCTGCTTCTGCAAGGCCACCATCCTGCTGGGAATGGAGCCTGGGCCCTTTCCCCCAGGGATATCAGCTCAGCTCTTTGTGTAACTCTCTCATTCTTTCTTCTGCCCCTTCACCAGACAAGGGACTCCACACCCAGACCAAACTCACAGAGTGGATACCAGAAACCTTGGATGGATACAAGTTCCAGCTCATTTCCATTGCTTTGATTTAGTTCAACATCAGGTCTTTAATTTGTCATAACCTTTAAGTTCTTTTACAAAATTAAAACATTTTCTTATCTGTTACTGATTATTTTCTTATGTTCCTTCTCTGGGAGATTAAGTGAGATAGTATCTGTAAGCACTTTGAAGATGTTAAAGTGCTTATTACTGTATTTGAAAAGTCAACAGAATCATAAAGTTATGGGGTAAAAATATATATTAAAAAGGAATAAATCCCAGACAGCACTCCTGACTCATCAACACAGCTGGATGCTGAGTCCTTCTGACCCTGGATCATGTTCTGCTCTTTATCCCACTGTCTAAATCCCACTGACTGCCCAGGTGAGGAAAAAAAGGAGCATAACCTAATTCAAATTCTCACTTTCATCCTAAAGAAACCCCCTGAGATCCAAAGGTTCTCCCTAAGCAGAAAGGGAATTTTACATCACCAGTTTCTGGCCTTGTGTACGTAGGCAGACAGCTTTGGTTTCACAACTTGAACATCCTGGGCTACAAATTACAGCCTGATTCAGATGCTGCCTCATATGTGGCTCATCTGTGCCTTCTGCCAGCCCAGGAATTGCTGGGAGTTCGGCAGGGCAGGGCTTGGAGCTTCAGTTTAAAGTCTTAGTGCCTGGCAGCTGATGCCCCTGAGGGAATGGAAAGGAGGTGCAAAGTGCAGCCCTTCCAAATTCAGGTCAGGAAGAGTCATAAGGACACAGAGCACTGACAGATGGATTTCCCTGTTCCCCAGTCCACAGTAATTGAGGAATTATTGTGCAATTAGTGGCAAAATAATACAGAGCAGGAAATGGATTCAGGTAGATGTTAATGTCAGGGAGGGGATATTGAAAGTGGCACCACGATGTCACTTGGTTTGTGTCCCTTTATCTCCTGGACAGAATCAATCCTGGGGAAAGGAACACACTCTGGAACGGGGGTTTTGCCTTCACCCAGCAGTTTTTGCAGCCAGGCCTTTGAGGGCTCCTGTGATATGAATCCTCCATCACATGCAACTGCACTGACCTCCCTGTGTATTTTAAAAACTTGTTTTCTTCTCAGAAGAGCTCCTCTCTGCTTCTCCAGAGCTTCTCTTCAGTCTTGCCATCTTGGAAAGGCTTCAGTCAAGCCCATCAGAGGCAGATTTGGTTTTCATTGCTCGCATATGACATGCCTTGCTGACCTTTTGGTGCATCTGTTAACCCTGGGCACCATGACACTTCAATTTCCCCAAAGAGAAAGGAGGAACCAAAAACCAAAGGGTTTCATCTGCAAAGCCTCCACCTCTGAACTCCATAAAACAATGTTTAAATTGAAGAAGTTAAGTATCAGAAGCCTTTTTTAGACCTCAGAAAAGTACAGAGAATACAGCAAAGGAACAGCAATGTCTGCAGAACTGTGATTCAGATTTCTTGTATCTTCTTTACAGAACCCTCAGAACTTTTCTTGGGTATTAAATCTGTCCCTTGTGCTTTGTGCTTCTCTGACACTGAGCCAAGCCTTCTCAGCTAATGCTTTTACAACTCAAAGAACCTATTTTATCTCATTATTTTTCAGCCACTTGAAATTAGGGTTTGAAACTGCTCTTACAAAGAGCCATCTGAACTGATGAGAATGGGAAAAAATAGCTCAAGTGCCCATCAGAGAAATATCCTGTCTGTCAGCTGCTTCTGGGGAAGAAACCACTGCACTGAGCTACAAGAGGAAGCACCAAGAGCTCTTTAGCCCCCTTTTTGCTTCTAAACAGGAAATTGTGTGAGCATGGTTTGAGGAACAAAGTGGGGAGAGCTGAGGTGTGAACTCTGCTAAACCCCAGAGGTGGTGGCACTGAGTCTGCATTTCAGCAGCTCTGAGAAAAATGCACAGAGGGGGCTTTTCCTTGATCCCAACACAAGGATAGAACCAGCAATTCAGCACCTTGTCTGTGTGCACCAAAAGGGAAAAGAGCAGGAAAGGTTTTGTGCCTAATTCTCCACCACTGGTAGGAATAAGGAAACCACTCTGTGAATGTGCTGTCTCCATGGTAACTGTGCAGCAGGGCTCTCACTGCATGGATCTGCTCACTGCTTTTTGCACTGCACAGGAAATAAATACCTGTTCCTTCTGTGTGAGCTCCAGCATCTGTGGATTTTACTGACTTCTGGGCAGAAGATGTGCAAAAAAAAAAAAAAATCAAAATTGTCTTATTTCAGATTTCAGTTTTGGAGCTAGACTGCCAAAAACCCTAAAAATGAACCAGGTTTTTATCAGTGAGAAAACAATGAATGGGAGAGAAAAAATCTTTTGTGGACAGGGGAAGAATTTTTTTTTTTTTTTTGTAGTGTGTACTAGAGCTGTGTCTCCTTTCTCTTTCATGTGTCCACTGTGTCTCAAGCATGGGTTTTAGGAGGAGTAGATTTTGTTTCTCTGAATTATGATTTCTTCTGGACATTATCCAAAGCCAGAATGCTTTTGCCTCCAGCTGGTCATATTAATATCTGAGTTTTCACTGGATCTTATTGGAATTTGTGGGACTCATCTGGACTTGTGTAGATCTGGCCCCAAGGAAAAGTTTTGGATCTGCAGGCATTTCAGCTCCTCAGCACTTCAGTTCTTTCTCCTGACACAAGAGTGGTACTTCACATCCATTTCAGAGTGCAGAGGTGGGAGGAGAGGGTGATGGCAAAATCACAGATTAAAAGCAGTGATACAGATGAACAAAATTTCTATCCCACACTCAGCAGTGGCTGCAACACTGGCCTTTTGACCATGCTTTGGTTACTTGCTTCAGTTTCCACTTCCCTTTGGAGACAGAGCCTCTCCTCTTTCCCAGTTCCTCTCAGAAACTGTTCCTATCCCAGGCTGCCCCAGTCATTTCCACTCTGTGCTTACACAGAAAAAGGGGCTCAGCCCAACAGGAATCTTGGGAGGTCAGGGGTGTTCCAGCTCTAATAACTTCCCAAGACTGAAACATGAAAGTAGCCCAAAAACAAGAGTGAAAAGGAGCAAAAAATGATTATGCTAAGAAGCACTGAGTTCACAGCAGATTCACTTGCAAGGGGGTTTCTTACTTTCCTTTCAATTGAAATACAAGGAAATAAAAACCTGGCAGTTAATCTGCTTAATTTACTCACATCCTGAAACCATTAATAAAACCATTTGGGAAGCCAGTTGAAAGTGATGTTGTAGTCTCTTTTTAATTCTTGTAACATCTCTGGAAAATATCACAGCAGGCTCTCCTCTGGATTCAGGCACCCACAGAGTGGCTGCAGCAACACAGCACAGTAACACCAAGTCCTCCCTGAAATCTCAGAAATGCTGAATTCAACATCCTGAGCTGAAGTCTGCAATTATTCTTGTGCTTATCACCAAGAGTTTTACACGTGTAATGTCCTTTTTTCGAGGAATTGGTGGCCTCAGCTGGCTTCAGCATTTATAACTCACGTTTTTGCTAGCAACAGAGGAAAGTTAATGCAATTTTAAAAGATTTTAGGTCAAGTTCATCCATGTTTAATGCACTGGGAAATAATCTGGCTCATTCTGTGCATCTCAATTTGTTTGACTGCTTAAAACTGCGCCTGTGTCCAAGCAAAGAACAGGACTTACATGGTCAGACATACATAATTTGTGGATTTTACTGCACAATGAAAATGCAATGGCTTTGTGGCTGTGCCCTGATGCAAACCAAAGGGGTTTCACTGGGAGTGGCTGGAGCTCACTGTAGGTGTTACACTGGCACGAGTCAGTGGGAATGCAGCATGGCTGGGCTGCTGAGGACTCTGGAATTTTGCCTGTTTCCTCTGAGCAGGGGCTTTGTGCTATTTCCTGTTCCCAGTCCTTGTCCTTTCCACTGGTGCCTCCATCCTCACCCACTGACACTCCACCTTTCCACTTCCTGCTTTTTCATGCTCTGCTGACACATCCTTTAACAGCAGCAGCAGCTTTGCTCTTCCTTCCAGCCACCCTCCTACTTCCTGTCCCATCCTTCCTCACATCTGGGGGTTTGACCCCAATTTCCCTCCTGCACACATTTCTTTGTTTCCTGAAATGTTGGTTCCAGCTTTGCTGTTTTCCTGTTCTTGTTTGACTGGTGAAGGGAGCCTGTCCAGGAACACCCAGGAGCTCAGATCATGTGAAAAATGTGCCAATGGTGAAAGAGGGCAGATAAGGCCCTAGCAAAAGATGAGGATGAGTAAAATGATTTTGATAAAAACATAAACCAGATAAGTAACAGCAGTGAACAGAAGTATTTCATGCTCAGAGCAGACTGAAATCAAGATGGGGAATAAAGTCTGGTAAATTTAGCTAATGTTGACTCAGCTGATGTCCCCAGGGTGATCCACTAGATCTGCTTTACAGTTTCCTCAGGCTGCTGCCTCATATTTGAGTCTTTGTTAAAAAAACCCTTTCAACCAACAAAAGAACCCAAACACCAGCCTCTTTCCCCCTCAAAAAAACTCCAGAGGGTTTATCTGCAAGTGTTCTTTAGTCTGTGCTCTGTGCTGAGCCTTCCTGAAGGAGATGTGGTTCCAGGAACCACTGATCTGTTTCAGGTACTGCTGACCAGCTGGAGCTGGGAAGAACAAGCTGGAAATGCTCAGCTGAAATCCTCATTACTGAGTGTTTGGCAGAATTATGAGCATTCATTCTTTGAAGCCAGTGATAAATGCCAAGAAAAGCTGAATTTCTATGACTGCCTGTTAAAGTGCCTCCAATGCCCACACCCCAGAGGGTGTATGCATGCCAAAATATCTGATTTAATTACTACATCTGATATATATCAACCAAAATATTTTTAAGTAGATGTTGTAAATTGTAAATGAAATACATGAAATCCTCTCCCACTTTACTCCTACAAAAGGCTTTTAAAGTCTACAAACCTCCCAGAATGTCCCTCAGACAGGCTGTGTGTCCAGTGAGACACAGCTCACTCAGGTGAAACACAGAGTGCACCAAGCAGCAACTGCTTATTAAGGATATCGGCCCAAGAATAGCATCCATCTGAAACACCAAGGAGAATTTAGGTCAGGAGAACATAATTATCCAAGTTGGACTTTGTCCAGGTTACCTGGATTACCACTGCTATAAAAAGCAGAGTGGGACCATCAGTGAGTGATTAGGAGCTGTGTTTAGCAAGGCTTTGGAAGATCCTAATGTGAATTAATGTTCCATTCCAACCAACTTTAGGGATGAGTTGTGCATCCATTTCATTAAAATCTCCCCTTTATGCCATGGCATTCAGCTGCTGCTTTCTGGCCAGTCATAACAGTGTCATTTATTTTTTTCTAAAGTTTCAGTGCAAAAAAATTACATAGCATTAAAGTCTTCTATATTAGATAAATAAGAAGAACTATTAAATGTTAAAACACTGGCTATTAGTCATCTCTTGTGTTTTATTTTTGGGTTCCTTGTGATCTCAGCCCTGCAAGGAGCCTCCAGATTGAACAGGATTAAGGACTCTCCTTTCTATGAGCCCTAAATTGGTGTCTCCAGCTATAAACCTATTAGAAAGGCTACCAGCTACCCCAAACCTGCTGCAGCATGCACCTGTAGAGCACAGTGAATTTCCAGATGTAGGTTCATAGCTGGGTGGCAGCCTTTGCCTGGAGGGTGTTTGGGGAACCCCTCTGCGCAGAGCTCACCTCTGTGTGGTGCCAGCTGGGGCAGCCTGACCTGCTCCATCACCATCTGGCACTTCTCACTGCCTTTCCTGCACTTTGCTTTCAAAGAAATTAAAAATAAACCTCTCATTCCCAGAACAATAGTTATTGCTAAAGGAAATGGAGGCAGACTGGGGCATGTTCAAGGTTGAGTAATCCCTGACAGTTTTCCCTTCTGTGCTGGCCTGTCCCTTGCAGACCTATTTGCTCTCTTTGCTGACTCACAAATCCATGTGGCAGACTTAAAAGACTTTATTATAAATACACCAATAATCTGAGCTGTCACTCCTGTGAGCTGCTAAGCTTCTGCTTGAGGCAGGGGTAATAATGAGTTTTTCTATTCCTTTATTTTCCATGAGGGAGAGATATGCATGGATTTGATATCAGACATCTGCCCTGTGGGATTCTACAGCTACTTATTCCTATTTCCACATTCTGGGGAAGGATGGATTCCCTTGGTTATTTTGCTTGTGAGCAGAAGAAAAAAAAAAAAGCAGCTAATGCTCCTTCCTTTGTCTGTGTGAATTGTGGCATTCAGCAGTTCCTGGAGGGCTGTGGTGCTCCACACAAGGGCTCAGGGAGCACAAATCCATGACTGTGTTTAAACAAAGCCTGGATGTGGCACTGGGTGCCAGGGTTCAATTGAGGTGTTGGGGCTGGGTTGGACTCCATGATCTTTAAGGTCTCTTCCACCCAGTCATTCTGTGAATTCCGTGACTCCCCAGCACCCTGAAAAGCAGAGCAGCCATGGACAGGACTGTGCAAGGTTCTGAGAGAGATCATGACTGCAGGAAGGAGGCTGTGACTGGAGCTTTGCCATCAGCAAGGAAAAGGGAAGCCATGCTGAGCCTCCAGTGAGCAAAAGTCCATTACCAGCTGTTCTACCCACAAGGTTTTGCTGCCCACCCTCAGCCTCTCTGTCTGCACGTTCCAGCTCCTCAGCCTGGGGCTGCCAGAGTAGAAGAGCTCCCCTAGTCACATTTTTATTCTGTGATGTTAATCAAGTAGGCTAATTATATATATTCCAGGGTTGACATTGGCAGGAATCATGGAACTGGAACCCATGATTCCCACCCCCTCACACTCCCCTTCTGTTCAGACTTGGGGTGTTATTAATCCCCTAACACCAAATCACTTCCATTCTGTTCCTCCAGCTATGGCAAATGCATATGCCAATTAGACTTTTGCCCCTAATTTGCATGTGCCCCTGAGTTTTGAACAGCATGCCTCAAGAAAATGGGTCAAAATTCAATGAAAAAATATTCTACCACCACTGCTTCTACAAAACCTCTGCTTTCCTTGAGAATATGTTGATTTTCACGTGTTGGCACAAAAAAAACCTTCCCCCAAACATGAAGCATTTCAATGCAGTTAAATTATTCTGCTTTGGCTTTGTGCCCAGGAAATATTTTTGGGGTTTGTACATAGAGTTCTCTCGTGCATTTCCATTCAGAAGCAACAGGATTGATACTGAAATGACTGCTGGATTGCTGTGCTCTGCAAACATTTGCTGTGTTGTCTGCTGGAGACAGAGAGGGGGTAATCACTCGTGAACTATTTCTGTGGGAGAGCCCTCGTGCTGCTCCAGCCATTTCAGATGCACTGCAATTTATTCAGTGTCAGAACTGGCACTGGAGAGGCTGCAGCTGCTGGGATCACACCTGGGATCCAAGCAAACAGGAATTCTTCCCACAGTGGGCACCAAGGGCACTGCTGAACCAACCTCACTGTTCAACAAATGCATTCATCAAGCACAGTCCTGTAAGGCTATGATTAAACACTGCACATTCTGTCTTTACTCAGGCAGTAATATAACCCCTCACAGTGCCTCTACTTTCTTTTAGCATTTTGCAATTCCTCAGATTGTTCCTATTCACTTTTGGCCATGTTCATCTGCTACTTCTTAAAAATAAAATTTAAAAAATCCCCCAAGATGTCTCTTCATTATATCAAGTAAGAGGCAAACAAAGCCAGATTTGCGTGGGAGGTCACCCAGACATGTTTTTAGAGAACTGAAAAGGTCTTTTTGGTTCAATTTTCCCTATTCCCCATTTCAGCTGCCATGATCCAGGAACTCCCCCCAGACACAGAGCTCTTTTCCCTCTCAGGTACAAATGTGTTGCTCTAAATTTTGCACATCACATTCCTTGGTGTAAAATCTTGGCTGGACTCAGAGAGACTTGTTTCAGCAAATGGTCAGAACAAGTCTAGATAAATCAGGGGGATTTGTGTTCACACCTAGAAAGGTCCTCCAGTTTCTGCTTTCTGATAATCCTGTGGCAAATTCTAGGCAGGCAGTAGGATCACGAATTGTGTAACCACACAGCCACAGATAACATCCAATGTGACTCAGAGCAAAGAAAGAATTTTTCCTCAGAAGCAGAGAAAATATCAGCTCTGTAGGAATTCCTGCTCCACCTGAGGCAAGGATATGAAGGTCAGTGGATGGAGCAGAATTGCTTTTCACATTTCAGTTTGGGAGAGGAAGATGGTTCTGAAATGCACTCAGCATCTAGAGAATAAAATACAATGAGAGATCCCCCGAGCTACTTTGCTTCATTGTGGGCACACCAAGGAATTCCACAAATCTCCTGCTCGACACAAAGTTCATCTGATGGACAGAGCTTTGTGTGAACATTATGAGTATAAGTAGGACAAGGACAGAAAAAATAAAGTTCTATTTATATCACTGCAAACAGATGTCCAAGACAAGACCAAGCAAGCAGCCAGAGAGACAAAACCACCCCAGGAAGCAGCCAAATAAATTCTCATCCATGGAAGCTCTCAGTGCTCATCTCAGCTGAGGCTGGAGGTGTGCACACAGCTAATTAGTACTTGCTTCTGCCTAAATTAGTGACCTTTCAGAGCAGGGTGTAAGGAACAGATGAGAGAATCTCCCACACCACTCCTGTAGGATTTAACAGAGCTCTTCTCCAGAGCTCTGCAATCGTGGCACACAGAAAATGCACCAATGCTTTTCTTGCTGCAGCAAGGCAGAGTTTTTCCAAGCAGAGCAATGCAAGACCTGCAGTTACAGGCCTCACCCCGCTGGGATGTTCTGGAGCTGACAAGAGCCACCAGACTGGGTGGTTTCCTTGCAAAGATCCTTCTGATCTGAGGCCCTGGAAAACAAACACCTGATATTCCCACTGACTCCAAGAGCAGCTGTGTTAGCTCTGGCTCAGAAATCAGGGAGCAAAGGGCGCCTGATAAAGTTGCTATAGGCCCATCTGCTCAGAACTGATTTCTGGGATGGAGGAAATAAGAAAGAGGGAGAGAAAGGGAGAAAAGCCCTTAAACCTTTGTGGGTTTTAGGATGAATCCTTTGCAGTTTGTGACTGAGGTTGCCAGAGCAGTCCTGAACCTGTCTGAATAAAGGTAGAGCTGAAGGCACAGACAAGTGGGCAGGGTTTGTGCCCTCTCTGGGGCTGCTTGGGCACCTCCACCTGCTGAAACATCAGCCAGCAGGTGCCACATCAACTTTGGGGAAGGATTAGTACAATTAAAGGGTAACTTTTAGTTTTGTACTATTAAAATGTGTCTTGAAAACAAATTCTTGTTTCAAAGGCTGTTCCCAAGCTCAGCTACCTCCTGACTTTGGAGAGGAACAGTGGTTGCTGGGTAAAGGCATGGAATGGTCTGGCTGGGAAGACTGAAGGTACAGCAAACCTGGGATCTAGACCCTCACACACCCAAATCAAGGAGACTTTGAAGTTACTTTGGACAACAGGACTGATTTGTGGATGGAGAGGGTAAAATACTTAATTTCCCCTCCATTTCCACAACACCCCAAGGTTATTCTGCAATGAGCTGAGAGCCAGCACCCACATGCTCACTGAAGCACTGCTGGAGTTCCAAAGAGGACCTGGAGCTGCAGGGACCCATGGAGGGTGAGCACAGAGCCCTGCAGGCAGTTGCTGTGAGTCAAACACAAAAGAAAGCATGCAGCTCTGCACTGGTTCCAACGGAGAGAGATCCCATGGCAACTTTTATTCTGCAGCTCTCAAACAAACTGCTACAGCAGGGAGCAGGAGAGGTGGGAGGTGGGTGTAAAACCACAGCCATGAGACAGCTCCCTCCAGGACACTGTGCCCACATTTCCCAGCTCCTGGTTTCACTGTTGTTTGTAAGGGAGCTGAAGCCAGGAATTTTGCCAGCCTTTCTATCACTGGAGAAGGCACCAGCAGCCACAGCTCCAGCTCAGCACAGAGGAGAAGCAGCTGTCTGTTAAACCATTGGGGAACTTTGCAGTGCAGCTGCCTTTGCAGCATAAATAATTTCTGTTAATGGGCCAGGTTGGCAAATGAATTCAATTGTTTCCTCTCAAATAGGGTTTTTGCATCCAATTTTGACAGGGTGTTTGAACTGAGGGCTCTCAACTCAGGGCTTTTTGGAGAGGTTTTCCAGAGAACACATTTCTGAAGAACACCTGGGAATTTGGTGACATTGCAGTATTTGTAAAATCTTGTATAACACAGTAGCAAGAACCAACTACTAAGCATGACCCAGAACCATCTCCTTCCATGTGCCACACGTGTCTGTCAGACTTTGGATAAGCTAAGTGAAGGAAAGGAGTAGGACATACGGGGAAAAAACCCCGAGGAAACAAAAAACCCAACAAGCCCACATTTTCCTTTAGACAGCAAATGCTCAGCCCAACCAGCTCCACAGTTCAGGATGCTGGATGGTCAGTTAGAGAGTGGCATGAGCTGGCATTGCTGCTGAGACAAAAACACATGCCCAGCTCTGGTCTTTGGCAAGTTATTCCATCTTTGACCCATCCCAAGTGATGAGAGGCCTCCCAGAGGGTGAAATCCACAGCCCTCCTTCAGGCTTTGGTACCCAGTTTGTGTAAGAGTAACAGGATCTGCTGGTGGGATTTAGGTGTTAAAGAGGCAGCTTATGATTGCTAGGAAAACTCAGGTTTTGTCTCTTTGTTCATCAGGTGCTTGAGAAGGAAGACTCTCAGTGAATATGGCAGGACTTTTCATGATGAGAGAAAGAGAAAAGAGTCCATCTCCATTAGCCAAAAAACCCCATAATAATCTTGCTGGACAAGTCAGCACAGAGAGGCTGCAAAGGAGCAAAGCTGAGGACCTAAGGGTGGACTCATGATCCTTGTGGGTCCCTTCCAACTCAGAATATTCCATGACAATAGGACTTCTATGGATGGCAGAGTATGTTTTCTTGTATATATTTACATTTTTAATCTGGTACCATAGAGTTTACTCACTTTGGATTCAAATACCAAACAGCCTGTGTTGCTAAACCTCCAGCTACCAGCACAGCTTTTTAACCAAACTCTTGTTTGATGATAACTCTGGCATAATTGATTTTATTCATTTTAATAACCCCCTGGATTCAGTTTGCTCTGTGGTGCTGCATCCTCTGCAAGGGCAGTGATCTTGCACATTATAATGGTTTCTGCATTAAGCATCTTCTGTGAAAAATCAGAAAATTCCAGCTGAGCAAATTGTTGGGTGTTGTTAAGGCTGTGCTTGGTGCTTTGAGTAAAAGAAATCCATCTCTCCTGCAAGCCTTAACCAGGGACTGGTGTGCATGCCAGCTGTCAGCAAGGGGAAAGCAGGGTAATTGGAGCGATTAAAAGCTCACAATGGTTACAGACATGCTTTTGCATTTAAGGTGGAGTGAAACTGTGCTGTGACAGTGCCATGGCCGCTCTGGGGAAGTCTGTGGAATCCTAGCTGTCATCTCTGCAGCAGTATTTTACATCCTGGAACCTTGACCCCACCAGTTGGCAGCTACATAAACACCTCCAGACATGCTGGGGAGCAGCAGCACAAAGGGATGGATGTGCTGACCCCCAAGCTGTGCTAAGGAGCTGTGCTTTAAAAATATCCTCCACTTGAATATATAATGAAATAGTGGCAATTTTAGTAGCTAATGTGAGGTGAACACAGGAGGGCTCTTATTTATTATTGCAAACAGTGCAGGGAAGGAAAAATTTCCACATATATTTGAGAGGATTCAGTAAGTTCTCAGATATAAAGATCCAGAATCTCTGTAGAAATCAGGACCATGCAAAGCAATGACATTACAGTTAATTTGAATTACTGCACCAGTGGGATTTTTCAAATTTATCTGCTGCTTTGCCCCTCAAAGGATTGACCCAAGCAATATGACTGTGCAGGATATCTGATTATTATCCAAGTCTTCCTGAAAATAGTTATATCTTTCTGGAGCATTAAGGAGACCTTGAGGAAAAACAAACAGTGCTGTCCTCTACCTCCAAAGGCTTTCTTTACTTGCACATTTCACACTGGATAAAAATAGCCTTAAACCCTGGGTTAAGTAAGCTTCTTATATTGGAAAAACCTGTTTCAAGTGGACAAAGGAGACAGAAGTGGCACACCATAAAAAGGCCTTTGGTTTCAGTGTCTGCAACTTGAAACACCATCCTAGTCTCATCTTCTGTGTCCCAGAGGGAACTAACCAGCACTGATTGCAAAGAGCAGAGTAAGCATGAACAGGGTGTGGGCTGTCTACTTCTCCTTTCTGCATTTCAAGATCAGGCTAAGTTCCTTTTCAAGCCTAACTGGAAACTGTGAAAAAAAACTCACATGGAAAGGAAAAAAATCCATTCTGTATTTTCATCAGTACTCAAAACTTACAAGCTGGTCAAGATCTTCACTATAAAAGAATCAACTGCAGTCATTTCCATTGCCAGTAATTTGGAACTGTCTCATTAGTACTGAAACATTTCCAGACACACACACATAGCTTATTTCTGTTGTAATTATTTCTGAGTTACAGTTCAAAGGAGAGTTGAAGAAAGTCAGAGAACAGGATATGAGACTTCCTGGTGCATTTTTAAACTGCAGTGCATAAAGCACTTGAGCTCTGTAGATTACTCCAAAGGGAATGGGAAGGGAACTAAGGAAAGCAAGCCCATTGTTTTGCTAAACTTATTAATCAAGTGTCCAGAAACAAGAGTGAAAGAAGAAGAGCTAAGCAAGATATTCAGAGACTGCATGCTATTGCTCAGTTCTGCTGGTCTGATCCTCTTGGCTACAACATTTCAAGCAAACTTGGTCACTTCAGTGTGCCTCAGTTTCCCCTTAAACACCCCACACTCCCCCAGAATAAGAAGTCAGAAGGTTATTAATTTCTCATAATTAGCCACACAATTACCTTGGAGGATTCTGGCCTGAGTCCTTAAAACTGATCCTGGTAGGACTAGAAACAAAAGCTTTATTATTATTTCTTATTAATTACTACCATTCTCCTTAGAAGCCTTGTGGTCAAACCCAGAGTAGCAGTGAGTACCTGGGGTAGATGCAGGACAAGCAGCTGGGTGACAGAGGGAATTCATCACTGTCCTACTGCAAGCCATTCCCACCTGAACCCATGCCTTTTGAGATGGAGACCAGCTTAAAAGTGAAATTCAGTGGATCCCTCACCACACCAACTTAATGCTACAGCTCTGGAGGCCAAGCTCCACCACTGGCTGTGAATAGTTCAAGGTCTAGAAAGGAACCCACTTTTCTGTACAACAAATTCCTTTGACAAAACTGAGGGCAAGACAAAACCAGGAAAAAGCAAAACTGGAGGAAGGAGCTAGAAGGAAAGAATACATCAATACAGCATTGTTACTGAATAAAGAATTAAAGTCATAAAATCACTACAGAAGTTGCAATCTTTAGGCAGAATGAGGTACCAATACTGATGATGGGTGGCTGTGGAAAGCTGCTGTACCCTCACAAGGTTCAGTCAGAGAATCCCCACCTGCC
Source organism: Loriotus luctuosus (assembly GCA_035582745.1). Lineage (NCBI taxonomy): Eukaryota > Metazoa > Chordata > Aves > Passeriformes > Thraupidae > Loriotus > Loriotus luctuosus. Next base: position 17,723,538 of record JAWWEY010000025.1, on the reverse strand, counting down.
CTGAACCAGCACAAACACACACAGCTGCTCTTTCTCAACATTACAATATTTGGAACATCTCCAATAAAGCCCTTTAAACTAAGGTTTTATATCCCAACCTGATGCACAAACTGTGTATTAGCACTGAGAACTGCCAGGGAGGTATTTCATGGTTCCATGTGGGTCTTTTTATCCTTCTTTCTTCTGCTAAAGGAAATATCTTGGAAACCTTGGAAAGGACAGGCCTGCTGTGTCTGTTCAGTAATGAGCCATGGGCATGTCTGACCATTTGTTAGTACATGGAGAGGGATTTCTCCTCCAAGAACAGATAAAAAAGAATTAGGTCTAATTGAACAACATACCTGAATAAGCCAGAAGCAAGAATGCAAAACTCTGAAAACTGCAGATCTTCCTTCAACTTTCTCTTGGACTTTTCCATGGGAGATTTTGCCAGCATGGTACAATCCTTTGAAGCAATGGAACAAATGTGTGAGTCACTTAAAAAGTTCTCATTTTCAACAAAAAGCTGAATTAGTTGCCCACTCTAATGGGGACAGATATTAGGCTGAAAACCATGACTCCACTGATTCAGCACATTGGTGTCTCAGGAGACAAAATGTTCCTGTTATCCAGGCAGGCTGGAATTGCAGGGAATTGCAGGAGAGCAGGGAAGCTGCCCTGCAATGCTTTACAGAGCCTAAAACTGCAAGCAAAGGCAGCATAATTTTGTTTAAAAGACAGAAGTGGGGAAAAAAAACTTACTTGCAGTCTTAATTTATTTCAAAACACAGACATAGATTCATCTGGATTTAACAGCTTTCTAGAGGAGATGGGCCATGCCTCTTCCTGAGAAATCAGCAATGATACTGAGCAAGTGAAGGCACATAGCCAGTGTCAAACTGTATCTTGACATGCCCACAGTTAATAAAACACACTTGGGAAAACCAAGGAGTTTAAGGGCATCTCTGTTAAAGGGCAAAAAAGAAGAGAATTTACAATTGAAACATGATTATTGGGCTCAATACAAGGGTTATTAGGTGAAACTGTGTGGCTTCTATTATGGGAAAGGCAGATTAAAGCATTATAATGAATTTACTGGGTTCAGAAAAATTACTTGTAGGGCAAACAAAAGAATGAAAGGCTAAAACAAAGTATAAAAAAGATTTAACAGCCATCACATTCAAGGTACCACAAACAGATAACACAGGCAGTGTTTGCACACACCCCACCAGTGCTTTCCCAAAAACAGAGCTGTGACTTGTCTCCCTCAGACTAAACAGGAAACAAGAACTGGTTTGGACTGGAGCCACATATTCACAGTAAAATGATTACTGGAGAAAGCATTTGGTACCAGTTTCAAACCCCACCATAAGACAGAGATTGCTCATCTAATTTTTTTTCTCACATATGAACAGGAGCATCATTAAGATTTTAAACACTGCTTTCTGTGGAGTTTCACCTGGAAAAGCACATGGCACTGGTCTTTAGGAATTAGTAGGATGGTGTGTATGCTACAACAATGAAAGTGCAGCAAACCAAAACGATAGCAAGTAGAAAGAAGATATAGCACAGGAAAATACAGACTGAACATGAAATTCCTAGACAACACATTTGATACACCATTGTTGAATATTTAAATCCCCAACCTTCCTATTTATTCGTGCTGAAATGCATAATGTGAAAATAACTTTGACTTTTCCCTCCCCACAGGCAAATTCTCAGCTTTGAAAATTTTAGCTCTGAAGTTGTCACACATCTGCTCTCTCTTTACACAAGTGCTTTACTAAAGATAGTCAGACAATACTGGTTTCCAACCTTCATTTTCACCTTTTGCATTTAGAACTGAGCCCATGCCAGGTATTAGGGAGTTCTAGATGCTCTCCAGTCAGAAACCCTAAATAATGTCATGTTTGAGAAACTGCCACACTGGTAAATCCATTGCTCCTAATGACTACAGTCTACCAGCAAACCAGGATTTATTTATTCCAGACATTATGAATAATTTCTAACAACAAATCCATCTGAGAATTTTGCAGTTTGCCAGCAAACAAAGGAAGTGGCAGAACCTCTCAAATTAATTTTAATGCATTATTTACCAAAGCCTCTTGTATAATGAGGTAGGGAACAACTCTCTGCTGACAGACAGAACTAGAGTAACAATCTAAACTGATATTTTTTCATCTTCTGTTTCTACAAAATGGCAAGGACTAGAAACATTCATATTTGTATTCTTCATTACCTTTATCAACACTGTGACCCAAAGCCTTATATACTCATTAATATATGAAAATATTAATGCTTTTCATAATAATAATAATAATATAATTATTATATGCTACTTAATACATATGCTAAGTATTAAGTAACATATAATACACTTACATGCTACTTAATACATAGCATATAAATATAGCTATGTCAGAAATATTTACTGACATAGCATCTCATCACTAATCATACATTTTGTTAATAAAGAAAAAAGATGCTTACAAAACTAAAGATAAATTAAACTAAAACATCTCTAAAAATGTTCAAAAGACCTTATCAGAGTCTACTTTTCAGACAAAGCATTTCCTCCAGCAGCCTCACCCCAAGGCCCGCTCAAAGCCAATCAATCACTCCCCACCCTCCTCCTCATCACTTCCTTTTAAGCAATAACTGGAAATTGCCCCATCTGCTCTGAAAATCAAAGAGCAGCAGCTGGTGATCAGCCCCCTTTTAGAGCAGCCTGTGAGACTTTAAGATATTGTCCTGAGCAACTCAGTCAAAATTAATTATAACCTAGATGGAATTAATTAGAGGCTATCTTCATTTCATCTCCATTGTTGTGCAGACAATTGTTTGCTACTCCTCACATGACTTGGTAATTACAGTAAGATGAAACCACTTAAGATGAAATGTCCTGAATGGGTTTTGATTCAGATTTACAAGAGTGTGTTTGCAGGGCTGGGGAGAGATGAATGCTTGTTAAATACAGAGCAGATCTCCACACACACAAGCTCTTGTCAGCTCTTATTGTTGCTCAGTTGGGGCAGCAAAACAGAAGAGTGTTTGTTAATTAAAAAAATTAAAATACTAACTAGAAACAAGTTATCTCTGGCACAGAGAAGTTGTGGTGGAATTCTGTTGTAAAATTCAGATTTTAGATTCAGGAAGCTTTGCCCTGCTGTTTGAAGGTGTAAGAAGCTTCCTGAGATCTGTTACATGTTACCAGTAGTTTTATCTTGCACTGTGGGAGGGAGTTTCTATAGGCACTTTAATTCCAAGCCAGATCAAATGGCTCTAATCAGTATTTTTTCAACCTTTTATCAAGGCAGGCAAGTGTCTGCACGTGATGCAGAGGCTTCCCAGATGGTTTTCAGCTAAAAGGAGAGAGTCTTATCAGGACTGAAAAGAGACAGGGGCAGACTTCTGTTTGGTTAGTAACCACTGCTCTCCATATTAACATCTTTGATTAGATTACAGGAATGAGATTCTCTAGTTTGATAGTATAAAACCCATCTGAGAACAGCAAAAATACCCCCAAACCTTACATTTAGGAGAGGAAAACATCCATCTAGTTGTAATCTACTGAAGTAATTTCTCCCTAGCAGCATAACAAAGTTAAATTATTCTAAAACAATAATGTCTGTTGCACATGGGCTTGGGGGAGGCTAAATGGAAGCTGACCCTCCCTGTGGACATGAGTGCTCCGTGTTTCCAGGGGTAATAAATAACATATCCCTTGCTGGAACCAGCAAATGCAATGCCTGGCACCCCTGGGAATTGGCTAAACTGAGTCTATGGCACAAAAGTGGAGCTGAGTGATTAATTCATGTAGTGCCTGCTACGAGGAAGATCCAGAGGCCCTGGGTCACAGGGACATTAATATTTTTAGAGTGTGAAATCCTATGAAATTATCATGACTTTCACATGTATAATACATGAGGAGGTAGGGAGGCTCAGCTTCATTCTGTCTCCTCTTACAAGTAGTGGTTCAAGAGTGAATTTTTGCTTCATCAGTCATGTGACAGTCTCAGGAGAAGGAAACAGCAAAGACAAAATGGTTCTTGATAGCAGCAAACTGTTCTAAATGTGCTCAGCTTTCTCATTTCTGAAAAAGCCACAGGAGAACATGTTAAAAATCAACAGGAAAACCATCAGGTGGTTTTTGGGACAGGTAACAGTCACAGGCATTGCAGTGGGAGCCCTCCCAGGCGTTCCAGAGCAATCCAAGACTTTCCTGAGGTAACTCCATTTAAAATGAACACTCTGTATCCATCCCTGGTTCTACAGCAGTGATTTCACATGGAGGTACAGAGCTATACCCAGCAGTTGGTCTTTGGGTACTAAAATATTGCAGTTATACAACACACACACAAAAGGTTCAGAAAATTTAAAACTGAGAAAGGACACAACTCTCTTGTGGTTGTCACAGATATGCAAGATTAACTAAGAGTAGCAATAAATGAAATAAAGATGCATAATTTCCTTAGACCCTAATAATCCTGTGAAAATCTGACTTGATTTCCAAACCAATTTTCCCATTTTTTATCCTCAAAAGAACAATTGGTGTTTACCAAGTCACTTCCCAGAAACACTGCTGTAAAATATTCAATCTCCTGTGAGCAGAAAAAGGTCATCATGGGCATTATGTTCAGTGGAGCACAGAAAAACCCAATTCATCCAAATAAAATGAATTATATGTGTTTATTTAAAAGCTATGACTTCTCTTTATGTAATTGGTTTAATTAATAAGAATTTTAGTCTAAATCCAAAATGGCCACAAAAGAGTCTCCTTAAGTTAGCAAAAAAAAAAGTGATTTATTTATGTGTGCAAAATCTTAAATATTTCACACACCATTGTTCAAAGGATCTTTCTGTGATTTCAGCCTCATTTTAATCTTATCAGCATAAGACACTGTTTACAGATCCTCCTGCTCTTGAAGAGGGTTTAAAAACCTTGTGTCCCAACCAGTCACACTATAATTTCCCACATTTAATTAGAAAATAGATGAGTTCAGTTTATTTGAACTGGTACTTGAAGTAAGCAATTAAGTGCTTCACTTAATAGGAGTGTGTGCTGTAAATCTGGCCTTTCATTACATGCACAGCTCCCCACACAAAAGGTTTCTGGTAGCAGACAGAAGCTTGCAGGCATTGCTTTAATAAAAATACACTATTTAGGAATATTGTGATGTATTTCCACTGCCCCTAAGGGACTTACACTAATACAGCCTATTATCTGTCCTTATTACATTGAACTAAGTATGCAATTAATTGGCAATCTGTAGTGGATTATGGAAACATTCCAGATGGATGGGGGTTTATCACAGCATTTTGCTGCAGCAGATACTGTAATTTCCTAAGTTTGGGACACGGACTTTACAAGAATTTATTTCTTTGTTAGATAGGTCTTGTGAGCAAGAATTTCCATTTCCTTTTACAGCAGAGGCAAGGGCTGGAGATGCAGCACAAAGCACTGTGAGATAACACAGTATTGCTTCAGCAGACTGTCTGTGCTCACACACAATGGGATGTGTGGGCTGCACCTCCCTCAAGAAATGAAAATGCAATCAATTGACTTAGTTAATATTTTGCTCTGTGGGAAAAACTCCATCAGACAGTCTGGAGCTCCATTAATCTGTGGCACTGCTTGAGCTGTGGCAGCCTGAGCAGGAGAAAGCCCTTTGTGGTTTGCCAGCCCTCCTCAGCAATTTGGGGGTGAGAGGGGGAGTTGTTCCCCTTTCTACCTCTGCCTTCCACTGCCACTGGAGCTGGATAATGCAGGAAAAACCTGGGGTGGGGTATCTGGAACTGCCACAGATGGCTCCACTGCCACGGGGACCATGGCTGTTGGGAGGGAGAGCTCACCTGGGAGCTGAATCCAGACAATATCCAGAGAGCAGCAGATCCAGCATTGCATCACAGAGCAGGCAGGGGTTTGGAACACACCAGTCTCCCAGGAAGGGTTCTTTAAGATATTAAAATAAGATGTTATTGTGGACAAACCTCATCAATGTATTATTGACAGAAAGGAAGGGTACAGAGAGCCCTTTTGAAACCAGCAGAACACGAGCTCCTGTTCTGGTGCAGCAAACAGAGGGAGAGGCTCCAGGAAAAAAACCCGCTTGTATATCACACTTTGGGGCAAATGCACACATAAAAAGTCACCTTCAAACAGCATTCATGTTATGTAGCAGCTCTTACTCCATGTCTCAAGACTTCTGTTTTCTCCCCTCAGCATAAATGCCCAGGAAGCTCCTACAATACATGGATAAGAGTTCTATTCTTGCTCAACTGGGTATCAGTTCCTAAAAGCGAACAGCTCACTGCTTTTCCTATGCACTCAGCAAGTATCACAATTCCTGTCAACATTTATAAATGCATATCTGCATAGACCACAGCTCAGCCAAGGAACCCAATCCTCATGTGAACTACATGTCCTGCTGGAGGAATTTTCACTTTAATGTAATTTAAGATATAAATCTGACTGTAAGATAAAATATCTTTTAATTCTTCCAGCCACACCTAAGCCTCCTGATTCCCCTTTCTCTTTGGCACTTGCCACCCTCATTTATTTTCAGACTGATAATTGCCCCCTTTACATTTCCATCAACAGACCCCCACACATCCAGCAAATCTCCAGATTGCTTTTGCCATGTGTTAGGATTAATAATTAATGAAGCCAGCTGATTGTTCCAAGTGACCCATTATCATGTCAGGGCAGAGATGAACTAGAGAGAAGACAGGATTCATTTCTGAACCTCCAATTTCAATATCAAAGTTCAAAATCAAAACACCACCAGCAACATAAATCTATTTCTCTCAAGAGATCTCTTTTTTTTTTCAGAGCTGGCCAGAACAGTCCCTCAGCCTGGGAAGCAGATATTCCCATGCTCAGGGCTTTTTAAACATAAACTATTTGTTCTCCAGTATGTGACATTTCTCAGGGCTTTTCTGACATTTAAGTATCACCCAGGTATTTAACGATAATCAAGAAGAGAAAAAGAATGGGAAAGGGAAATGTACATTAGCATGAAAGATTCAGGGACATGAATATGCATAGCACACACACAAGAATAAAAAGCTGCTGTACAATGGGATGCCACAGACCAGAGTGGGAGGGCTTCTGTTCATTAAGTGTTGATACAGTGGATTTAAATAAAATTGAATAAAATCCAATTTAAATGCCAGGATAAAAAGCCTTGAACGGCCAGGCAGGGAACAGAATGAATTTCTGTCCCTCAGAGGTCAGATCAATGCCTGACCGACACCAGCTGCAGATGGTTGGCAGCAGAAGCCTGCAAAAAATAAAGAATTAAATGGTTAGATCAGGTCTGCTGGTTCTTTTTAATCCCATTCTTTGCTGTTCCTGTAACATAATATTTATCTCTAGTACAAAAAAACCCCAAACCTATCACAGGTGTCTTAACAGTTGGTATCTTATTAATTTGCATCATGTCTCAAGCCACCTTAGTCTCTACATGCATAATCCTAAACAGCAGTATTCAATTCTACAAGAATAATTGATACTTCAGCAAGAAGATTGTAAATTCACCCGCTGAGAAAAAGCAAACAAACAAATAAATGACAGCTCATCAATTTATTTGAAGTCATGAGCAAAGCTTCAGTGGAGATAGCACTGCACAGCTTATTATCAGCCTGCTGTTAATGTAGGGCTCCCTGCTTTGAGATTATTTAAGGATGACTAACTCATGTTACATTTATTTCCTCTAAACTTGCTCTGGGCTATATGAAAAGCAGGAATCAATTAATTATTTGCAGGACCATTCAGACAGCACTACAAACAAAATTTAGGCTTTCAACACAACACTTTTGTGGAGGGCAATATCACATGAAGTTGTACCACAAGAAATGAAAAAAATCCAGAAAGGCAAAAATTAATTTTCAGTGGGTTATAAAACCACTGAAGCGTTTAAAGTGTGAGAGCAATTTAGATGGAAACATTGATATCTGAAAAGTTAAAAGTGCAGATGGAATTGCATAGGTTTCATTGTTTTCAATCGTGTCTGCTTTCTTCACCACTCATAATTAATATTTACAGAATTCAAAACCTTTCTTAAGAGCCATGCTAGTGCCTCAGGATCAGTATTTTTTCAGCAGATGATTCACATTTTAATCCCCTCCATGTCACGGTAGGGCACAGAAAAGGAGGGTGCTCATATTGTCTCTAGTTGGCTGCACAGCTGAAATGGTGCTGCTGTGACTTCATTGTCCCCAAGGGACTCAGCATGGGCAGCATGTTTTAGTCATGACAGAAGGCAAAACCTGTGTGTGGTTATTTAAGGCAATCACTGAATCACTTTTGTGTTGTGCCTGGTATTGGTTCACTCCTAACTGCTCTTGGCTTTCAGCAATAATCTCACTTTACCCCGAGATGCGTCAGGGATTGCACAGGTGGGGACAGCAGAGTCACAGAGTAACCTCTAATGTAAATTACATCCTGATAAACATTTAATCACATTACATGTGATAAAACACCCTGAATTAGATACTCCTGCCTTCTGTCTTAACGGAGAATACCTGACCTACTCTTGGATTTCTGCTTCAAAAGATGGGCTGGAATCTCCAGGACTTGGATTAGACCCGGGAGCAATCCCATACTTGTTTCAGGAATGGGTAGATGATTTATCAAACTGCTGCCAGCTCAAATGAGATTATAATGCCATGATACAATGATACCTTTAACACTGTGGTAATGATGCCTTTTACCCACATAAATTAAGAAAACTCTGTAGAAAGTAAAAGAGAGAAGCTTCATCTGAAGCTTGGGTGGACAGCACATTTGAAGGTACTTATTACCCAAAAGGATGCAGGTACATTCTGCTTCTTCTCTGCAGGGAAAAGGAACCAAGACCTCTCCAGGGAATTTATGAGGAGTTTGCAAAAAAGGCCTTTTTATCATTTTAGAAGAGCAATTACTAAACCACTTCAGCCATGGAGTACCAGCAGCTGTCTATCTCCATTTTTCCTGAAAATGTTAGAAGTGCAAAATGCACTGGAAAGCTTCTTGCAGAGCAGCTGTGGATTATTTATGGTGCCTTTACTACCCATGGTCTCAAATGCACTGTTCCACATTGAAGGAATATGCCTTACCCATGAATGATCTGTGAAACAGACAGTCCTAGCAGTTCAGTACTGAAAATGGGATGTCTTGGGGGAAAAAATAGAGCTGGTGAGAGTGTATTTCAAATAATAAAGTGCATTCAGTACTAATTAATCTGTAAAGTGACAATATGAACAGACTGGCTGGATCCTCTTTGTCTGGTTATTTTGCTGTGTGCCAACACAGAGCTATTCAGGGATACCAGAGCAGTTTGTTAAGTACACGACTGGGTGGTACATGACTAAAATTTCCTGGAATTACATATGCACTTGACTTTTCATGCATTAAAAAATCTGACTCAAACCTGTGCTAGGTTAGCAGTGCCATTTCTCACTTGTGTTTCAAAAAACTGGTTGAAGTTTCTGGCTTCAAGTCTGCAGATTTTCCCCCAAGACAACCATTTTGTTTGCCCATTGCACTGCTACTGGAAGGGGACAGCAACTCTTCCCCACCCAAGATGAAGTAAGGGGAAGAAATAGTCTCAAAAATCAGAGCTGTTGTCATGGAAACCAGAACAAGGATTTTCGAGGCCAAAATGGATGCATCTATAAATCAGAGACGAGGAAAATCCTACCCTTTTATAAAAATACGTTAAGTGGAAAATGTCTTTATCATAGGAAGTCAGATATTTACTAGCTCAACAAATGCTGCGGTGTAAAGCAGTATGTGAGTAAATATTTTTTTTTCTATAATACAATATGATCTCATCAGCACCAGTGGTTCATGCATTTGAGAGAAAGGCAGTAGTAGCCATAGAAACAGCCTGCTCTTCCTGAGTGGCAGAAGGTATCGTGTGACACCCACTTTTGGTGGTGGCCTCACACTCTGCCAGATTTGTGGCTGTTTTTGAGTGTCAGGGGTTTTTTGATGCACCCCAAGCCACTGGAACCAGTTTTATTCTGTGCAGCTCCACAGCCTGGCATTGCCTCTGAGAGGAGGTACCTAAGGGAAGGAGATTCCTTCTGCAGGGTGGAAATAAAGGGTGGCTCTAGGGGTGCTTTAGAAACAGTGCTGTTACTTTTCTTCCCTGTGTTGTTAGCAAGTATGTTGCTACAGCACTGCAATAAAATCAGGGCCATTACACCATGTACTCTTTCAGTATTTGTGTGGAGAGATGTACAAGTGAACAACAAACCTGCCTGAGGCCATAGAGCAAGACAAGGACAGACCTTGGGAAAAAAAAAAAAGGGTTTTTTTCATTTTTCAATCCCAACCATTCACACAAAGCATTTCACCACTTCACCTTCTTTTCCTACCACCTTCAATCTCCCCTTCCCTCAGCTGCCAGCACACAGCCCTACCTAAAGGCAGAGCTTGGCTTGGACTCTGATCTCCTGTGACACATTTTCTGTTTAGTGCTGGAAATCGCTGCTTTAAACTGCAACTTGAGCCCTGTCTCGGGACACAGGCTCTGAGTCACCTCTAGCAGCAGATGATTTACAAGCAGCCCTTCAAAGCTGTCCCAGCTCACTGCTATTATCTTGATCTCACTGGTACCTTCCTCAGTATAAAAGCACAGGTTATCCTCTTGCTTGTTTGCAATGCCTAATTAGGCCCAAGCTGTAAAAAGCCAGGCTGACCTTTAATAGCTCTTTGTACTGGGCAGAAGAGCTGGATTTGCAGTTTAAGACTGCTTGTTGGTAATGATGGTTTCCCTCTCCTGTGATAAAGTACAACTTGAAAACAGAAACCACAGAGAAAGCTGCTGTGTTCTGCTCTGGAGAGCATCTGTGGGGGACACATCTGCCACACATGTTTAATGAAGGTACTGGAGTACCCACACATGGAATAAACACTGAGATGGAAGGAGTTTATTGCCCTAACTTCCTCCCACAGCACAGCTGGATCACACAGGAAGCTGCTGAATCACACAGGGTCCAGCTGCTGGATCACCAGGTTTCCAGCTTGACTTCATACACTCTCAGTGCAAAGAACAGGTGTTGAAAGGCTGGTTAGCCTCTGACCTGGAAATTCCCTCAGCAGGAGCATAACCTGTGTGATTTAGTGTGAGTATCTTTAGTGAGTGGCTTTAAGAGCTGGTGATCCTGCAGGGTACAGCCTAATGTCACAGGCAAGTGACAAAACTCCATCCAGCTGGATCACACAGGAAGCTGCTCCAGAACCAGGCTTTTATAGCCCAAAGTTCTGAAAATCCAACCTGGAACTTATTAGAGCAATTTGACAAAGCTGAGATGTACAAGGACATGACTGCATACTATAGAAATAGTGTGTATATATATATATACACACACACATACACCCCTGGGAAAGGCATGAGGCAGGAACAGCTTCCTCTCCCACACTTTGATCTGGTGTCTCACCTTTTCCTGGATGCTCTTGGAGCAGAGATCCCAGCACTGAGCAGTCAGCAACAACTGGGTGCTCCCATAACCTGCACTGGTTTTGTTCTGGGCAATAACCATCCCTCGTGAGCTCTGGGTCACTCTGAGACACACTCCACACCTGGACAGAAATATGGGAAGCAGTTAAAAAGATGCGTTAGGGTGGCAAATAAACTGTGCTGCACAAACAACAAGAACAAACAAAGAATGAATAGATCAAATCCAGCCCAGGTGGAAGGGAAGAAGGTGTGTGGGAAAAGGAGCTGCACGTAACAAAGCAGGGCACTTGTACAAACCCCTGAAACTGCAAGAAATTTATTTGTTTCCTCAATGGCTCTTGACATCACAAGCCATGATCATGTTTCCGCCACTTATTTTCAAAACTTAAGGGTTTTCCATACAACAGAGGACAAAACACTGGTTTCTTGTTACATGGTGGGTGTCAATATTGCACACTGCCAAGAAACACAGCTGCCCTGCTGAAAAAGCCTTCCCTCACAAATCCAGGATGTTTCAAGGGGTTTTCTCCCACTGTTTGGAGAAAGAGTCTGCATGCATTAAAGAAGTGAACAAGAGTGAAAATGAGTTCAGGAATGTTACCAGAACTTTCCCATCTCCTACTCAAACATGTTTTTGTTTGCAACACTCAGTGCTCTAAAATTCTTTGATGTTTTTCACTGTGTTTGCACCTCATTGTTTCTGATGGCGGGGGCACTTCCAGGGTTTGGGGTGGGCAGACCAAACAGTCTGACCCCAAGGAGACAATTGTGATAACACCCTGTGAGATGATCCATGCTTACAAACAGAACAGAAAGTCTGGGTCACAGTGTCACTGCGTGTAATGCTGCCCACATTACAATTGAAATAGATGGAATTAAGCTGTGTTCTGAGGAAATGAGACCTTCTGTTTCCATTTGCATCCTCTGCTTTCCATCCTGCAGTACTATATATGGAAACAGCTAAAGTTATATATTTCCTATGGAAGACTTCCTCATTGGAGAAAATACCCTCAACAAATTCTAAAATTCCTTCATAGAAAGCAGACTGTAAATTAAAAAAAAAAAACCCAAAATGAAACCAACCAAACAAAAAAATAAGAAAAAGAAGCAAACCCAAAGACAGCTGATATTCAGAATTCTACCATTTGATTCCTTTACTCAGTTACAGGCTTGTTGTATTCCTGTACAGTTTTCACTAAACACAAATTACAAACCTTTGCAAACAAAACAAAAGAGTTGGGTAATGCAGTAAGTAATCTGGAATTTAATTCAAACTAGGCCTGGGCTAAGCAGAAAATAAACAAAGGAGGCTGTGCAGGGTTTCTCAGCATCAGAGGTTGCATATTTGGTGGAAAAGGTTCTCTTGTTAAGGATTGTTTGCCTTGTTGAATTGGCTGTGGTTCATATGAATGTTACCCCACCTGTAAGTACATTTTCTAAAATTCTGCATATTCTAATCTCTACCCATAATCACAGAATCAGAAAATGGTTTGGAGGTGACCTTAAGCATCACTTAGTTCCAACCCCAATAATCAGATTCATCTGTTCACTGCACCCTATAGAAGAGTGCTTCTATAGAAGAGTTGGTTACCAGCAGGCAGAGAGGTCTGTAAAGGGAAGTACAAAGACTTGCAAAACCCAGAACTTCCTTTGTGACTACCTAAGGACTCAGTTTGGGTGAGAATCAGACTTTCTTTTAGCCTTATATGGCAATCCTACAAAAACCCGGAGGCAAATCAGGTGAGAAGCTGTGAAGTTACAGTTCCTACTGCAGCCAGTTACAGGCAGAGCTGAACAACACGTATATAAAAAGCTTTGAGGGGTAGGTTTGGAAGATACCTTTTAAAGTCAAAAGAATTTTGTGCTGAGGTCACCCTACAGATGATCAGAGGGCCAAGCCTACCACTAGTTTCATCAAATACCATTATTGCAAGATTTCACTGTGACTGCAGATGCCTTGTGAAACTTCATGTGTCCATCAAAACAGGAAACGCTGAGCCTAATGGCATTAAAAGGGGTGAAATGACTTCTGTATTCACTAGACCCTGAAACATGGAAAGGGTCTTTTATAATTTAACTCTTTCAACTCAAGTGTGACCTCTTTTGCAATATAATGTAACTGAAATGCTGAGTAATAACTGGGAAGTGAAAAGCATCAGCTGTGTTTCCTCCATGTGACTTACAGCAGTGCTTATCTACACTCCAGGCTGCAAGAGGCTTCAAACTGAACGGCTTATTTGGACCTACAGTCCCAATCTCTCTTTCCCACGAGGTGAACATACCCCCAAAATTCCCTGCTGAAAAGTGCCTCCGGTGTGATATCACCATTTTTGGAGTTCTCAGATGCCTGTGGCTGAGAGGGCTGAAGTTCTGCTCATTGCATGTGTGAGTGCAGCTAATTATAAGCTCTTTGGAGCAGAAATCCTGTCTGTCTGCACAGTCTTTGGCACAGCAGGGTCCCTTTCTCAGCTGGCCTTCAGTGAGAACTCAGTGCGAGGTATGAATCATATCAAAGGTGAATCAGAACTATTCTGAGTCACTGACACCAGAGAGTAACAACCTTAACATATGTATACAAGACTAATGAGCTGCAAAATTTCTCTATTCCAAATCAAGAGAGGAGAAAAAAAATAATTTTAAAGAAACTAAAAGATAGCTGAGGTACAACAGATGTGCTAGATATAAATGCACATAAATATTCCATTTTGCTATATTGAAATAATTTGTTTTAACTGAAGGAGACTTACCTGAACTCAGAGATTTGAACTGAAATGAGGATTACCTGGAACTAAGGTCATCTAAATTTTCTGTGGTCTTGGCAAACTAATAAAATCAAACCTACTCCATTTTATTAAAGTCAAAAATATATAGTCTTTTAAACAAATACTTTGGGGTTTTGTGGTTTTGTTTTTTTCACTCTGCAATCAAACACACGTCTAACACTAGTTCACAATATTAGCCAGAATTGTTTATAGAACCTTCTTGTGTGTTTTTCCTGTTTTTTATACACCAGTGTATTCTTAAATGTCCTTAAAAGGCATCTTAGTGTATTCTCTCTTTCTGACTGGCAGAAACAAAGCACTCGAGACACTTCACCAGCTCTGCTGAGTAGCTGAAAATACACGAGGAAGTGACGACTCATTTAAAGAGAGCTGAGAATTGCTGCCCTTACGCACCAGGTTTCCAGCTTGACTTTTTACAGTGCAAAGAACAGGCGTTGAAAGGCTGGTTAGCCTCTGACCTGGAAATTCCCTCAGCAGGAGCATAATCTGTGCGATTTAGTGTGAGTATCTCGTGGCTTTAAGAGCTGGAGTTTACAGCCTAATGTCACAGGCAAGCGACAAAACTCCATGCAGGAGCAGCAGGAAGCTCGGGTTAGATCGAGGGGCAGGGCAAACAAACCCACAGCTCAGGCAGCTCTGTCACAAACGGGTAAGGCTTGAACAAAAGAGGATAAATTGGAGCTAAGCCAGGCCAGGTACCTTTCAGTAGCTTTTGACTGATTCTGGAGAAAAAGCGACTTGAAATCATCGTTTCTTTGTGAAGATGATACTGGTCACTCAGAATTAGCTGGCTGGTTGTCAGTCTGAGTGCAAGGTCAGTAAGACCAGAATTTCAAGTCTTGTATCTTCAGACTGAAAAGAAGTCCAACAGAAAGAGATAAAATATGAAACACAACCAATAAAACAAACAAATGTAAAAATCCAATTGCATGTGAAGCAATACATCCACAGAAACACTAAACTTTAAAAATAAATTAAAGAAGAAAAAGTTAACTTGAATGAAAAAACTTTGTTTTTCTCATTGTGCACGTTTCACTTTCTGGAACTTCATTAACACTGATGGAAACCAAACACACAGCAGACTTTTTCCAGAACCTGTTCATGTAGCCCAGGGAGGGATTTCCACCAAGAACAGAGTTTTGTCCTCACGGTCATTATGCAGAGTTAATAGGAAAGGGACAAACTAATTTATTACACAGGTTTTACTTCTAACACACAGCGTGTAAACGGGGGAATCCAAACCCGCTCGGAGCCCGCAGTGTGGGGAACTCCCTAAACATGCGATGCCATCGTGTGGGCAAAGGCAGCTCCAGCAGTTTCCAGAGGAATCTCATTGAATCCTGGAATGTTTCGAGCTGTTTTGAGTTAAAATGGTCATCTCGACCTTACTACGGACAGGGACACCGTCCACTAGCCCAGGATATATTCACATCATATGAACATGCCATTAATTCCTTCATTTTCACTTTACTATGTCCTGACCCTGCCGAAGGAGCTGGGTTCAGAGAGAGGCTGAAACAGCATCCACCCTGGAACTCTGGTCAATCTGTTTCTGAGCTGACAACAGGAAGACTAATCTACAGGTTTTTGTGAAATTTTGCATCTGTGAAGGCTAAAGAAACCACCCCACAATTAAAAAGTGTGGTTTAACTTTATCAAGATTTGTACTCATTCTTGCAAAAGAGCAAAACAGTGAGAGCTCAGCCATGGTTAGTGCAGACAGAATCACAGACCGGTTGTGTTGGGAAGGACCTTAAAGCTCATCTCATTCCAAACCCTGCCATGGGCAGGAACACCTTTCATTAGTTCAGGGTGCTCCAAGCCCCATCCAACCTGATCTTGAAAACTTCCAGGGATGGGACATTAAGAACTTCTCTGGGGAACTATTTTCCCCCCCTAAATTCCCTTCTTTTGTACATTTCTGCTTTCTGTTGAAAATACGCTGATCAGACTATAATTAAATAAGTTAAATGCCAAAGCAGCTAACCTGTTCCATGGCACCTTGTTGCAGGAACACTCACAATACCAGATTTGTGTGAATTTGCAGATTTGTGTGAACTTCCCATCTCTGGAAGGAGAAGGAGGCTTCACACTGAGCTCAAGCTGCAAGAAAATCAACCAGAGTCAAAGCATGGACAAAAATGATGTCACTGCTCTGAATATGAAGGCCTTGGTGTGCTGCAGGAACCAAAACCTGTAGCTGAAAGAAAAAGGAGAATGCAAATGGGATGAAAAGTTGCTACCTGAAAAAAAAGTGAGTTGGGGCACCAGAGTTTTGCAGCCACCGAAGTTATAATTTTTTCTCTCAAGTCTTCACGAGTCTGACTGAAAGCACGACCAGTCCCTGTCACCTTCCATTTGTCCCTTAGCCCACGTACAGCGTTTTTACCTCTCAGCTTCAGACCAGCTTGATTTTGCCGGTCAGGAGACAGAAACTGAACCTATTCATTGATTAATTGTTGTGCTTTTCCTCCACTCCTCACTGCCATTGAAACTGACCAGAGCCGGAGCCTTAACCCTGAAAGTGACCTTTGTGTGTGTATTTACTACTCACCGTGTATTTACTACACACAGGCACACCCAGCTTTTCCATTCCCAAAGCCATGAGCTGTTTCCAGCATAGATCAGGGCCAGCAACACCTTCACCCACAGACCTTTCTAGGACCTTCCCAGGAAAATTTCTGGGATGGTTTTTAAAATGCTTCAGCACAGGGGACCTGACACCTTAGCCCTGACACGAGCTGTGAAGGGTCGTTGCTGTGTCCCAGCTACAGCTCTGAATTTTTACGCTTTTTGGAACACTTTTTAGGGCCAGGGAGGCTGAGGGAAAAGGGATGCCTCAGGAAGAAGGGTCCCCTCAGGGAGGAGGGTTCCCGGAAAAGCAGAGTCCCCTCAGGGAAAAGGGTTTCTGGAAAAGCAGGGTCTCCTCAGGGAAGAGGTTTTCCTGGAAAAGCAGGCTCTCCTCACAGAAGAGGGCTCCTGAAAAAGCAGGGTCTCCTCAGGGAGGGCGGTTTCCTTAAGGAGATTTTCTCTCCAGGGAAAAGTGTCCCCTCCGGGTGGATGGTCCCCTCAAAATGGAGACTTCTCTCAGGGCGGAGGGTTCCCTCAAAAAGGAGGGAAATGTCCACTCAAATGGGAGGGTATCCTCAGGAAAAAGCGTTCCCTTAGAGAGAAGGGTCCCCTCAAGGCTGAGGAAGCCCTGATGAAGGCCGCGCTCTCGCTGTGTCCGGAGCTCTCAGGCTGCCTCCTCACCGCCCGCCTGTCCCCTCCGGATCGCGGGGGCAACATCGCTGCTCCTAGCCTTCCCTACCTTCCTCCACTTCCTCCACCCCTTCTCTGCCTTCCTCCATCCCTTCCCTGCCTACCTCGCTCCGCCCGTCCCTCCCCGTGGCCGAGGGCCGGCCCCGCGCTCCGCCCCGGCCGTGCGGGCGGAGGTGCCGGATGGCGCCGGCCGGGCCCGGGCCGGTGTCACAGCGCGGGGGCCATCGGGGGCTATCGAGAGCCGGGCCAGTGTCACAGCCCGGGGCCCATCGGGGGCTATCGAGAGCCGGACCAGTGTCACAGCCCGGGGCCCTGCCGGTAAGCGAGGGGCGGGCGGGGGACTCGGCCCAGCCCCTGCCTCGTCACCGGGATGGGGCGGGAGCTGCTGCCCCCGGCTGCGGAGGATGGGCAGGGCTGAGCTGAGCTGGGCGCCCCGGGAATAAACCCTTCAAAGCCCCCTTTTCGCTGCTTAAATTAACAACATGCCCACGGTCTGTTTTCTAGGTTGCAGTGGTTTCCATTCACCTCTCAGTATTTACTCCACGATCGGCATCTTCCTCAGGCAAACAAGGCTTTAGGCCTGAAGGTGAAGCAGCCACAACCCGGCCTCTTGTCTACGGTAAACAAAGTTAACGACGGAAATACTGCATTGGGCTCAACAGTGTGTCCTTCAGAAGGAAGGACTGTGTGATGGGTTCGTCTGAAAAGGAGAGGTGTGAGGAAGGATATGGAATTTGCAGAAAAAAAAACCTGCAAAATGATGTTTTTGTTCCATATCTGATATTTTTCATTTTGTCACCCCAGGTTTGTGTCTTCCCCAGACAGGTGGGAAGGCTGTTGGCCGTGGTGGCCGTCACTGTGGTCCTGGTGGAATTTGGGGTTTCAGGCGCTGTTAAGTCTGTGCTGTGCTGTTCCAAAGAGAAGGGCAGAGCACTTGGCCCAGACAACACTAAAAAACAATCTGTAATGCAGGGGACTCCTGGGACATTGAGAGGAATAGTTGTACCACTAAAAGTATAAAACAAAGAAACCCCAAACCAACCTCCCACCGCCAGCTTTAATTCTGTGGGTACCAGCTCCCAATGACTGATTTATTCATTTCATATAAATCTCTGTGTTTTTAATGGGTCTTGAGTTGTGTTCCTAAATGTTTTTGTTCCTTTGTTTCAAATTATTTTTATAATGTGCCCATGAAAAAACCCCACTCTTATGTGATTTTCAGAGACTTTGCAGTGATGGTTTTTTAGTACCACATCATATTGGCAAACTTAGGTTCAGTCCATTAATGCATCAGAAAGATGCAGCATAATCTGTCATAACTAATCCATTATCAGGCTTTTCCCTTCATGTTAGGGATGTAATCCAGCTGTCAAACTCACGGTCACTTTGTGTAAACTAATTTTACCATTAGATCATATTGGTTTTTCCATTTGATAGAGACTTGACTGAGGTTGGCATTGGTGGCCAGGGTGGTTTTAGCCAAGAGCTGTCAGACTGTCAGCTTTTAAAGCACAGTTACAGTTCACAGATGTTCTCCAGGTTCATTAAACCTTGGTGAATACAGAGACTAAACAGTAGTTTTAATAATTTCCTGTAAGGCTGCTAGTTTCCTCTTTTTGTAAAGCTTGCACTGGTATGTCAGTCTGTTTGATGTGTCTTTCATGGCCCTTGTGATACCTTTCTGTGTTTAATGTCTCTTTTGATTTTTTTTCTCTTTGCTTCAGGTTGAAAAGATGGGGAATGCTGAAAGCAATGCCTATCAGAATCACCTTTCCAGATTTCTTCCTGAGGAGCAGTCTGACATTGATGGACTGTTTGACACCTTATCAGGATCCAGTGGCTCAGCTGGAGCAAAAAATGCCAAAGCTGCAAAGAAAACTGTGACTCTGGCAGCACTACAGGTAAGACAGTCTGTTATTCATCATATATCTGGGATGTAGTGCATTGAACAGAATTCCAGAAATAAAATATAAAGATGTGGTATTTTTTAAGGATTGCTCATCTCAATTTAATTTTTCATATTTTGGGGCAGGATGGAGATTTAACTTATTCATGCAGATTAACCAGAGTAGTGACCTTCAGGTTTGCATTTATCTCTTAAATTGCACTTTTGGGTCCATTGCAGTTTTCCTAATTCTGAAGTAAGTTAGGGTGTGTGTAAATATTCTCACAGAGACCTGAAAAATGGGAAGAATATTTTTACCCCTGGAGTCTGTAGTGTGGGATCATTTACAGATTGTCTTGAGGAGCTGTCACAAAGTCAATTTTTATTTGGTTATGCCTGTCTCCCTTGACATATCACTGTCTCTAATCTCTTCACTTGTGCTAAAAGGAGAGAATTCAATTTGACTTGATTAAGCTGTGGCTCCCTGTTTTAGCTAATTAACATGCATTACGCTTCTGATTAACTTTGCATTCATTTTCTAATCAAGAAAAGAGAAAAATGAGTCATTGGGAGCCTTAATAACTTCAGCTAGTCAGGAACTAAGTGGCCAAATGAATGTGGTGGTAAAGTGCAGTTTGATGTATATTACACAGATAATGGAGTCCAATTAAAGCTCATTGAAAGCAGCAGGTTATTTTAAGGTGTTCAGCAATGCCTGTGCATACAGACCAGCTTCAGCCTTCCTGGAGCCTGGCTGGCTGTGAGCTGTCACCAGTTTTTGAAGCACCAAGTTTGGAAATGATGTTCCTGCTGCCTGATTTTTCAGCACTAGTTCATCCACTGTCCTTGGTGCCTGTTAATTGTTTGGGACCTGGCAGAAGTTCTCTTTCTAGCTTTGCCCCAGATCAGTGTGATCTTTGATGAACATTTGCCTTTTCCCTTTCTGCTTTTTTGTTTGCCAGCTTAAATTAAAATCTTTTGGAAGACTTCCTGTAGGTGCAGGGAGAATGGCAATGGCATTTCTGCCTCGTAGGTGACAATGCCTCATGTCTGGACTGAGATGTGACAGATTTGATCCAACAACAATCTGGTACCACTGGTGAGGCCCCAGGCATCTGGGCCAGGACAGGCTGCACTGCATAGCTTGGGAAGCTCGTGGAGCAGGAACCTCTTGATAATTTCATGAAACCTTTTTAAAACAAGGGTTCAAAGCTGTCAGAGGTGTGAGTTAGATGGCTATTAAGGATTCCTTTTTTACACAACTCTTGTTTTCACACCCCAGGCCCACTCTTTGGAATAGCTAGAAGCAAAATGAAACAGCTCAGTGAAGTGGTGGGATTAGGCAGGGAGTAGGCAGGTAATTCAGCAGTGTGAAGTAAAAAGCCCTTGAGTATAATGTTTTAGTTGTGTTCCCTGCTGCCTCTCCCACTTGAGGCTCATGGAGGATTTTTAGAAAGCCTCTCAAAGGCAGCTGTACCCCCTGTGAGCGTCCCTCCCTCGCTGTGGAGCACTCTGATGTGATGCTGTGGCTGCTATTTCTGCTGCTGCTGCTGGAATCAAGGGGAGCTGTGGCACTGACGTCAGTGCCAGCAGCACAGAGCTCAGGGTGTTGGATCTCATGCCCAGCAACAGCCATTAACAGCAAATAGCAGCAGCCCAGGTGGCTTCCCAGGAGTGGTATTGAGCCAGAATCAGCAATAGCAGCTCCCCTGAGTGGAGCTGCAGTTGGGCTTTAGGCAGGTGGGGCTCCACTGATTTCAGCACAGTCCCCACTGAGCTACAGCCTGTGTGGAAGAGTCAAGCCAGGTCCTCAGCACACCTCTGTGCACACTGAGGACACTGGGTAATCACCCCCTCCTCTGTGCATGTACTCGAGGTGATTTATTTTTAAACTCTGTAATTATCTTGAACACTTTGAATCCAGAGTCAGATCTTTCCCACAGAGCTCTGATGAGTGATGATATTTTCCAGCTAGATTTCAGTTCAAAGGGCCAAACGTGCAATCCGGATGAATAAGTGCTGATTTTGACTCTCTTTAACACCAGGGATGCTTTTTAAAAATCAGATGATCTGTGCTTCAGTTAGTTGCTATGCAGGGGGAAATTTTCCAGGATTGTTTCTACACGTGCCTGTGGGGTTATACACTGCCTTGAGGCCAAAACAGAGATATGGAAAACACTCCACTTTGCTTTTAAGTGAGCTGCACTATCGAAAGCAGAATTAAAACACAATTTTGAATGTTTTACTGGCAGAGCTGTAAACCTTTGCACCAGAGTTATCACCTAGAACCCTTTGCTAATATCCTATTAAGACTTTACAGTGTTGACTTTTCTGAAGTCCCTGGTGTTTCTAGAAAACAGTATCAACCTAATTCACTAAAAATATCACTATAAAACCAGAGATTTTTAGTTTTTCTCCTGGCAAAGCACTTCTTTGACAAAAATTTATTGCTGCTATTACATACTGTATGTCAGCACAGATTAACTGGAACACATCAGTTATTCCTCATTTGTGAAACGTGCTCTTTGCTGTTTCTGTCACTGCAGGCACACACCCGGGAGCCCCTGCCAGAGGCAATGACTGCTCGGTTGTACAATGGAATGAAAAGCATTGACCTGCCTGGCAAATCAGCCGGGCTCAGTGAACAGATTGCTAAGGAGCAGTTTGTAATTTTTATGTCAAACCTCTTAAAAGGAAACGCAGATGAGAAGATTAGCATCATAATGAGAATGATCGCCAAGACGGGAGGGCCTCTGAAGGGCAAACAAATCCAAGAGGTAAACAAGCAGTTAAGTGTGTCTTGGGGGGACAGTAAGAGAGCAGGGCTGTGGTTAAGAGCCAGCAAGGGCTGTGGTGTGGCTGGTGCTTCTGGGAACTGAGTAAAATGCTTTCTAGAGCTTTAGTTGAAGGATCAACTATGTAGCTTTTGAGATATCAGAGAACAGTAATTCACTAGCAACTCCTACACTGCAAAACTTGACCTTCCCCTCCTTCTTTCATTCTCTATTTTATGGAGGTGCTTTGTGAAGTAACATGTATGAAGCAATTTGAAAAAGGATCCTTTTCAAGGCCTATGACACTGCAATAGCATTTCTGTAGTTCCTGACTTGTCATGGCAAGAGATGTTTCTGCCTTTGGGATTACAGCATCACTACTGCTTGACTTTATCTTCAGACAGAACTTTGAAACTCTTGGAAATTTCACTTAAATACCAAAATGGTGATGTTTTAATCTTTTTAAGTTCACAGAGGATCTGATCACATCTGTAGTCCATGTACTGAGCTACAGGAAGGAGCTGAAAGGTTGGAGTTTGGAGAATACAAGGGATTCTGCAAGTGGAGTCAAAGCTTTGGCTTCTGAGCTGCTCTCAGAATTGAAGCTTCCAGGTAAGCAGCCCTGATTCAGCTTATCCCAGAGCTTGTGTAATCAGTGATCTCATGAGAATTTCTCTCTTTAGGTCACATCTTTGAATTTTAAGGGTGTGACCAAAATTTCAAACCTAGCACTTAGAAAATGACATTGGAATTTTATTTATTTAACCTTACCATCTTTCACCCCTAAATTCAAGTGAGATTTGATCTGAAGTCCTTGTTTGTCATGGAACATGTATATTTCACAAATTCCTGACTTGCAAGTGATAGGAATGGGCATCTAAATAATATTTATTTAAATAAAATTTATCATGTGTTTTTGGCTATGTCCTTTTATAAAACATAGGTGTGTCTTTGTGCTGATTTAATAACATCTTGCTGTCTTGTAAAGAACATTTCATGAGTTCTAGCTCAAAGTCCGTGTTTCTAAATCATGACAGCTCAATCAAAGAATGCCACAGGTAGAGATTTCTCAGTTCAATGGTTGCATTTGTTTAATGTAGTTGACACTTTACTGTTCCTGGCTCCTTTCATATGTGGTTTTCTGTCCATTACAATAATGGACCATTATGTTTACACTTAAAAATCACTGGATTATTTTCCAGACAGGGAAATTTACTCCTCTCCCTGTGTGTCTTATTCTTCAGATGGGACAAAACCCGTGGGTTCTCAGCTGCTGGAGACAAGCTTTGACCAAAGTGTCATTGAGGACTGGGTGTACCGAGTTCCCCAGATCTCAGTTTTCCTCAGTGTTGTCATCAGGCAAGGCCTGCACGTCCTGCATTCCCTCCCAGACCAAACCAACGACATACTCAACCTGGTTCCTCACTGCAAAGGCATCAAAGGAAGAGGAGTTGTCAGTCTCTTTGACATCCCAGCCATCATCTACATCAACTCCCACCTACCTGCAGAGATGCAGCACAAGTGGCAGCTTTTATTTTCCTCCAGGCTCCATGGGGAAAGCTTCTCACAGCTCTGTGCCCATATAGTGAACAAAGGTCCTTGCATAGTGATCATAAGGGACTTGGATGGTTTCCTCTTTGGTGGGTTTGCATCTCACTCCTGGGAGGTGAAGCCACAGTTTCAAGGTAAAACGTACTTTTCTTTCTTTAGTATCTCTGGTAAATTCCCTGGTTTTTGTACAGGCACAAGAATCCTGTCCCCTTGATGGATACTGTCCCTTTAATGACACAAAGTGTTTCTTACACTTCCAAGTGAATTTCTCTGTGGCAAAAATAACACTAATTTTCAAAGAATATAAAACACATGCAGAGTTATTCTTAGCATGGCAGTCACGCATGTTGCTGATTAATATTTATAGTTTTTTATTTGATAAGGCTTTTAAAATTGCAGGATTTACTGACCACAGAACAAGTTTTCAGGGAAATCTATCAAGCCCTGTAGCTGCTTAGGTTGAAAATTAAATGAAAATGAATGAAGTAGATCACAGATGATGAATTAGTGTCTAAATAATTTGACCACAGGATGGCAGTCCTCCATCAGGAACACCTGAGCCTCCTCTTGCCATTTGTGCACTTTGTTCCCCTTGTAAAATTCAGCAGCCAGAGGATTCTTTGGGCAAGCTAAACTTCTTGTTCCCTTAAAACTTTGAGGGAGAAGAGAGGGTTTTTGAAGAACTCTTTGGAAAGAATGTTTGTGATGGGTTTGTGAAGAAAAATCATGGGCTATGGGTATTTAGTGTTGCTGGGAATCCTCACTCTGGCTACATTAGAAACTCAATTCATGTCCTAAATGAGTATTTGAAAATCACCACTTCAGACAGTTGGTATAATATTATTTACACTGATTACACATCCATTTCCTTGTATTTTTTCCTGATAGAGAAACATACAAAGCTTACAGGGCAAGCACACCACAGGTGCTTCTGAATCCTGAACTGGGCATGATGAAATTGCTTTAAATCATTGACTCTGAACTGATTTATCTATCAATGTAGTCAGAACTAGGGATGTCTGCATTCAGTTTGTACAGATCTGTCAGTTGGCCACTTTTAGGTGATATAATGCAGTCTGGGGTAGGTGACATAGTGACATAATGTCCTAGTGGTGCCTCTGACTCTGCCCTTGATCACAGCCTGTAATTGCATTGATTTTTGTGACTGTACAGAGTTCACTGAGAATGAAAAATATATATAAATCTTGATGGGGGATCTACTGGCTTTCTGAGATGGCAGCTGCTGTCTTTGAATTATTCAGCTTAAATTACTTTTTTCTAATTTATTTGTTATTACTTGACCTCTTGTCTGACCTGAGGTGCTTCTCTGTTTGCAGGTGACAACAGATGCTTTCTGTTTTCTGTTTTCCCCACTCTGGCTGTATACACATACACAGGGTACAATGACCACTACATGTATTTAAACCATGGCCAACAGACTATGCCAAATGGACTTGTAAGTATTCAGAAATGATGATTTGGAAATTGGATTTGTGGCTGGCGTTTGGAAATGTTTTGTGGGTTTTTTTCTTTCTGAGAGCAGATTGATTTCACTTGTTATTCTCTGAGGAAATTTGCATGCCTGAAGCAGCACAAAACAGTAATCTGTGTAACTGAGGATTCTTCCACTGGCTGCTCTCCCTGCCACAGCAACTGCTTTTGGAATTATGGAGGAGAAAGCCCAGCAGGATGAGAGTGCAGACATTGCAAGTAGCTGCTGCTGCTGTGTGATGACAGTGGCAGGAGCTACTCCTACTCAAATTCACAAATGAACTCTCGAGATGCAGAGGAGTTTCTACAGAGCTACAACACACCACCTGTCCTGGAAATACTTTACAGTTTTGGAGCATTATGTGCCCATAAATTTGGGGATTTCAGCAGGCTGGAATTAACTTGCTCTAGAAAAAGTGAAAAACATCAAATTACATTATTGGTTTCTGTAGATACTTTCCTAAATGGAAAGGAGGCAGCAAACCCGACCACTGCCACTCCATTTGAAATGGAACTGTTAATTGTCAATAAACAAAAGCCAGGAGTTTAATTTCTGGCACAAGTGACAGATATTTGTATTCTGTGAAGCAGAGAGGTAGGGCAATATCACTCAGGTAAATTTTCAGTAGTATTAAGGAATAGTAGGTGTGGGCATCCCCTTTTTTCACCTATCCACAGAAGTGTGGCATAAATACTGACCCCAGCAGCTTACTCTCAGGTTTCCTGACTTTGCCAGTCTGTTTTCCCTGTGCAGGATGTGTTTAATGTGCTGGTTTTCTCCACAGGGTATGGGTGGACAGCATGGCTACTTTGGGCTCTGGATAGACAGTGACTATGGGAAGGGCCACAGCAAAGCCAAACCTCGCTGCACCACCTACAACAGCCCCCAGCTGTCAGCCAAAGAGGATTTTACACTGGATGCCATGGAAGTTTGGGCAGTGGGAGATGCCCCTGAGAGTGCAGGGGTAGGTGAAAGTGTGAATTGAACCTGTGAAATTGTGTCCTGGTTGGAACAGAAGATGTGAATGCAAAGCTCACGGTTGCAGTTTTCTGTTTAAACACTGTCTCTCCATTTTAGTGAATATTTCCTTTACCCGGCCCTGTGGTGCCATGTGTTTTGTAGCACCAAATAGCAGAACTGTAGTGGAATTACTGAGGTTGCCACAAGAAAGGATATCAGGAGCCATGAGATGATAAAGTCAGAATAGCAGTACTTTGAATTTCAAAAGGCATTTTCAATATTGAGGAATGGTCTCTGGGAGGAACCTCCTTGGAGGGGCTCAGTAAAACCCAGAGTTTCTAAAAGCACTGGAAATTCTCAAGTAAGGTGTAATCTGTAGTTCAAGAAGAGACCCAAAAGCTTTCTTTATCAATAACATTAAATTTACTATTGCTTTACCATGAACTTCTGTGAATAGATTTATGCCAGTCTTTCTGCACATGGTTGATTTTTGGGAATGAGTAGAAACCCTCTCTCCAGTCTCCTCTATCCCTGCAATTTATTCTCTTATTAAACGGTCTGGTCTGTACAGTTTGGTGGGGTTTTAAAATTTATTTTTTAATTTTTACTTCTTTTCAAACCTTGACTTCACTGGACATGGAGCTCTAAGCAGAAACAGAGCAAACTGTTTACAGAAAATGTTGAATTGTAACTGGATCTCTTGACAAACCTCACATCAGCATTTCAGACTGAGGTGGGGTTAACCAGGATGTCCTGGATGGCTTGTAACCTGAATAAACTTGAAATATCTCACTGTCATCTTAGGAAAAGTTTATGGCTATTTTATGTAGCTGCAGCAGTAAAAATCATTTGACGTATTTGTGAATTTTGAAATTGGAAACACATCTTCTCCATTGTGCCAAACTTGCAGACCACATCCCTTCCCTGTAGCATGATACTGACATTTTAAATTGACTGTATTTTATTTTGTTTTGAAGAGAAAAGGTAAGAAGAGTATCCTGGATGTGGATCCTCAGGCTCAGGCCTTGCTGGAAATGGCTGGGAAAAGCCGTCAGAGCGAGGGTCTGCGGGAGCCCATGGAAGAGGAGGAAGGTGATGATGATGAGAACTAAAGGAGCCACAGTAACATGTAAAAACTTCACTTTTGTTTTCTTCAAGTGCTGGTGATGTTCCTTGGACAAGATATTTTTTTCCTTTTCTTTTTTCTCCTTGAATGTACCTAATTGTCTGGGACAAAGCTTAAGCCTTGTACTTGTGTAATGTTTCAGGGTAAAGCACTAATCTGCCTGAAGGGTTTTGTTTGGAGAGGACAGAAGAATTAACTGGGGACATAGTCATTAGGCATGGCTGAGCTCCAGCTGAATATGAATCTGCTTTCATTCCCCATAGATCATGTCTGCACACTAAATTAAAAGCAGCAGAAGTTATTGACAGTATGGCTTTCTGTCCTGGAGAATTGATATGTACATAGTTATATATTTATAAAACCTGTTCCAGGCACTGATTAAAGCTCTTATACCTCAACTGCACATATTTATTAGCATGCAATGAAATTGGTCAGAAAGCTTGTAAACTGTAACAATGTCTTACACTGCTGAACATAGAATAGTCCACATGATGCCATATGAAGGGTGCTATGAATCTGCATTGCTTCAGTTAAAGCATTAAATTTCAAGCTTTCTAAGTCAGATTTTCAGCAAGTGATTCTATGTGAGCTGTAGGATGTTACACAGCAAGTTGTATAGTACTACACTATCCCTAGTGCAGCTCTCTTCATCTGTTTCTGCAGAAACTTGTCTGTTGCTTTTTTAAACTTAAACCAAAATCATTGGAGCCATATTTATCCTAAAAATACCTCTAGCAGAATTCTCTAGAGAAGGTACATTCTTCTACTCTCATGAGACTGGAGTAAAAGGCTGTAAAAAAAAGTTGAGTAAGAAGCAGCCACACTTAATTAATTGAGAACAGGATCTGCAGTTACCTTGTGAAAGAAATAAAAATCAGTTATGTCTGTAAAATGTTTAAAGATTGCTGTACACTTTATTTCCACATAATGAATCATTATTATGGAAAAGGATCCCCACAATGTGAAATACAGTTGTTGGGTTTTGTGGCTCTTCACCAGTCAGCACCAATTTTGTCAGGTCTCTTACACTCAGGACTTTTTCTACTTGAATTAGTTCCCATCTCTCAGTAATTATTAGTTTGACCTTGCTAATTCGATGTGTAATTGACTTGTCAAAAATGACCCTTTGTACCAGGGGCTGCAATTTCTAACTCAGCAACAAGTGTTTGGTTATCAGTGTCTCTGACTGTCAGTTTTTCTCCTCCTGAGGAAAAGGACTGTGTCCAATCTCTTTTGTCTCACATGAGTTTGTCTTCTTTGCAGCTTACAGAAAAACAATAGAATGCTGTCATTTCTGCTCATGTGGCCTTCCTTAAAATTCCTTAAAATTCTTTTCCTTGGTGTCTTCTTGTATGAGATTTTTCCCCCACCTGTTGTTTTTCATAGGGAGCCAGATTTGAATATTCTGAACAATCTGCACTTGTGCCTTAACATAGATCTGATTTGTAAAAATTGTATTAAACAACATGAATTTAGTTTTGAAAGGAGAGCATGAACAAATCACTCCAGCCAGGCACCCTAGGACTCAGCTGTGTGTTTTGTGGAGTACCTGAACTAATGCTTGGAGCATTTACATGCTGTTTGTTGCAGTACAGAGAGTGCTGTGAAAGGCCTGGGAGAATGTCCTTTTATGCTGTATTTGCTTAGAGAAACCAGATAATCTCCCAAGTTTGTAACACACAGAAAAAAATAAGCATCAGAACAATTGCACTGATACTTTTGTATAGTTTTCTTCTCTATATATACTATTAATATTAAGTTTTACAATGTAAGGAGTAGTAAGTACATGATGCTGTCTGTAAGTGTGGTGATAGCAGCTTTTGTTTGAATATTCTCAAATTCCCACCATGAGTCTCAGAGGTCTTTTTCACTTAGCAGTGACTAAGCCTATTAAACACTCCCATGTAGATGGCATACAGGATGAGACAGTTGAATTTCTGCTGTTAAACATAAAACAAACAGCTAGACTTTATTTTCCTTCCATTACAAGGCAGAAGCTTGTTTTTGAGAACTGAAACCATCTGCAAGGGTATAAAAAACCTGAATTGTACAAAGCTACTCTCCACCAAAAATATTTCAGTGGCCAGGTTTTCTTTGATTTTTAATGAGTATTAGTAAAGCTGTTTCTTTCTAGATTATGAACCCAAAATATAATCCTGTTTGAACTCTTGTGACTATCAGCATAACATTGTGACCTCTGAAATTGTAGTTTTTTGACAAGTTTGTGTATGAGACTCTTCACTTTGAAGGTGTTAAGCTGAGGTAAGAAGAAAACTGACACTGGCACTTTAGCAAATGTCTCAGTGAAGCATTATTTGCTAGGACACCACTGATCCAACCAGTAGATGGGATTATTCCAAATTGTTCTTTAAATGTAAAAAATGGGCTTGGGAAAGACTAATTTTTTTTTTTAAACCTGAGCCTAATGATTAAGAAATCTGCGCTTCATGCTCATGCACCTAAAAATGTCCAGCAAGCTTTTGTCAGAATGGGCTTAGCTATGATCTGAGCAGCTCAGTCTCTTTTGTGCAGTTTTGGCCCAGCTGCAAAGCCCAGCATCCCTGCTCTGTTCCTGACTCATCTTTACTCTCAGGCTCTTTGGAAGCAAGTCCCTTTCCCATTAAACCCATCCTCTGCTGAGCACTGGGTCTGATCAGCCTTCCCTTCTCCTGTCAGTCACACAGGTACAAAAACTGACAGCTGAGAGTTGGCACTTCAGCTCCCTGCTCCCCACAGTTTCCTTTTATGTCTTCCTGAGTCAAGGCTGGGTATCTGGGAATCCACAAACACTACAGATTGAAGGAAAAGAAATGCTTCAAGGCAGGTCTTTTCCACTCTTCTAATGAAACATTAAAGGACGTGTCTAAATCACGAGTCTCACTCAGATACTTGTCAGTAACATTTTAAAATGTAGATTTTATTAATAAAAATGATTTTGATTTAAATAAATAAAATTTCAGTTTATGCACAATAGATTTTTTTCTGTACAGATGTGAAACTCTTCTTTTGTCTGGGACTAGCTCAGCCTTCTGGAATAGAGATCAGTGTTACAAAAATATACCTGCTCTTGGTTTAAAAAAGGAGCTACAGACAGCTCACGTGGAGGGGGTAGAAGAGTCTCTGGTGTAAGGACTGTTGGTACAGCTGCACTTGAGTACCTTCAGGAAGGATGTGTGGGTCACAAAGCCGTGGATTGGGATTGTCACAGCTGTGTGCCAGGTGTATTTCAGAGCAGTCTCAGTCAGTTGTGACGTCCCCTGGTGTGCTTTGGGGGGCAGCAGCCGTGGATTGGGATTGTCACAGCTGTGTGCCAGGTGTATTTCAGAGCAGTCTCAGTCAGTTGTGATGTCCCCTGGTGTGCTTTGGGGGGCAGCAGCGCTTTTCACAGAGTTTGACGAGCTCGGACACCACGAACACTGAGGAAGCCAGGCCGGTGAGGAACAGCAGGTCTGGGAGAGGGGAGAGTGGAGGTGAGCTCAGCTGGGCAGGAATCCCAGCCCAGGGCTTTCCTGCAGCTGGGATTGAGCTGGTGAGCCCTTGGGCACGTGTGCCCTCACTGTGCCCTTGCCAGCTGAGAGTTAGGGACACCTCTGCAGCAGACAAGGGTCACCCACAGCTGGGATGGTCCCCATGGAGGGTGGAAACAGGAATCATCCTGTCCCCTGCTTATAACACAGCCTAATGTAGATGGAACACGGTGTGGTAGGCTGCAATTTGCTGATTTAAATTAAAATCTCTGTTGCATTTCAGCTGGGAAACGGAAGTTTAACCCAGCTCTTCACAAAGGGAGTGTCTGCACAATGATCTGAGAAATATCATCATACAGAGCTGGAAAATCTTGGCATGTCTCAATTTGCTTGCATTTATGTGCAGTAAATCAATATTCAGAATGTAAGCTGGGATATATGAACTACTACTACTATTTGGGACAGCTCTGTGTAAATACACAGAGGTTGGAGCTGTTGGTTGATCTCCCCTACCAGTCATTTTCTGGGAGCTAACAGAGCAAACTGGGAATGGCATCTGCTTGCTAAAGTCACTTTAAGGAAAAAAAAACCAAAACAAACCATTATTTATTTTGCAACTTACCTACCACTCCTAAATTCTCTGTCTGGAAGATCTTTTGCAGTGGAGGAATGTAGATAACTGCCAGCTGTCCCAAAAATGAGCCAAGCACGGAATACAAGAACATGCGGTTTCGGAAAAAGCCAATTTCAAATATCAACTTTGTCTAGAAAAGGGAAAAAAAATTTAAAAGTAGCTTTTTCCAATCTCTCTTGGAGCTAAATGACACCCTGTTTCTTTATATTTCATTTCCATTACTTTTTAAATTACATAAACAGTAACTTAGAGCTACGTAATTGAAAGTGTAGTTGCACTTGGGATGGATAATTTTATCTGTAGAAAAAGTTGATAAAAATCATACTGCTTTAAATAACATTAAAAAACCCCTTACTATGCAAAATGCTGGTATTCTAATGTTTATGTTTGTGATTTGAGACAAGAAATTACTGCTGACAGAGCCATCTCACCTGAGAGCGACATGTCAGGGCATTGAAGAGGTCAAAAAATACAAAACAGGTGAAAGTCATCGTTGTGGTTCGGGGAGTTATGCCCCCTTTTGGATTCTGGAAGCACACAAAAATTCAGGGGTTAGTTTAACCTTACAAAAATATGCCAATTCAATAGAAGAATTAAATGTTCCCTTTAATGAACCCAGTCAAATCAAAGGGTAGTAAAACAAAAGAGTAAATGTAGTTCTAGCTATTGTAGGTAGCATTCAGTTCTCTCTGCTAATTTTAAAGTTTATGATCTTATCAACCATATTTTAAATTCTTAAACTGATGTGGACTTTGAGTAAAGAACATCCTAAATTAAATTACTGAAACTTTAAGTACCAACAGCAATCTATTGTACTTGGCATTTTCTGCTGGGAAAATGGAAAGCTGGAGGTGAAAAGTCCTTTAAAGTATTGATTAAGTAATAGGTTTCCCATTCTGGATTGGAAGGACCAAATTAGAGGTAACAGAGGGAGGCAGGAGCAGAGCTGGGAGCTGACTCTGCTCTCTCAGCCCTCTGCCCACACTGATTCTTCTCCGTGGGATGGATTCCAGAAAGTCTTTCTCACGTCCTTCAGAAACTGCCCTCAATCTGTGCTCCACCCACCCTGATGGAAACAAGATCCAAGTGCAGATTTCCTCACCTCCTTCCAGAAGACAAAGAGGGTTCCACTGATGATGATGATTGCTGACATGAAGATTTTCAGGATCAGGGATTTGCTGAGGATGGTGTCTGTGACGCACCTGGGGGGCTGCTTGATGGTGTCCCTGTCAACAGGTTCAACCCCCAAACTGCCTCCAAGAGAAGCAGAGGGATGTGTTAATTAATGCAGGGTGTCCCAAAATATTCATCCTGAGAAACCAGGATGGGGCTGGAGGATGCGATTCTTTGGGACACAGTGTGAATATTCAAGCAAGTTGACATTAGGCCCAAATTTGTCCATGTCACTGATACCAAAGGTCTCTTCTGCATATTGAGCTGCTAAAACAACATGAAATCATCGGGCCACCCCAGAGTGAGAGTGAGCATAATGTGGAAGTTGTAATTGTATTTAGCTGTAGTTGTAATTAGCAGTTGGATGGTTCCTAAGTCTTGTGATTTTGGGGTATATCCCCACTATTCCCTGGTAGTATTTACAGGATAACAGCCATTCCTAGCCAAAAAATGGAATAGTTAAGTAATTCCACCATAAACCAGGAAAATAGAGAAAACCTCAAGTAAAGGTGAAGTGCTTTTTAAAAGAACACGAGGGAACAGAAGTGCAGCTTGTTGAAGGACTGATAATGATTGATGAGGAATCACAACAGTTTGTGTTCCTTGGCCACATTCTGACATATTAAACCCAAGGTTATTTTGCTCATTGGACTCTTCCATACCTCTGTGCTGGCGGCCCATCCATGATGATGTTGATCCATAAGATCTGCATGGCATTGAGTGGGTTGGGTAGGTTGAGCACTGTTGACAGGGTAATTAGGCTCAAAGCTGAAATACTCCTGCAAGCACAGAACATTATTGTGCAGGGCCTCACCCCAAAGTGCTTTCACAGGAGCTGAAGCGAACAGGAACTTACGTGCTCAACTGGAACCGGACAAAATTTTTTATGTTGTAAAATATTCCCTTTCCCTCTTCTATTGCATTCCTGGAAGGGAGAGGGGATTTTATTAAGTCAAGAGCACACACACTGTTTACACTGAGCTCCCTGTGACACTCAAAACACAATTGTCTTTTGTAGCCCTTATTTCAGAGGAAGTTCAGAGCCCAGCTCAGCAGGAGGCTGTCAATGCAGCTTCTCACTTACAATTCCTTTATCAACATGTAGATCTGAAAGCCTGGGTCACATGGCCAGGTTTTGGTTCATAAAGCAGGCCTGGGACCTATTTATATACTCACTGTACCCTGCCCACTCTGTTGTTATGAACCAACAGAGCATTGCAAATTACATTTTTCCTCTGAGCTTCCTGGATTAGGCAGAGTATGAGGTAGAATCATAAAGGTTGGAAAACACCTCCAGGATCACCGAGCCCAAATTATGACCAAAAAGCTCTGATCTACCCAGGCTTTTAGGTGCTCTCAGATCCCAGTTAGAGGAGCCAGGGCTTTCAGGTGCAAGGTGGCTTGGTCAGCACCACTTGGAAGGAAAGCCATGTGTGCAACTAAAGGTGAGTCAGATCCTCCCTGGCGCTCTCCACTTCCATCCCCAACCCTCCTCACACTACAGGCTTGCTGCAGCAGCCAACCAGAAAAGAGCAGCAGAGTAAGATCTCCAAACCTACATGACTTTTGAGAAGTCATCATCCACGAGGATCATGTTGGCAGCCTCCTTGCTGACGTCTGTCCCCGCCCGTCCCATGGCGATGCCGATATCGGCCGATTTCAGCGCCACGGCGTCGTTGACCCCGTCCCCTGTCATGGACACCACAGCACCAGCTCTCTGCAAGGCCTGTAGGAGAGGACAGCTCAGAGGCTCTCAAGCCAGGACAGGAACAAGCCATGCTGGCAATTTCAGAGCCTGGACTGTTTGCTTTGCTCTTTTCGTATTGAAAGATCAGAAGCTCTGTTGGACTCTGAGGGTAAAATGGACTCGGCACTGCACAGAGCACAAAGCTCAGAGCAAGAATTAGGTTTTTCAGGAGTATAGGGAATCTCACAACTCCAGCAGAAGTTAGAAGAGGGGAGTAAAACTCTCAGAAATCATTCTGCTGATGTTGTAGCTGCTAATATCTCACTATTTTTTTTTGTATGCCCAGGGCCCAGACTTGCAAGAAAAATAATAAAATCATAGAATATCCTGAGGTGGAAAGGACCCACAAGGATCATCAAGTCCAATTCCACAGCTAATACCTTCAGAGAAACAGTGCCAGTGCTCTAGCTGGGGTTTTACAGTCCTTTAGTTTGAGCTGATACTGCTGGGGAAAACCAGATCATCCAGAGAACTGAGGCTCCCTCCCCCTTCTTTTTGTGAGGTGTACAATGAATTTCACAGGCTCTTAGTACCTTTATTATTTTTAGTTTGTGCTTTGGACTTGTTCTGAAGAAAATGGAAACCTGAAAAACAACAAAGACAAAATATAATCTCGTATTAGATGGAAGCTATTGGAAATAGGCTTTTTTTTAATGTAATCAAAGCCATTACATTTTGGACAGTGGAGGAGAGCTCTGCCTCTGCCAGTTGGTCCAGCTCTTCCCCAGACATGGCTTTCAGCTTCCCATTGCAGAGACCAATGTTCTGTCCTGCAAAGAAAAGAGATTCTCACACTCTAAATATTAGTGGATTCTATAATCCTAGCAATGCTGTGTCTTTTAAGAGGCTTACAGTGAAATGTTGCCATTTCTGGTGCTAAAATTGTGGAATTAAATTACTGGAATTTGGCCGAG
Source organism: Loriotus luctuosus (assembly GCA_035582745.1). Lineage (NCBI taxonomy): Eukaryota > Metazoa > Chordata > Aves > Passeriformes > Thraupidae > Loriotus > Loriotus luctuosus. The sequence goes on along the minus strand of JAWWEY010000025.1, from coordinate 17,688,342 downwards.
TTCGTAACTGCTCTATACTCCATTTAATGTTTGTTTCAATGGAAAAGCAAAAACTCAGTGACCTTTAAAGCCTCTACAGAGCACACAGAAACAATGATAAAGTTGATTATTAAGGGATAAAACACTTGACTGATGTGACAGACCCCCAGGAGAGCAGCAAAGTTTGGTACCTATAGCCACAGCTGTTTCCAGGGCATCTCCAGTGATCATCTTCACTGACACACCAGACTCAAACAGGATTTGCACAGCTTCTTTCACCCCAGCCCTTGGGGGATCAATTATTCCCACCAGACCTAGAAACGTTAGTTTGCCAAGTTCTGGACCTGAAGCCAAAGCAAGTACTAGTAACAAAGGGGAGAAAAAGAGGACAAGAGTAAATTGTTAATGATGTATTTCCATGCTTTAAAAGGAATATTTAGAGAAGATATTAAATTGCCTGTTTCCTAGCAGAAAAAGTCATTAAAAACAGATCTTTAGTCATTACAATCAGATCTTGTATAGACACAAAAATTCAGTCCACTAAAGAATAGTTTCTGTGAATGAGAGCATTTCTGTTTGACACGTTTCTCTTAGGATTTCTTTCTTTCTGATTTTAAGCTGTCTACCACATCGTGCCTAAATGCAGATGGATTAAATCTGGGCAATGTTATGTTAAACCAGACACTGTTAAACTCCTAAGTTAAACAATAGCATTCCTGCAAAAACTTACACTTTTTTAAAAGCCTAAAAATGTGAAATGTAAATTCAGTTAAACCAATGAAACTCCCACCATGTAAACAGCCAGGCTCTGAACATTTTGTCTCTGTTCTTGGTGCACACCCGTTATCACTCAATCATTCTTAAATCACTCAAGGATATTTTGCCAGGGGTTCATGTCAGCCTTGCTTTGATGATGGAATCAAAAGCTGCAGCAGCTGCCTGAGTTAATCACTTCCCCTCAGAGCAGTAATTTGCCATTGCCACGAGGGCAGATAATTTGGATATTGTAAATCAAGCGCTGCACAGGAGCTCCTAACCACAGGACACAGGGTGGGAGAATCTGTGCATTAACTCCACCATGCTCCAGATCCTGCTGCCAAGGCTTCTCCTCATCTCCTTACGAGCTGGGAATGGTGTCTGTGTCACTGTGTGGAAGTCTGAGATGTTTCTGAGGGGATGTTCTGGTGATGAAGGAGGTGACGTGGATAAAGCTCCTGTGGGCGGTGCACTGACAGGCAGCTGGGATCTGGAGATTGAGAGGTTTGGGCCTAGCAAAGGATTGAACCAAGCTTCCAAGCTTCAAACAGAAATCTCAGCTCCCAAACTCCTTCCAAAGTGGATTTTTGTTGCTGCCTTCTCCAAAACCAAAACTTGGCAGAGCAGTGCTTAGATCAGGCTCAGCACTGCAGTGCAGCACTCAGAGCATGTCCCAGACAATCACAGCTCCCCATGGAAGAGAAACACTCAATTTCCAGTGCTTGTTTTCAGCTTCTTTCAAACTCACTAAATTAAACCCAGCACCAAACAAAAACAAAGATCAGCTAGGAGACCTAAGACATGGCCCTTGGCACTCTGACAAGACTTGGGAAGAGACCATGAAAGTGGTGCTAAGAAATGAAGGCTTTAAGGTGAAACTTGAGATTTAGATTGGAGATCAGGAATAAATTCTTCCCTGTGAGGGTGAGTAGGCCCTGGCACAGGTTGCCCAGAGCAGCTGAGGCTGTCCCTGGGTCCTGGAATGTCCAAGGCCAGGTTGGACAGGGCTTGGAGCACCCTGGGATAGTGGAAGGTGTCCCTGCCATGGCAGGGGTGGGATGAGATGAACTTTAAAGTCCCTTCAACCCAAACCATTCTGTGATTTTGTGAGGCTCTGCCCATCCTAACCATAACAGAGCTGGAAAGTTTTAGGCCAGATAGGGGCAGTAAGGACTGACCTCGAAGTCCTGAGGAGCCCATTTTCTTTTCCTCCTGCTGGTAGAGGGCTTTTTGCTGGGGGGTGAGTGACAACGAGATGCCACCGCTGTTGTACAGAGTGCAGTGCTGGATAACTTCTTCAAATGCTCCTTTCATAAAGTAAATATCTTCCTGATCCTTGAAAGCAAGGAGAAAATACACTTTATCCAAAAAAATGAGCCCATTTTGAATGAGTAAGTGTTTAGGTAGAAAAGATCCTGTTTCCTCTTTTACCTGTTTCAAGAGATGCCCAGGAGCATATATTATGGACAGGATGGGATATTTTTGCTCTGGCCATTTTTCATGTTCAGCCCTCACAGACAGCATGGTGATGAAAAGGTTGGTGAGTTTTTAAACCACAGCATAATATCAGCCAAAATGAACTCCTTAACCCAGTAAGGGATAAAGGGCCAACCTTTCCCCCCAAACACCAGACCTTTCTTTCCCTGTCAGTCATCTCTGAAGAGCTTTTGTTTTCCTGCTCAAACCACTGTATGAAAAGTATTGCCCCCTCCCATTCAAACTCAGTTTTACAGGCTAAAAATCCCCCCAAGCTGGGAATTTTGAGGTTTGTTCCGTTTTCTCCCGACATAGTTAACTCCTGAAAACATTATTTGCTGAGGAGATACCATTTCATGCCCATTGTTGAGGTGCACAATTAGAAACACAAAACCAGCCCCTGCCTCTGTTTGCTTTACCTGATTTTTCAGTGTGCATTTCACAGCCATCCACTTCTGCTCGGAGCTGAATGGAATTTCCTTCTTTCTTACATAAATGTCCTTTATGTCAGCTAATTCCATCTGAAGCAAGGTAAAACAAAAAGAGCACTGTGAGGCTGGGCATTGCCAAAACCTGGATGTATTTTCCATATCACAAGGACTGATTGTTGACTGTGTCCTTCCAGGCTGTCAGATACCACAGAGCTCAAGAGAAAACACAGGAGAGCAAAATTCAAATTTCAAACCATTTCTTCTCTTTTGGTGTGCCTGATATGGGATAAATTAAATTGGAGTTTGAAGCTTGATTCCTGATAAATTTTTAAAGAATTAGGGAGCTGCCCTGCCTTTTTGTGAGGCTTTAGGTCAAAGGAGGATCGAGTCCATTCCCTAAATCTATGGCTGAGCAGATTCCTGGGTTTCTTTTCTGGGTTATTTCCCAGCAACTCTACTTGAAAGAAGAAAGGAAATAGCAAATAACAGAATGGTCAGCCGTGGATGTGGTTTTGAATTATTTCAAAAAATAATAAAAGCAATTCACAACAAAACCTTTCAGTACAAATCAATGCACTCCTGCTCCAGCAGAGTGTGGGGGTGTGTCAGGTGAAGTGGGAGACATTGGAAGCTGCTTTTGATCACCTCGGTCCCCAGCTCCCACCAAACCAAAACATTAAAAAGAAAAATAGGAGAGACACCCTCCCTCATATTTTGCTATTGCTTGGCTTGAATTCCAGAGCAGGAGGAGGGTTTTAACTCAGCATCTGGGGAAAGGAAATGTCTTTGTTTAAAAAGAAAAAATTAAAAAATCATGATTTCTCTGCTAGAGTTATGAGCTTTAAAAGCAGGAGGTAAGATCAGATGTTTGCAGGGGCATCCTTTCATCAGGAACCTCCTGTGCTTCACCTGAGGGTTGAGGCCACAGCCTGGGTGACACTGATGAGGTGACACCCTCCTCAGTGACACCTTCAGGTGTTTCACAGGTCTGCCCAGGAGTGTGAGTGCAATATTCATAACAACATCTTGTTTTACATAATCATGACCAGGATAAAGTACAAGCCAGCAGATGCCCCAAAATGAGGGTGACCCTCTGCCATGCAATGTGGCCTGGCCTGTTCCTGTTTTTAACTCTTCCTCCTGGACTCTTCATTGGCACATGCAGGAAATATAAAAAAGGTTTTCCTATCTGAACCCAAAAGAAATGCATTACCCAGCCTAACTGCAGGGTTAACCAAGCCAAGCAATGATTGCTGTCAGCACAGGAGCTCAAGCAAAGTGTTTGTCCATGACTAAAGGATGGCTGGGAGAGGAAACATCTGTGGCAGAGGGGACAGGGGAGGACCAAAACCAGCCTGGGGAATTTAAAGCAGTCTCACTCTGCTGCCAGACCTCACAAATCCAGCTTTTATTAATTTATTTATTTGAATTGCAGGGAAATTTTAAACTCTAAGGGTCTTACCTTCATTGCCAGGGCAATGAGAGCTCCTTCTGTGGGCTGTCCTATCACAGTGTTTTTCCTGATAACAGCATTATTGACTACACAGCCAGCCTGGAGAAAGGGACAGGTTTATATGAGCTATTTTTGTCATTACTGAAGTCACAGCTTTTTAATCTCTTTAAATGAAATGGAAAAAGAGGAATGAAGGTTGGAAGATGGAAGGCTGGGGAACGAAAGGAGCCACATCCCAAAAGTTTTGGGAAAAAACTCATCAGCATCACTTGAGATCAGTTCTTGTGTTTTCTAACTTAATGCATATAATACACCAATATTTTGGTAAAATATTATGCTTTGGATAAATTAACATCAAGAAAACATAAGATACATCTAATGAGCTTCATAGATCATGAAAATGAAGGCTCAGTCTCTCCTCCTATTGTTTCTAATGTGCAGTATGAATAAAACAGGACCTAGTCTCCATTTGAGATTCCAGCTCAAATCATTTCACCACCCAAACACTCCACTTTAGCCTACAGCTGAATGCTTAAAATTTTATGTAAAGCTGACACAAAACCCAGAGAACATCACAATAAATTTATAAACTGACTGTGTAGCTGGCTAATGTCTAGAAACTGTGCACATTAAATACCTGAACAGGGTAAAATCTATTGGTTTCTCCTCTGCCAGAATTGTATTTTTATCCAGAATATAATTGATTCCTGAAGCTGATGGCTCTGGTCTCTCCTTGCATGCCTTAAGATCACTGCCTTTCACTCCTTAATTCAGGAATCACATCACACTCAGTCTTCCCATGAGAATGTTTCAGCAAGCCAGTCCATTTTAGAATTACAAAAGTGGGATTTTTTTTTCACAGTAATTATCCAAAATTATTTGTGCAACTGAAGACTGAATGTAACTAGGATAAGCTGGTTCATAATTTATACTTACCTCCACGAGTTTCCCGATGGAGATGTTGGAAAATTCTTTAAGGATCTCCTTGGATGGCAGAAGATAAACATTTCCTTCTCCATTGTAGCCCACCCCGCTGACCTGAGGGAGGGAGGGAGAGAGAGGTGGGAAATTTCCCCTTTGCCAGGCAGGCCTGCACTGCAGATGTGTGCAGGGGGCTGCACTCCAGAAAATTCTCATTTCGAAGGAGTGCAGGGGTTCTTCTTTCTCCCTCAAAGCAAGGCTTAAAGGAAAGGTTGCAGACAGTGACAATATCACATTAAAATGGCTTTTTAGAGACAAAAGGAGTGGATTTGTCCTATAGGGAACTTGTTTGCTGTGATTCCAGAAGTCTCCTGCAGCTCAGGGGAGAGATGCAGACCTTTGGCAGCAGTGGCATCACTGGGTTTGTTCAAGCCCTGCCCTCTTGCTGACTGCCTTATCTCTCCTCTGCCTCACATTTTGCATTTTCCCTCATTTTTCACAGAGAAATGAACCAAGCAGAGAATGAAGCTGCTTTTGTAATAAATATCCCTGCAGGAGCTGGACCAGCAAGGGTCAGTGTCACTGTTGAGTCAGGAACAGGAATGAGGTGACACATAGACTCCAGGTTTCTTCAGCAGGTTAAATCGAGTTTTATTGAAAACCTATTCTTTTATACACCATTCCATTGGTCATTTAATCAACATCCCATCACACCACTAGCTAATTAAGAAGACACCCTTTGGTAAACACCTTATGAGAAAACAACTGCCCAAAACACCAGCTGCAAGATTGTTTTAATTCTTTCTCTCAGCCTTCTCAAAAGTGCCCAAAGCAATTCCTGGGAAAGTTTATCTGGCTTTCTCTCTGACCAGACTGTCACATCCACAGGTCAGTGGCAGGTCTCAGAATTTACAGTAACTGCAGGGAACAGCAGATTATGCCAATCACAGAATGACAGAATGGCCAGGTTGGAAGAGACCTTCAAGATCATGGAGTCCAACCCAGCCCCAAACACCTCAACTAAACCCTGGCACCCAGTGCCACATCCAGGCTTTGTTAAATACAATAAATAAATCCAGGGATGTGTTCAAAAAAACTGCAATTCCACCACCTCCCTGGGCAGGCCACACCAATATTTTATCACTGTTTCTGTGAAAAACTTCTCCCTAATATCCAACCTATATTTCCCTTTGCACAGTTTGAGGCTGCGTCCTCTGGTTCTGTCAGTGCTGCCTGGAGAAAGAAACCAACCCCACCTGACCACAATCACCTTTCAGGAGTTGTTGAGAGTGATAAGGTCACCCCTGAGTCTCCTTTTGTCCAATGAACATCTCTGTGTGACCTGAGCAGTTCTGTCCCCTCAGCCCCACCTCTGCTTGTCCCCAGAGCTGGACAAATCCCTTCTCTGTGTGGAATATGACAGAAACTGCTGGGTTTGGGGCTGGCCAGCCTCCCTGCTTTGGGTCTGAGTGAACCAAGAGCAGATTGAGTGCTGCTGGATCCCAGCAGGAGAGGCTGGGTCAGCTCCCCAGCCCCATCCCTACCTCAGCGTGGCAGCCGTCCGAGGTCACGAGCTGCGTCACCGTCATCTCGTTGGCAGTCAGGGTGCCCGTCTTGTCCGAGCAGATGACATTGCAGCAACCTGGGGCAGGGATGGCTCCAGTCATGACTGGGCAGTAATGCAGCCCAGCAGGGGCATTGAGAGGGGGAATAACAAGTTTCACTTGTGGTGTTTGAACTGCACCGGTGAAAGGGGGAAAAGATGGAGAAGTGGGTGAGGCTCCTAACATGGAAGGGAAGGATTTGAGTGCACACTGGGGCATTGTGAGCATCACTGGGGTGTGAGATGTGGTAGGGGACACCTGAAGAGAGTCACATTATCTTGGTGAATGTTTCTGAGTTCAGTTCCACAGAACAGAAGAGCTGCTCTATTCCAAATAGACAGACCCAATTGCCACCCTGCCAATTAAGCCTTGTTTCTCTAAATCAGGAATAGCAGCCCTTCCCTGCCTCACCAAGGGACTGTGAGGGGAGATGGGTTAAAGACGGTCACAAAAAATACTCAAAGAGCCACATCTAAGAGCAGAATCTGCCCCTTTGCTCTGCTTTGTACCAATCCTGACCCAGCAAAGCACATTTTTTCCAGAGCCCATTTACAAAATACCTCAAAAGTGTGAATGAGCAGAGGCACCACTTTCCAGATAGTTTCTACTCCCAAGAAGGGAGGAAATTAATACAAAACAAGCATCAGGCTCCAGCTTCCTTCTGAGTGTGAATATCTTCCCTGGCTCTGGAGGTGATCACAGTGCTCAGGCACAAACCCCATGAGCACAGTGACCTCCAGGTAAAAGCCTGGAGAGAAAATAAAGCAGATTGGGCTGCAATTAAATGAATCACACTTTGGAAGGATTAGCAGAAAGCAAAGCTGTGACCTCCAATACCTCATTTTCAGTGAGTGATAATTAAAGAAGGATTGTTTTTCTCCTTTTCAGAAGTTTCCCAGACAGTTTTAGCTGTGCCTTCTCTGCACCTGCAGTTCCGCCTTTGTGGGTGCAGCCCTAGCAGAACAAATTCCCTCAGGAGGGAAAAGCCCTTTCAGATGTGCTGGGTCAGGGCAGAGACAATAAAATCAGGGTGATAAGATTCCTTAACTGCAGAACAAACAAGGGCAGTTCAAACAATAGCAGTGTTTCCTAAGAGGACAGCTTTTAGCTGCAGGACGTGGCCGTGCAGCAGATTTTGGGAACTGCACGGACCAGCCTTGGTGTTTATTGTGCCTTTAATGAGTGGTGCTAAAGAGACTCTGTGTCTCCTCCTCCATATCCCTGCCACCCTGACCAGGGCAGAGCAGCAAAGCCTGGACTACAGCCACCTGGGAGTGAGGGACAAATTCATGATAAGGGGAGGTGGAAGAACAATTCCATCCTGGTTCATTGTGCCCTGCAGTTGTGAGGATGTGCTGGACACCTCCTCAAGTCCCCTCTGTCCCCCCCTCCATGACCTTTTGGATATCAGGGAGATGTCCACCCAGCCTGCAGAAGGAAAAATGGCTTTATTTCTGCTGTCAGGAAGGGGCTGGGGAGGTTATTTTAGCCAGACACTGAAGAAGCATCTGCAGGAGGATCCCACTCATAGAGAGGAAGGAGAAACAAAGATTTTAACCCAATGTGTGCCTTCTCCCCCTGGGCTGGGTTGCACCAATCCAAGCATGTGCCTGTGTTCATACCACCAAACTAAGGGAAACACAGGGCAGAAAATGTATTTAATTCTGAGTGGGTTGCTTTGTCCCAGTAACCCTATTCCAAATTTATTTTTCTGGATCAGCCTGTGGCTGCCCAGCTCAGATTTGGGAGCCTGGCAGGTGACCAAGCCGTGTGGCCCCTGTGCAGCCTTACCTAAGGTTTCTACTATGGGCAGCTTCTTCACAATCACCTTTTTCTTGGCCATGCGCAGCACTCCCAGCACCAGGGTGACAGTGACCACGATGGGCAGCCCCTCAGGGATGGCAGCCACAGCCAGGCTGGGGACAGCAGAGACACAACAGCCTCAACACGGGGCCCAAACCACAGTACTGACCCAAAGGTGCCAAAGGGACATCCCCAGGGCTGAGTTTTCCTAAGGGGATAACCCCTGGGACTCCTGGCATGCTGTAAATACAAAAGGCAGGATATTTATCCAGCTCTTTGAGCTTTTCCTGGATGATTTTGACAGAGCAGTTATTTTTCTTTACATTGCCAAAGAGCTGTAATTTCTGGTTAAGCCAGGGTGTAGAGGCTGGATTTAATTTCATTTATTTAACTTTCTGAGGATGGGAATTGAATATTCCTTGGCATCAGGGCTCACATATTAACCACTGGCTCCTGGCCACGTGCAGCCCCTCACCTCCTCTCTTACCCCATGATGTGGGGGACAAAACCAGCTCCCCAAATGTCCCCATCATCAAAACCTGCAAAACCTGATATGCTGGAAAAATCCACCCCAGTCTGTATATTGGATATTAGATATTCCTTGGGAAGCTCTGAATGCTTCTAGGCATGTGCAAAATGTAATCCAGGAGAATTATAAAACCATCAGCTGCCCTCCAAAACACAGAATTTACCACTCTCCTTGCACTGAATCAGTTTGGCTTCTCTCTTGTCTCCTCATCCGGGATTTTTTTTTCTTTCCATAGCACATTTCTTTATTTAAGAATTTATTTTAGAACCATGACAACGCCGAGTTAACAGGTTTTATGGGCACTGCTGAAAACGCATTTTTATTGTGCTTGATTAAGAAGCTGTGCATGCTTCTTTATGCTGTATGAGGTGTGCATTCCTTTCTTTAGATGTAAATCCAGTAGGAACAGCAAAGAGTAATATTTGCTGTTGGTACACTCCCACTAAATTCACAGCACAGATAGGAAAGGGTACTCACAGCAGGATGAGGTAGAGATGCCAGTGAAGATTTTTGAGATAACAGTTTACAAAATTAAATAAACCCTCAAGCTTGGTTCTGTTTTCCTCCACCCTATTTAAACCTTAAATTAATTTTGCCAGATACGTATTTGGGTTTAATTTGAAAGGTTTAACTCATTTATTTGTAAAAGGTTTTACTCAAGTTCTCTTATGTGAAAAGTCCATTGTTTTGAACCGGGAATTCCTTGGGATGTTTCATTAGGAATGAAAGAGAAAAGGGCTCTCCAGTTCTCACCTGACTCCAATGGTGAACATGCTGAGGAGATGCTTCCCTTGCAGCCAGCCAATGAGCATTATCAAACCTGGGGGTGTAAAGGATTTGATTAAAAAAATAATTTAAAAAATCCCTAACCTGTTTTAGCTCATGTTGTAGAACTAAAACCCAATGAGGCACCCAAATCTCTCCTTCAGTGCTGTCTCTCCTGGAACCCCCAAAATCCAGGTAAGCCAGACCCACCAGTGCTTTTGGGAGAGCACAGAGGGACCCCACAGCCAGCCATGCAAGTGTGAGCCCTGCATCCCACTCACCAATTATCCCAAAGGAGAACAGGGTCAGCTGCTTCCCCAGCCTGTCCATGCTCTTCTGCAGAGGTGTCTTGGGAGTCTGGAAAAAGCAGAGATGAGTGGTTTTTCTTTGGGTGTTTTGTGGGATGAAGAGATGATGGTTAGCTCAGAACAAGTGACCCAACAGTCCTGGTTTCAATCCATGGTCCCTTGTGCTTTTCCCACCCTCAACCCTCCAACAGGCAGAGCCTGTCCTGTCCTGCTCTGTCACTTGGTGTCCCCCCCTCACATGGGCATTTTGTGGCAGGAGCAGAACTGAGCCCAGTGCATTGGCTCCTGGGACTGCTCCTGCTCACAAATTCTCATTCAGGACATCCAGAATTTCCCCAGCCAGGGGCTGTGTTACCTCCTCAGCCTGCATCATCTTGAACACCTCGCCAAACTGGGAATTCTCGCCCGTGCCAATAACCACACCCTGAAAAAAGGGAAAAAGAGAGATGGAGGTGGAAAATCCTAGAGAACCCCAGGCTGGTTTGGGATGGAAGGGACCTTAAGCTTCTTGTTCCAGCCCCTGCCATGGGCAGGGACACCTTCCACCATCCCAGAGTGCTCCAAGGCCCATCCAGCCTGGCCTTGGGCACTGCCAGGGACCCAGGGGCAGCCACAGCTGCTCTGGGCACCCTGTGCCAGGGCCTGCCTGCCCTCACAGGGAAGAATTCCTTCCCAATATCCAACCTCACCTGCCTTCTGCCATTCACCTTTTCCTGTCTCCATGCCCACACCAAAAGAATCTGTAATTAATTCCCAGGAAAGGAAAAGATCAGTGATGTCAGGACTCACTTTTCCCTTCCCGTATCGCACCAGGGTCCCCATGAAAACCACATTGCTCAGCGTGGTGATGTCCCCAGCCTCCAGCAGCACACCCTCGGTCTTGTTGCAAGGCTCAGCTTCTCCAGTAAAACTGGATTCATCCACCAGCAGATCTGTAACCTAATTCAAAAGGTGCATTTCTGGCACTGTTAAGGCAAAGGGCTTTGCCAGCCAGGCTGGTTTCCAGCTGAATTTACCTCGATGAGCCTGAGGTCTGCAGGAACCCTGTCACCCACAGACAGGTAGATGATATCTCCAGGCACCAGCTCTCGTGCTAGAAGGTGCTGCAGTTTTCCTTCCCTTAGGCTACATGAGGAAAATGGAAAAAAAAAAGAAGAAAGGGAAGCAGGCTGTGAGGGTTTCATTCCTTCTGCAAGCTTGGGAATGTGGCTGGCAAGAAAACAAGGAGCCTTGCCCCAGAGAACTTCCAATGTAAATAAGAACAGAAAATCTTCACAGCAATCAGCAGAGGATTATGTTCAGCTTGGGCTTGGTTTTAATTCATAAATAGATGGGCAGGTTATGGATGATTTACATATCAGAAGTGACTCAAACATTATTTATACAGTAGAGGAGCAATGAGAAGTTGTGCTTTCATGCTTTAAATAATGAATTGCAGATTCTTGAACCTAAAAAGAGGCTTTTTAAAGCTAGAATTACCCCTGGCATTCCACTGTTGCATTCAAAGTGGAGCCTTCCAGGCAGTTGGATGCTTCTGGTGTCATATCTTAAATAAATAAAGAACCAACAGTGGGGTTTGTAAGCTCCAGGGTGAACTTTGGACCAGAGGAAAACCCCACACCTCTTTGGCAGGGCAAGGCTTCCCTGAGCCTCACAACTTTTTCCTGTTGGCTGTGACAAAACTGATTTACAAAGACATAAATAAGGAAAACGTTTCCTGTGATTTCCAGCACTGATAACAAACATCAAAGCCGTGGGGAAAGAGGTGTCTGATCCACCCTGCAGCTGCTCCATGGGCTGTGACCTGGCTGTGCCTGTGCCTGACACGTGTGTGCAGCACCAGGCAGGACAGGAACCCCACCCCACCTGCACCTGCACTCAGGTGCTGCTTTCTGCCCAGCTCTTGTAAGGAAAAACCACCCTAAAGCAAAAATATATATACACAGGTGAGGTTTTTCCTGCCTGGGGAGAGAGGATGCTGCAGGGATGTGGAGCAGATTTTTCTGGGACCCTCCTGTCTTAGCATTTATTCAATTCCACAGGATGCCTACTCCTTATTTCTAATTTTTCCCTAATAGTTAAACAAAAATTCTAATAATTTCTGATCAATACTGATTATTTCATCCCCGACCTAGAGCTGCACCCATTCACAGTGCCACCCCTCCAGAGACCAGCTTCTCACGATGTGCACCACAGCCTGGAATAATTCTCTTCTCCCTTTGGTGCTGCCCTCTGAGCCCCCTCCCTGGCTCACCAGTTGCACTCGGGGGGCACCAGCTTGTTGAGCTCTTCCAGGGACTTTTCTGAGCGATATTCCTTGGGAAGGAGAAGGAGAGGAGAGCCAGGTTACAGCAGAGGGCTCTGTGCTGCTGGCCATGGCCACTGCAGAGCTCTGCACAACCCACCTGGATGAAGGCCACGGTGACCACGATGAGCACGGCCTGGGAACAGAGAGATTACAGGTGTGGGCACAGGGAACAGGGCAGGGGCCACCACCGTGGGGACAAGGGACAGGGGCCACCCACTGTGGGGACAAGGGATAGGCGACATCCACCATGGGGATCAGGAACACATGACACCCACCATGGTGATGGGGGACAGGTGATATCATGGTGATGGGGGACAGGTGACACTCACCATGGTGATGCTGGCGGCATCCTCGTACTCCTTGGTGATGACACTCACTAGAGCTGAGGCCAGCAGCAGGAGGATGAGGGGGTTCTTGAACTGAGAACACAAGGGAAATATGGAAGGAGAGGTGCTGAAGGTGAGCTGGCTGCAGGCCCAGCAGGAAGAGTCCCTCAGGAAGGGTCCCACAGTCCCACAGGAAGGGCCCAGCAGGAAGGATCCCACAGGAAGGGTCCCATAGGAAGGGTTCCTCGGGAAGGGCCCCACAAGAAGGGCCCAGCAGGAAGGGTCGCTCAGGAAGGGTCCCTGGGGGTTTTTGCTGCAGGAAAAGTCCCTCAGGAAGGGTCCCACAGTCCCACAGGAAGGGCCCAGCAGGAAGGGTCCCTCAGGAAGGGTTCCAGCAGGAAAGGTTCCTCAGGAAGGGTCCCACAGGAAGGGTTCCAGCAGGAAGGGTTCCTCAGGAGGGATCCCACAAGAAGGATCCCACAAGAAGGATCACACAAGAAGAGTCCCTCAGGAAGGGTCCCTGGGTGGTTCTGCTGCAGGACCCTCCTTGCATCATGGTCAGGTTCTGCAGTTCCTGCCCCACAGGAATTTGGTGGCCTTGGGGACCAGCAGGAAAATCTCTGCTGCAGTCTCAAACTGTGCCATGGGAAATATAAGTTGGATATTAGGGAAAAGTTTCTCACAGAAAGGGTGATAAAGTTCTGGAATGGCTGCCCAGGGAGGTGGTGGAGTCCCCATCCCTGGGTGTGTTTAACAAAGCCTGGATGTGGCACTGGGTGCCAGGGTTTAGTTGAGGTGCTGGGGCTGGGTTGGACTCGTAATCTTGAAGGTCTCTCCCAACCTGGTCATTCTGTGAATTCTGTGAAGTTCACACCAAAACACCTGAATCCCCCCACTTCTCCCCTTTTTGCACAGGCACTGCTCCCTTTGCAGACACAGAGCTGGTTCCAAAAGCTTCTTAGATGCACAATAAGAACACACAAAACCTTTACTGTCTTTTTAGAACCTGAAACCAGAAATCCTCTTTCTTCTTCTTTTTCATTTTTTCTTTAATTAATCTGCTCAAATCTTCACTGGACTGAGGGCTGTGGGAGTCAGGTGCTCACTTGTTTCACTCCTAAGCAGAGATTTTGAGGCCCCTTTTGCTACCTGAGAAAATTACAGCTCTGTTTAACTGATGTGGGAATTGATGGAAAGGAATTAAATGGATAAAGATAAATCTGCCTGCTTTGTGCAACAGATGTGGGGTGATGCTCAGCAGGAAAGCCAGGGTTTAAATTTATTCCTGGATGGATCCAAAGGTGAAAGTCCCTCCATTTCTCTTTAGAAAACCGAGGCAAAGGGGATGTTTACAAAAATAGCAACTGGAAAAAGCAACAGCAAAGGGCTGCTGGGTGTGAATGGTGCAGGAGCAGAGGCACCAAAAGGTTGCAGGAGGATCAGAGATGTACCAACAAATCCCTTTGGTGTCCCTGTAGGAGAAAATGGTTCTTAAGGCTGAAAAGGAAAAAAAACCCATCTCACTTTTTATCAGGAGTAAAAGAATCCTTGGAGAGATTTAGTGATCCTTACCAAAAGCTTAAAGAATATCAATGATATGAAAAAAAAAAGGGATGAACCATGAAATAAAAAAGAAGTCTTTCAAAGCAACTCAAATCCTTGTGATTCAACTAAGCAAGATCAGTCAAATCACTGGTTGGAAATGAAAAATAAAAACAAACAAACAAAAGGCCCTTCTTGTCTGGTTAAAAGCTCTCAAAGAGGGGTGAAAGATGTATTAAATACTGGTAAGAAATAGATAATAAAAGCAAAACTCAAGGATAACTCAGCTGGGGAAAGAGAAGATGACAAATACCACTTTCTGCCTGGCTTTTGGGGCAGCTGGTGTGAAATTGTGGGTGTCAACAGCACATGGCACCATTTCTGAATGTACCTGTCACTGGTGTGTCACTGACAGAGACCCTGATGCCTCAGGTTTTGGCTTTTCTATTTTTCATATTCTGTGCTGCTTTAGTGTGTGGGTCTGGGTTCACATCAGGGGATGGTGAGCTCTGTGCACAGAGCAGGGAGACAA
>JAWWEY010000025.1:17663043-17673509 GCA_035582745.1 Loriotus luctuosus | reverse complement strand
GGCAAACAAAAGGACAAAAAAAAAAAAAAAAAGCAAAAAGGAGCCCAGAGGCAGGAGCCGGGAGCTGCTGTTGAACTTGTTGAAGTTAGATCAGGTTCTCGGCTCACATGTTCGCACAAAGCTCACACTCTCCTTGAGTGATGGACGGGAAGATTACTTGGAAAGATTATTTTTAGACCTTTGTTCCCAACATCTGGCATCCTCCGAGAGCCCCATTCAGAGGCGAAGCGTGGGATCAGATGACAGCTGCCGCAGGGGGAAATGAAGGTCTCGGAGGGGTGGGCTCGGCAGATTTTTTTTGCAAACAGTTCACCCAAACTCCTCAAGAGCCTGGTGGGCTCTCCCTTTGTGTGCTTCCTGCTGTGGGTTTGCATCACGCCTTGACAAAGTGACAACTTCATCTGGAAGGAAATGGTTTAATGACATGATAAACATCCAGGGGCTTTCATTGAACCGAGGCGACGTTGGTTTTCTGACAATTATTTAGAAGGAGGGGAAAGACCATTAGGAAAAAATAAATTGGGACGTGGAATAGGGAAGGAAGGTGGCTTGGGAATTACATGAGCACACAGAGAAAGCAAGGAAGGGGACATGAGTCAGGCTGGGCCTGACAATGGGAGGCACGGAAGGAGTGGACGTGGGGTTTTGGACATCTCTGTGGACATCCAGGGCCTGCAGGATGGGAATGGACTGGTGGAGTCAGCTGAAAGTGCCCAGCATCTGCCTGGGATGGACACAGAGCAGGTGCAAAGGAGAGCTGTAAGAACAAGGCATTCATACACATTGGTGTGTGTAGATGTGTTTGTCTGCCTGTGTGTAACTGTAGAGACATCAGGAGGGCTGCTCAGGGCTCGCTGAGCCAAATGTGAGGGGTGTTTGTTTTATAATTCCCCCTGAATTTCCCCTCCAGCAGCTTGTCCAGCCTCCACCTGAGTGAAGGAAGGAACAGAACCACAAAAGTTGTCAAGATGCAGGCACTAAGCCCTGTTTGCCTTCCCTTTACCCCAGCTGCAGCCCTGCTGAGCAGAGAGGAGCCTTGCTGGATTTATTTTATATCCACTCTAAAATGGGTCTGCAGAGAGGTGTTACACCCTGTGGATACACAAAAAAAGTTCTTCCAATTATTCCTTGTACCTGAGAGCTGTGGAAATTCACTTTGATCCATGCCCAAGTGTCAATAGCTGCACAGTGGGGGAAGCCAAAGATTTCATCTTGAAGCTTGCCAAAATATGATGATGGGAACCTGAAAAATGAGCAAGGTGTGCCTTAAAAAGCTCAGTAGTTAAGGGAATATATTTGATTTATTTGGAGTTGAGGTTCCTAAAGGTTTTCTATCAGTAATTGTGCTTTGGGCAGTTCTCTCTATATCTCTACTGCTATAAAAAGGTTCTTACTAACAAAATCTGCTCAGTTGATGCCAGGGAATTTTGCTGGGAAGTAAAAGCAGGGATTACTCTTATGGGGAGAAAGGGAATGAAGGGTTAAACTGGAAATAATCACCTCCCTCACAGCTGCAGAGGTACAGGGTGGGGGATCCCAGTGGGACAGCACAAGTGCTGTGTCTCTGCATGGTCTGGGATTCCCAAAGGAGCTCTGGCATTCCCTGTGCAGATGCAATAAACCTGCACTGCTGTGTTTCTGTAAACCCTGCTTGGTCCACAGAGTCATGCCCAGAGGTGCAGCTGGGTTTTGGGGGCTGGCAGGGTTTGAGGTGGCCCCATGGTGCAGCTCCTTCAGGCACAGAAGGGGACAGGGAGGGAGCGTTTGGGCTGGAGAGCATTTTGTGCCACAGAGGTTTCACCCTGCACCTGGCTGCTGAGAGGGCTGTCCCTGCAGGGAGAACAGCTCCAGGCCCCTGTCACCTGCTCCAGGTCCCTGTCACCTGCTGCAAGCCCCTGTCACCTGCTCCAGGTCCCTGTCTCATGCTGCAGGTCCCTGTCACCTGCTCCAGGTCCCTGTCACCTGCTCCAGGCTCCTGTCACCTGCTCTAGGCCCCTGTCACCTGCTGCAGGTCCCTGTCACCTGCTCCAAGCCCCTGTCACCTGCTCCAGGCCCCTGTCATCTGCTCCAGGCCCCTGTCACCTGCTCTAGGCCCCTGTCACCTGCTCCAGGTCCCTGTCATCTGCTCCAAGCCCCATTTCACCACCTCTCCTCTGCCCCAGAGCTGCAGTCAGGCATTGAAAACAGAATTTATCCCAGATTTCCTTCAAACAGGTCATGTTCCCCAGGCTTCTCTCTTCACCCCGTGGTAGCTGTGGGCAGCTCACAGGCCAGCCCATGGAAAGGTGACTCCCTAAGGACAGAAGTGTCACCCTGGGATGCTGGCAGAGCTCAGCACCTGCAGGTCACTGTCACCCCCACCCAGATCTCATCCAGCACCATCTGCAAGCTGTGCTGCAGTCACTGAAAGGCTCACTCAGGCAGCTGCAGTACACCCAGAGAGGAATGAATCACAACCCTGCCACCTCTCCCACCTCTGATTTGATTTTTTCACTGCTCAGAGGGCTTTGTCTGACCCCACAGGAGTCTCCAATTCCTTTCACAAACTCTGTTTCAATATTAATACCTGCACCTTGATCCAGCCCATCCAGGAGCTCCCACCCATGTCCTGGCTCCTCTGCTCAGAGGTGACAAATGACATGGCTGCTTGCACAGAGTAAACAAGATTTTTCCTTGGAGTATTCCTACTTTTATTTATGTCTTTGTGCTGATCTTCCTCTGCTCTGTGCTCTTGCTGAAACCCAAACCACTGTGCAACAACTGCTCACGATAAATCTCCCTAATTTAATTCCATTTCTTGTTGTTTCATATACTTGCAATCTGCTCTTGGAGCAACTAATTCCAAAGATGAATAGCTACTTCAGACACCATTATTTTTGCCTTTATTTTTGCAGATACACAGTTTTGACATTTATCTGGGAAAAAACAGGGTCTGTGCTTTGCAGTCTGTGGATTGTGCACTGAAGAAGTGAGAATTCTGCAGGACCAAAATTCAACAGCTGGTCATGGTCTTCACATCAAAATGAAAGTTGATGTTATAACACTTTTGGAACTGTAACTCATCCTGCACACAACTCTTTGATTAATTCTTCCTGCCACCCATCTCTACTCCTCACATGCTTCTATCTCCATTCTCTGTTGGTAGCTAGGCAAGGGATTGCATATTTTTTTACAAGATTAAGAAAAACTTCCTTGGCAATACTGAAAAAAAAAGAAATAAGAATAAAAAAAGAAAAAAAATATTTTTCTCCCCTTTTCTGGATATTCATCTTCTTAGCAGGACAGTGTTGTCACAGGACAACTCCAGGACATCATTTATCCCATCCCATTTATATCCACATTATCCTCCCAACTGGAGCTCAGTGAAACCTAAAACATGAGAGACCTCAGTCCATTCTGGAGGCATTTTTCATCCACTACAGAGCAGTTCCTGCCCTACCAAGTTCAGTTTTGAATGGCTCATTTAGACAAAAAAGAACAGCCTTGCCTTTCTGGAGACTTTCTAGTTTAACACTGGCAGGTTGGTCTCCTCTTTTAGTGTAAAGTATTTTGAGCAGCTTGTGAAGAAACTCTAGGCATCAGGCACAAATCCTCACAAACACAACCACTGGCAACAATTAGAAATTTAAAATTTACTGGTAAGCAGGTGTCTGAGTTGGGTAATTCAAATTCCAGGTATTTGATGATGGATGGTGATTTAAAAGGAATTATCACAAAAAAGAAAAAATAATTGCAGGAAGATGCACCTGTATGGAAGGATGGGCATTTTATCAGCTTAGGGCCATAAAACCATGTTTTGGAACCAGCATTCATGCTGCCTGATTGGGATGACTTAAATAATGGTTTTTCAAAATGTTCTCAGGGAGGTTGTGAGTGAAAGTCATGGGGCAGCCAAGGGAAAAGATCTTTTTCTAGCCAAAAACAAGGTAGGTCAGCCTAAGTCAAGACTTGCCTTTTCCCAGAGGAAAGATCTGACTTTTAAAGAGAGATCATATCAAAGAGAGAGTTTCCTGAGAGCACAGCACTGCAGCAGCGCCAGGTGACTCATTTCAGCTGGATATTATCCCAGCACCTTCATGCCAGGGGCTGCTGCTGCAATTCCTTTTCCAGGAGCTGTTTCCTTGCCAGCTCTGCACAGGTTCTGCTGCCAGCAGCAAAGGGCAGTGCTTTTCTGGGGGTTATTGGAGATTTTTTTATGTTATCTAACCCAGTGGGAAACTTGGGGTTTCAATATTGGTTCCATTCCTTCCCTTACTTGTGGTGAGCTCTACTGAAAACCCCAAACCTGTGGTTCAATATTGGATTCATTCCTTCCCTTATTTATGGTCAGCTCTGTAGGAGGACCCCAAAACCTGGGGTTCCAATATTGGGTTCATTCCTCCCCTGAGCAGGAAAAGCTGTGCCAGATGTTTGCTCCCAGCGAGCTCCTCTGGGAATTTATAGAGTGAAATAAAAGATCAAAAGCAATTCCAAACCCAGCCAGGTGATTCCCTTTAAGCATCTGGCCCCAAGCCGTTGCAGAGCCTGGCAGAGGTCAGTGTTAAGTGGCCCCTGACCATGTGGGAAGGCCTGTAAAGAAGAATATAAAGCCTCTACTTGTAGCCAGCTTTGCTGGAGATGAGGTCTGAGTGAAGCAGATGAATGTTATTAGGGAAGGACTTGCTGAGTGCTGCATCCCACTGACAGAGTTCCCAGGAAGCCTCCAAATGCACGATCCCCTTAATTAGGAGGCAGAATGGCTCTCAGTGTGGGGGAGAGGCTCCTCTTTGGGGACAATCCCAAACAATTCCTCTGGGCGGGACTGCCCCAGCTGCTCCTGCAGTCCCTCCCTGTGCCAGCTGCCTCCAGGGCACGGCTGTCCCACAGCCTTTTGTCTCCAAAAAGCTTCTGTGAGCCGCTGGTGCCCCCCAGGAGGGGACAGAGGATGCTCTCCCTCTCAGGCCAGTGGGAATTGGTTCATATTTTGGGAGGGGAGGATGTGCAGTGGAGGTCTCACACTGAGAAGAGATGAGGTCCAGACTGGAAATCTCAGAGATTTACCCTAAAATTAAAGATAAGGGAATTTGGCTGTGGGTCCATGTTGGACAAAGCTCTTTTCTGACCCAGAGACGGGAGCATTTCTTATCTCAAGGTTTGCATACAGATGCAGACTGTGTGAGCCTTCTGTCAGGCCTTGAGAATTTTCTACAAATTCATTTCCCACAGATCCACAGCAAATCCTCAGCCTTTACCATGCTCTGCCTTCAGCCAGGCTGAATTCCCGGGGGTAGCAGAGTTATATTCAGGGCCCCCAGCCCTAAAAGAGCTGAGCTGTGCTCTGGGGGATCCCAGAAATTGTGGGGCACGGCAGAGTCAGAGCCAGGGACCACACAGACCTGTCAGCGTGGACACCAAGAAAACCTCCTAAAAGGCATGTGCAAATCCCACATTTCACACTGCACACTGACACAGGGGTTATCTCGTGGCTAACACCCTGCTCTGACCCCCAAAGGCTTGGCAGGGTCAGAAAGTTTGGGCCAAGCAGACAAAGACAGGGCCAAGCAGTTTGATTTTGGGGCTGCACCTCTCCCAGCTGAAGATCTGCCCCAGACAGATGATTTCCCATCACAAATGTCCTGCCTACGCCCAGAAATAGCAAATTCATAGCTCGAGGGCCTGTCAGAGAGACCTGCAGAGGCAGAGGGAAGGCCAGATGTGTATCAGCATCGTGCTTGTGTAGGATTTCCTCTATGGAACCTTTAAGCTCCACATCCCACATCCTATTGCAGTGAACTCCCTCATCCTGCTGCAGCTCCTCTGGGGCCAGCAGCACTTTGGCAAGGACATGAAATGATATCCCAGGCCCTGGCAAATCCCCCTAGAGCTCTGAAATAGCTCCAGCTGCCCATTATCTGCCCAGGCAGACAATATTGCAAGCAAATTGCAAGGGTGATCAAAGGTGTTGAGTAGTTCAGTACAGGGTCAATGGTGCAACTTAAGTAAACCACGATTCTTCATCTTGAAAACGTCACTGAAGACTATGGATAAAGACCTGACTTTTCAGCCAGCCATTATAAGAGCATTTGGAGCTAACAGGAAATAGGCAAAACTTCCAAAGTCAAAGCCCGTGGGTCTTCATTGGCTTGGCCCACCAAGGTTGTTATGGACACTAAAAGTTTCCATGGGCTTAAGAGGAGACTGGACAAATGCTGCAAGAATGGCAAATCCATTATGAATTTTGAAAGATAAATCACATCAGGAAGTCTCTAAAATGAAGTTGGTTGGTGGGCACAAAAGTCTCGTGTTGCTGTTGATAATTGCTGCCGCGAGGAAGTTTTTCACAGAAAGAGTGGTCAAATACTGGAATCATCTTCTCAGGGAGGTGGTGGAGTCACCATCCCTCAATGTGTTTAAAAAAAGCCTGGATCTGGCACTTGGTGCCATGATCTAGTTGAGGTGTTAGAACATGGGTTGGACTTGATGATCTTAAAGGTCTCTTCCAACCTAAAAATTCTGTGATTCTGTGATTCTGTGATTCTGTGAGTGAGAGAACGCGTGAGAGAAACAGCTCTGCAGGCACCAAGGTCAGTGAAGATGGAGGGGGAGGACGTGCTCCAGGTGCCAGAGCAGACTCCCCTGCAACACACGGAGGTCCATGGTGGAGCTGGTGTCTGCTTTCTGCCCCTGGAGAATCCCATGCCAGAGACATGGTGCCTGAAGGAGACTGTGACCCTGCGGGGGCCTGTGCTGGAGCAGGCTCCTGGCAGGGCTTGTAGACCTGTGGAGAGAGGAGCCCACACTGGAGCAGGTTTGCTGGCAGGACTGGTGACCCCATGGGAGACCCACTGGAGCAGCCTCCTCCTGAAGGGATGCACTCCATGTGAGGGATCCCACACAGGAGCAGTGCTTGAAGAACTGTAGCCTGTGGGAGGCACTCCAATTGGAGCAGTTCACGGAGGACTGTCTCCCATGGCATTCCCTCCAATGCTCCATCAGGGAAAGAGTGTGAGGAGCTCTCCTGCTGAGGAGGAAGGAACAACAGACACAAATGTGTGATGAACTGACCACAGCCCCCATTTCCTGTTCCCCTGCATCACTGGAGGGGAAGGAGGTAGAGAATTCAGAAGTGAAGTTAAGCTCGAAAAGAAAGGAAGGTTGGGAAAAAAATGGTTTTAAAATATTATTTTATTTCTCATTATTCACTCTGATTTGATTGGTAATAAATTTCTTTTCCCCAAGTCAAGACTGTTCTGCTGTCACAGTAATTGCTGAGAGATGTCTCTCTTCTCCTTGTCTACACCCACAAACCTTGAGCAGTGTTTCTTCTCCTCTGTCCAGCTGCAGAGGGCAGTGACAGAGGGGCTTTCATGGGCACCTGGTGTCCAGCCAGGGTCAGCCCACCACCAGAGTATCACTGTACTTATATTTAGGCATTGGTAGGTGGTGACAGACACTAGGAAAATTACAATTTGTATCTGATATAACTTCTATTCTATTTATAGCAATCACATTTATTTCTTACTATTTTTCTCAAGTGAAAATGATCAGTGTCAGGTTTGACTGTACTGTATTTACTGCAGAAGAAATAAATAATTCAGTTGGTATTTCTAAAAATACAATTAGTTGATGAGTCAGAGAAGAATTTAATTTTCCTAAATGTTAAGGCTGGAAGACTGGGATTATCATGATCAGTGTGTCTGACCTGTGACTCTCTCATGTCTTAGGAGGCTGCCTGGTAATTCCTGCATCAATTTGTAATTAAGATGTATGATTCTTCAGAGGAGACTGAATAAAGGGCCCAAACTGCATTTTTGAGATGTGCTGAATGTAATTTCACACAAACAAACAAAAGGTACACCCCACAGACAAGACTGAATATTGTGATTCATCATTTTAATTTAAAAATTTAAGACCATTAACATTTACTTATCTCTGATATCTCGGTGCAAATTTTTAGAACATCATACAAAACTGTGAACCACTATGTTTTGTGTATATATATATATATATATATATTTATATATATAAGGCAATGAAGCATATTCTCTTCATGGGAATCTAAGCCGTACCAAGAACCTGTGTCAGCCGTGGGAGATGTGTAAATAGAAAAGGAAGCAGCTGGGATAAAATGAAAAAACATAAACTAATCAAACTCTAGACTGCAATAAAAGCTGCCATGAAAGAAGAAAATGAAAACCAAAAATTAACACCACATAGAGCAAAAGATCAATATTTTATCGTCTGACAACACACTTCTATGTACTCATTGGTCAGTCATTACCGATATTGATTCTATGCCACTGCACTTTGGCTCTGGCTTAGCCATGCACACATATTCTTCCTTTTTTTCCACTTTTCTACCTAAAATAGTGTCTGCCTTCAATATGAATAAAGGCCACTCGAGTCAGCCAAATAACTCTATGCACTCCACGTCAGAGTCTGAAGAAGAATGACTTAAAGACATCTGAGATGAGGACTCAGACTCTGCTGGACAGGGCAGAACCTGCCGTTCCTAACATCACTGCTCCGTCCACAGTGGCCCAGCAAAGGAACCAGGCCACTGCAACACACACTGTGGAAGAAGGGGACAGATGGATATTTGTAACTCAGTTCTGGATGATATTTCATAGTAGACATTTGAGTGCTGGAGCTCAGCAAGCGGATATAAAGGCTGGCTACTCGGAAACTAAGGCCTTGTACTGCAAGCAAGAGTTGCCTGGCTTGCAATGACAGTTACTGATTCTTGATGTACTGTTAAAAAACACATGCAGCTAATGGCGAAAGGAATCAGGAATTGGTTCTGGAGAGCTGATAGCCTGCTGTCCACAAACAGGAATTTACAAGCAGAGGAATGAACTGGGAATCAAAGACCAAGCGGGTAAGGTCCTTAACAGGGCTTCAATGCTGGCAACGCAGTTTTGAGCGAAGGAAGGTATGAGGTTAAATGGACCACTATGAGTTGGCTCTTCAGTCAACCAATAAAAAAGTATATTTTAGGCCTGTATTGAAGGTATAGCAAACACAGTGGAAACAAAGTCTTAAGGCATATTCATTATGGGAAAATGTACATCAGCACTATTCAATCTTGGGCATTCCTTACCTCTTGCAGTAGCTGAAAATATGGGTTTATTTATGTTCTAGAGGAGCTATGCCTAAAAAATTAAGTCCAGTTACCCAGTTTTGGGAAAGGACCTGTGCTTTAGTGTTTTGGGTGACTTCTTTGGGTAGAAATCCCAGTAAGGGAAGGAAAGTGACCTTTTTTCCATTGAATTGGCCCTTCGAATGGGCCTTTCTGACTGTGCTCCTCAATGTGGAAGCATCTCCTACTTACAATTTCTGCCTGCTTTGTCAGCATCTTTTTTGCCCAAAGTATGGAAGAATATAATATTTACAAGGTGTTCTCTTCAGTGTTATGATCCAAGAGAAAAATGCTTGTTCCCAGCTTTCCGTACCAAGACCTGCATCTGTGAGTCGATGCTAATGCCTCATCATTATTCATATGCCAAACAGACGTTTCACAATCCTTCTTGGTTCAGAGGTGATAAAAGATAAATTTTAAAGCTTCTAACAGCAGAGTGCAGTGTGTTACAAGGAAAACATACTGGAGTTAGGCTTAAAATGTATAGAAATCTTTTCTGCATTGTTTTATTAACCAGTATGGGACAGTTATTTAATGTTTTTTTATAAACAGTTGAGAATTATGGTGATGTTAAACAGCTGTTGGAAAGTTACTTGAATGACTAAATAACTCGAGTACCTTCTATCTGTTTTCCCTACAGCATACCAACTAACTACCTTGCTACAGAGTGCGAGTACTGCAGCTGTACAGCTTGCCACAGAACTATGAAGCAGAGCCACATTTGTGGCAAAGGATGTCATCCTGCTGAGTGAGGAATTCCTGGCCCACAAGGGAGACGGAGCATTTCGCGCAGCTAAAACATTCCCCATGCCACTGGTGCTCCTCAAATGAGATGTATTTGGCACCTCCAAGAGCTGAAAGAGAATATGAAAAAGAAAAAAGAAGATCTGAATCCAGTATTTCTGGACATGGTTCAGTAATGCAACAGATGACTTTCTGATGTGTGATCAGGTTGTAATTCATACAGCGAATGAAAAAATGAACAGAAATCCATAGTGTGAAATATTCTTTACTGGTTGAATTGAAACGTATCTTTAAAATTTAAACAGTAGGAAATATTTCAAGCAAAGCCACAAGTCTCTTGCATATCCCATTATGAGATCTGAACAGAGTGGGTTTATCAGAATGTCCATTCAGGTTTGCTGATCTTCCCAACAAACTCTCATGGAAGTTATTTGCAATATTTGTATAGTTTCTATACAACTCTGAATGAAATTTCATAATTAAGTTTCTTCAAGATGGATTCATTTGGAAATGACCAGAAAATGGGATTCTGTTGAAGATTGCAGGCAAGATGTTTTCCATTACCATCTGTATGGGAGATTACCTTTGTCAAGCAGGCAGTTTG
>JAWWEY010000025.1:17639369-17654452 GCA_035582745.1 Loriotus luctuosus | reverse complement strand
TTCTCTGAACCTCAGAGAATGATCAAAACAATTCTTATCTCATTTGCTGTGCCTGTGTTGTGCCAAAGTGGAAGGCACTGTGGAGGATTTTACCTGAAGGAGATGTTTACCTGAAGGAAATTGATAACTGGATTCTGGTGTGGGTGTTTTGATTCACTGACCAATTGAATCCAGGTGTGTGTGTGTCAGGACTGTCACTGACAGTCCTGAGATATTGTACAGTTGAGTGCTTGGCAGATTCAGTTTAGATGTAATGTAATATAATATAGAATAATATATAATTATAATATTATATATTATATATTATAATATATAATAATATAATATGTAATAATATATAGAATGTATGTAATATAACATACAATAATAATGTAATATAATATAGAATTATAATATATAATATTATACACTATATATTATATTATAGAATAATATGTACTATTATATATTATACTATATAATAATATATAGAATATATGTAATATAACAGAATAATAATGTAATATAGAATATATATAGAATATATTCTATATAATAATATAGAATGTAATATAATCTATAGAATAATGTAATATAGAGAGAATAGTATAGAATAATAATGCAATATAATTATAGAATAATTTTTATAATTTATATAATATATATTCTATAGAATAATATATAGAATAATATATAGAATAATATTGTAATATAATTATAGAATAATTTATATAATATATATAGATAAAGTAATTAATTATCTTTCTAATAAGGTAGAGTCAGATGCATCATTTTCTCCCTGCCACGGGGGTTGCCTTGTTTCTGATGTTCCCCAGGTTGGCTGAGCCCCCCAGGGCTCCCACAAAAGAGAGGCTCTGACTCAATTCTGGCTTCACTTCCACCACTGTAGCTCCTATTAAGCTCAACAAACTCAGACAGGGATGCTTTAGATGGAATTTTACCTGCTGGAAGGACACTGAATCTATATTAACACAGAAGGGTGGTGTCTATGTGGGAGTTATTAGACACTGGAGAAGGAAAACTAACCAGAATAATTCAATTTCCTAGACAAAAGGTGGAAAGTACTAAAATTAAGTAGCAAGTAATTCAATTTTCTGGTTACAAAACAGAACATTCTTGGTAGAATTAATGAATGAATGCCGAGTTTCTGAGCCAGTGTTTACAAATCAAATCTCACAGTACACAGGTGGCAAGGGACAATAAAAAGTCTAATTCTAAATTAGGGCCACCAAAGGAGGAGCCTGGAAGCTGGTTCATATTTTGAATAACTTTTTTTTTCCTATTATGTATGAGCCAGTTTGGGATGTGAATGTATTTCCAATATCTTGTTCCCAATGCAAGATGACCTGCAGTGATTTTCAGTTTTGCATTGTGTAAAGACAGGCAGAGCCTTACCCCAGGGAAAGCATTGCCAGCAGTGGCCCAAACAGGGAAACAGTGAAACTTAGAAAGGGAAAAGCAAAGTGCCTAAAGATAGACAAATTGTCTGGCTGGTCCAGACATTGTTTTCTTATCTCTGACTAAGCTGGGGAAGTAGATTTGTTTGTCTTGACAAGGAAGCCCTTTGTACATTGTGGGAGCAGGAGACCCTGGGGGCCGAGAACAATGGGCTTCCTTTGACACTGGGATGGATTACCTGCAGGAAGTGCATGTGGATTGCCCAGTGATTGAATTCCACTATTGCTTTTTCAGGATCATCTAATTATATTACAGACTCTATCCTGCTCCTTTAAATGGCCACAATCTCTTTTACCACAGTAATGAAATAACCACTGCTCACAATAATGGTATTTTTGTGATGGGCTTTGCAGCCAGAGCTGGAGCATTTTCTGCTCTGGCAGCAGAGGCAACCATAGGGATGTGGTGGCACATCCATGCAGGCAGGTGCTGTGGGTCTGTCCCTCCTGTCCCTGCTCCCCAGCTGCCTAAACCACATTGGCAGGAGTCTGTGGGATGGGGAGAGCTCTGAGCTGCTCCTCAACCAGCAGTGAAATGATTTTGGGGGATAAAAAGGGAGAAACAGCAGGGCAGGGCTGGGTTCCTGCTGCATCAGCAGCTGCTCTGGATTTGGGGACACTCTTTTCAGAGTTAGAGGGGACATCACTGGTATAAAACACTGAGGTTGGATGGAGCAGCTCACAGGGAGCCCAGGGCTGCTTTGCCAGCCTCACAATAATCCAGACTGCCTGAGCCTGCCAGCAGAACACTGCTCCCCTCACACCCAGCATCTTGCAGACTCCAGCCTTCTTTCTTAAGCAATCTGGTTTAGCAAAGTTTGCCCTTTCCCTTTTCCCCACAATATTTGTCTCCGGGGAGATGCCAGCTTGCCCCACAGCTGTGGCATTTGGTAAAAACCTTGAACAGGGCATCCTGCATTGCCCAAGGCCTGCCCCCAGCTTGCATCTTGCACAAACAGGCCCTTGTGGAGAACAAAAGGGATTCATGGCTGTTTGCTTACAAACTTTTAAAAGCACAACTGTAATTTATGGGAGATTTCCCTTTCCTGTCACCAGAGCTGGGGCTGGAGGACAGTTCTGTGTTGCTTGCTGTGGTTATGTGCACACAGCCCTGGGATGCTGAGCTACCAAGGACATTGCCTTGCACAGATGTTGTGGATTTTTTATTTTTTTCTGAAAATGATGAATTCCAGAGATCATAAAAGCTAAAAAGCTGTCAGCAGAGAGCTTGTGATTCAGGGCAAGGAAAGGCAGCTGCTGGGAGCACCTCTCCCTGCAGGGCCCCTGCAGTGACCTCCACCTCTGGCAGGGGATCAGTGAGGAGGAGTGGGATGTCAGAGCAGGAGGGAGCTCCCACACGGGGTCAGTGAGAGCAGAGAGGACTGAGATGTTTGGGAATGAATCTGCTCCCAGAGAGTTAAAGGTTTGTGAACAGAGGCCATGGGAGTGGTTTACAAGGGATGCTTTACTAAAAAGAGAACTCAAATTGACAGAAATTACTCCCGGCCATTGCTACCTTGATATTTCACTAATTAAATCACTATTTTTTCTGATTTACACAAAAACAGTGTGTGACTTTTACAGCCCTGTTGTGTGACAGAGGAGACAGACCCACGGGTGAATCATTCCTCCTTTCCAACTGACCTTTTGCTCCCGGGGATTAAAATCTCCACTTTATTTACAAACATCAGCTCACTGAATGAGCTGCTGAGGGCTGCAACTGTTGATGGATGCTAAGGTCATCTGAAACATCAAAGCAAAGGCTATTTATGAGCAAGGATGGGAAAAACATGGCAAGCTGCCTCTCTTCCTCCCCAGCCATGTGCTGCAGCCACTGTGAGAGGATTTCAGCAGCACAGGCTGCAACTTTTATGGGCTGGAGATGAAATACCCAGGGTGGCCTGGATGGCAGCAAACACAAATCTCCTGATTCCTCAGAGCTTCGGGTGCCACTGAGCCCTGGGCAGGGGAGAAATGAGGCAGTGCAGATGCAGGAGGGGAGGAGGAGGAGGAGGAGGATAAGGAGGAGGAGGATGAGGAAGAGGAGGAGGAGGAGGAAAAGGATAAGGAGGATGAGGAGGATGTAGAGGAGGATGATGAGGAGGAAGAGGATGATGAGGATAAGGAAGATGAGGATGAGGATAAGGAAGATGAGGAAGAGGATGAGGAGGAGGAAAAGGATAAGGAGGAGGAGGAGGAGGTAGAGGAGGATAAGGATAAGGAAGATAAGGAGGATGAGGATGAAGAGAAGGAGGAGGATGAGGAGAAGGAGGAGGATGAGGATGACGAGAAGAAGGATGATGAGAAGAAGGATGAGGATGAGGAGGATGATGATGAGGATGAGGATGTTGTTGCCCCTGGGTTGGGAGCATCAGGCTGGGCTGATGTTGAAGGCTCTGTGTCAGCGTTACCCACTGGGCTGTCCCACCCAATTAAAGCAATTAAAGTCACTTCCAGAAGCAGCCAAAATGGCTTTATCAGGATGCACAAAATGATCTAAAATCCCCGCTCATTCCTCACTTTATGTGAGCAGGGGCATCCCTTATCCCCTCAGCTCCAGGAGCTAAATCAGAGATGTCCCCTTGACATTCTCTCCCTCAGCTTTTTCCCACAAAAAGCACCAGCCAGGATTCTTCCCCCATCAGTTTAGATTTCTTTCAGTCCTATTTGAATCAAAAAGTGGTTTGTTATTTTCCATTTAATTTTGATTTTTTTTTCTTTTACCTTATTTATTTATTTATTTTTACCTAGCAGATTGAAAAGATTAAAAGGAGCAATTCATTTTTTTTCAGATAAATTATTTCCCTGAACTTTCTTGGTCAAGAACTGCAATAGATTTCAGGTTCACACAAGCAACTGCTCTCTGTTTTTCTTGCAAAAAACCCAAATTAAACACACAAATCAAGGGTATCAGTAGCTTAGAATCTTGTCAGAAACCATAAATAACACGCAGTTTATTCCAAAGAAGCAGACTTTGGAAAATAGTTTCACATTTCCAAAAGGCTACAGGGTGGTGCAAAAGGAGAGGAAAACTGGGCACAGTTTCCTCTTGTCCCCACCCCTTTCATTACGTTTTACCTTGACATTTGCAATTTACCAGATAAATGATTTGCACCAAAATGGGAATATTTCCATAGATGAGGGAGGATGAGCAACATCCAGAAGAATACTTGGGAGGTTTGTTCCTTCTGGGTTTGGCTCCTTATCTCAGAGAGCTATTTTCCACTGTGCATGGCACTCCAAAATAGCTCCCAGGATATATTGGGCTGAATAGCCACCAAAAAAGGGCATTTGTATTAAAAAGTACTAATACATCAATTTCCCCAGGCATGACAACCTTTCCGCTTTGTTTGGCAGTTGAGAAACTGAATTTCTGTTTTTACTTAGAGAAGGGAGCTGAGCCTGGAGTTGGTTCAGAGTTTTTTATTTCTCTCAGAGTTGGCTTTGCGGTAAAACTTCTCCCTGGAGCCTGGGGTAGATGTCAGACCCCCCAAATGGACCTTCTGCAGTTCCTGCTGGGAAAAGCAGGCTGTTTGCTTTGCAAGCACAGGTCCCACATCATGTCAACCCTTGGGAACCTTTTCCCTCAGGTCCTTGCACTTTGCCACACCTCGGGTTCTTGGGAGCACACCCTCCTTTAAATGTGTGCTGAGAGAGAGCAAATGAGCCTCTAAACTCATGGAGCCAAAGAGGGGACACTCAGCCACACATTTTCTTACCATTTCCTCAAAAACTCCTGACTTATCTTTCAAACTAATGCCCTACCTTAGGCCCTACATCTCCATCACACCCCAAACAGAAAGGGCCTCCATTCTCCACACGAGGACTGTGGGTCCTTGCACTTTGCCGCACCTCAGGCTCTTGGGAGCGCACCCTCCTTTAAATGTTGAGAGAGAGCAAATGAGCCTCTAAACACATGGAGCCAAAGAGGGGACACTCAGCCACATCATTTCTTACCATTTCCTCCAAAACTATTGGCTTTTCTCTCAAACTCATGTCCCACCTTAGGCCTTCAGGGCCTCCACCTCTCCACATGAAGACTGTGGAGTTTTTTCACTTCTCCAAAGCCATCTTCCAAAAAAACCCCAAATTACAAGCTCAGAACACTTCAGTAATGTTCAGGTGAAGGTCACTGTAAGGGTAGAAAAGCAGAGGATTTTGGCAGCACGGGGTTTTAAGCACTTTAAATAATTCCCATTGAAGGAGGCCTCGTATGTTTAAACTTCCAGATGGGCTGTAGGGTTTTGCTGGTTTGGGATCTTGGACCTCAAAGCACACAAAGGAGAGATCTGTCAGGCTTCAGATGAACCACAAGGGCAAATTTAATCTGCTTAGAAATGTGCAGCTGACTTGATACAGATTTTCTGGTGCACAGATCAAAGCCAGCAGTGCACGCTGGGCTGGCTGAGTCCCCATGTGGGAAATAGATGGGGGAAAATGAGCAGAAATATGGAAACTGTGAATGGGGCTTCAATATTTGATAGATCCCCTCATTTGGTGAAGAAACCCTGTGAGAAAGGAGAAGGGAATGCAGGAATTTTGTTGCTGAGCTGTGCCTGCTTCAGACAAACCCCAAAACTGCTCCAACCACTGGCCTGAGGGGTTTGCTGCCAGCTTCTTTCACCTCCTTGGAGAAAATTCATTTTTTCAGCCTTCTGGGGGAAATGGTCAGGCAGAAATGACTCCAGCCTGGAGAGGATGGGATGGCTTTTACACTCACAGCATTGATATGGCATTTACAGTGTAGAACAATTCAGAGGGCTTGGGGTTTAAGCTGTGTGGCTCTCCAAGGGTGCTGTTGAAATTAATAAGGAAAAATGAAGCTTTTTTTGAGCGTTCTGGTGTGTTGGGAGTGTCTGTGCTGTGCTGCAGTGCTCCTGGCACAGAGAGGGCACAGCCAGAGCTCTCTGTGAACCCCTCAGTGACAGTGCCTGACCTGCAGGGTGCTTCCATCAGCCTCTCCCTCCTTCTCCCAGAGCAGGCAGGGAAAACTTGGTGCCTTTCTGGGCCTCTTGATCTAAGGAATAAAATATCAGAGTTTGTGGGAGAATTTAAGTGGCAGAATAGAAATGTTCCCAGAGCAAGGGTTTGAAGATCCCCTGTTTCTGTGAGCTGTCATAAACCAGGACTCTGCAGCCTTCCCCAGACAGGACCTTGACAGCAATCAATATCTGGAAAAATGAAGCCAATTGTTGGCAGCAGGATTTAATATCTCTTTGATATGGTGCTTTATTTTATTTCTGTGCCTGGCTTCATCTGCTGGGACAAGACCTGGGAGGAGTGGAACAAAATCCAATTTTTTTGTTGCACTTCCACAGAACGAGCAAGTTTGTTTTGCACCATGAGATGAGCCACAGAATAACTGCTCAGTCCTCCTTTTGTCCCCCATCCCCAAATTCCTGAATTCCTCTGAAATGTCAAATACAGCTCTGCTTTGACCTGGAAAACAAGATATGTCTAACGGATTTTTAAGGATTAACTTTTCCAAGGTGCATTATTTAAGTCATTACTCCAGTGCTCAGCTGAACTGTCAGATTTGGGCTGTGTTGGGATACTTGGGATAATCTCCAATTAGACACAACAGATTCTGCTGGGAAGGCAGACAGAAATCAGGTAGTGCCCAGCTCAGAGGCTGAGTTTTAACCTTAAAACCAGTATTATTTCCTATATTAATTATAAATAATATTATAATTACAGTTAATATATTAATAAGAAATAGAGCCGTATTATATTAATATTTATTAATAAATTAATAATGTAAAATTAATAGAAATTATAAAATAAATATTAATTAATGCCCTCATTGTGTTGAAAACAGCTTCACCTGGGATTCAGAAAGGTGATAAAGACAACATTCTGGGTTTTTTTAACATATTCTAACATTTTGTTTACAAACTCTCCCCTTCTCCCTCCAGGAAAATGTGTGTTTAGTAAATAATTCTGATGACACGAGCACATTTTATTGTTTGAGTTAAATTAATGTCATAGACTTAATTAGTTACACGTTTCCCTGGCAGGAAATGGGGAGCAATTAGAACCACTGCATTAAAACACCCCTCAGCTCCTGCTCCTTTGCAGATGATTCCAATTTGGCTCATCTGCATTGCCCTGGGAGTGCTTTCAGCAGAGATGCTGGAGGAGCAGCACAGGATGAAAACAGTGACATAAAGTGACACAAAGTGATGTTTGCAGGTCCTGCCATGAGTGCCCACACCTGGAGCAAGAACTCTGCACTCTCCCATCCTCATCCTCCCCTACAACAAGGGAATAATTAACCCCTTGTTCAGCTGTGTCCCTGCCAGGTGCCATGAGGAGCAGACGAGGCCTTTGCCTGAACCGAAACATCCCTGAATTCTCAGCAGCTTCCAGCACAAACTCAAACCACAGCCTGGTGCCACGTGAAGGAGATGAGCTCTGTGCCAGCCCAAAGCAGCACACCCAGGCTCCCTGACTCTCCCTGTGCCATCCTTCTGTGTCCAGAAGGAAAACCACACCTATTTCTGCATGCACCTGTGTTTGAACAGACAGGTGTCTGCTGAGGAAGGCAGGAGCCTCCCCTGAAATGGAAAATGTAAACCCCCTCCCTCCAAATTGTTATAATTTTGAAATTAAGGGGGGGGGGCTCTCAGGCAAAGATATGGGAGCAGGAATTACAGTTCTTTATTAGGGAAGAAAATAGAAATAAAATAAGCAATGCAGTAATACAAAACAATGCTGACAGAGTCAGGAGCTGACCCGCTGTGGGTCAGGGGGTGGCACAGTACCATCCCATGGTGGCTCAGCCCTCCTGCAGTGCCAGCTGTGCTTCTGCTGGAGCAGGGATCCTCTAGAAGGGTGTAGTCTTCCTCTGAAGGCCCAGTGGAAAAGGCAGCTGTTCCTCTGGGAATCCAGTGGGAAAGGCTGTCCTGGTGTCCCAAACCTCAGATTGTGTCCAGGTAGGAATGCTTGGCTCCTCCCCCCGGGCAGAGCATCTCCCAATGGGGTGATGAAATTTTATCAGCCATTTTATTTTTTTTTTTTTTTTATTTTTTTATTTTTTAAATGCAGTGACACTCACTGGCCCATTAACAGAAGAGATCTCCTGGAGGGAG
The DNA here is from genome assembly GCA_035582745.1 of Loriotus luctuosus. Taxonomy (NCBI): domain Eukaryota; kingdom Metazoa; phylum Chordata; class Aves; order Passeriformes; family Thraupidae; genus Loriotus; species Loriotus luctuosus. The sequence continues at coordinate 17,645,904 of JAWWEY010000025.1, read as the reverse complement.
GATTGGGTGTGGAAGAGATAAAGAAAACTGCCCAATGAACAGGAGATAACTGCCCCACCTCTAATAGATGATAAATAGAATACATATTACCTTGCAATCTAGGACAGCCTGTGCAGTGTCAGCCCTCTGGTGTCACCTGTCACCTACAGCTCCAAAATAACATCCTCTCCCTTTACAGCGTTGTTTCATAATCAGAACAAGCAGAGGAACAGAGAGGGCTCCAGGAGCTGACAGAAAGGGCTTCAGTTTGCTCCCAGGATAATGAGGAAGATGTGCTGCTCATTTCAGTTCAGGGCCTCTTTGAAATGAGCTGAGCCACCTAATTAATGAACATATTTAAAACAAGGAATGGAGGGATAAAAATCACTGAGAGGTGCAATTATTTTGACAGATGCTGCAAGTGAGGTCCTGTAATTCCTCACAGAAGGATTGTGCAGAGCAAATTGCAATGCAGTGATTCCACAAACAGGCTCCTCTGGGGGATTCCTTTGCTTTGGGGGGATTTGGTCCTTCACTGAGGCTTCATTCAGGGCCTTCTGAGACCTCACCAAAAGCTGAAAAGCGTTGTTTTATAAGATAATATGGGATGAGAGCAACCAGTGCAGTTTGGGTTAGTGAGCTGAGATCTTGGCACCCTGGGTCCTGGTTGTGCTGCTGTTGAACAATGAAAGGCACATCCAGACAGGCACAAACATGGCCTGAACCATCCCTGGGACACCTCGTGATGCCATGTCTGACAAATGGCCCAGGGCAAGGGCTTGTGAACCTTCCAGTCAAAGGTGGGCACTGAAATTCTTGAACTGCCTCTGCAAACTGAGAGCAGCACATCTGGAGAGCCAAACTCCTCCTCAGAGCACTTATCTGTGATTTATGTCACCTCGAGCTTTTAATCCCCCTCATAGGTCAAAACACAGAGTTTTCTCCTTTTTCAGAGTACCCTAGGTAGTCACACAAAGTTCAGAATAAACCTCAGACTCCCTGAATCCCAGCTGCTCTGAGATTCCTGCTCTAAACTCAGAGCCTTGCCTTAAATTCAAACCCAGGCTTGCCTCATGCAAGGGTAAATCTCAGAGTTGTGGAGTCTTAGAAGTCAGGGCTCAAACTTTCTGAAGACATTTGCCATTTGAGGATGAATATAGAGAGAAGTGCTCATTTTGAGTGAGGTCTGATTTTGTTTGGAAATTAAATCTATTTACACAAGATCTTTGCAGCTTAACAGCCGTGGGTAAACCTCCTGTAACCCTGCATGGCACTATCAGTTCTGTTTGAGAAGGTACTGAAAGCTGAAAAACTCACATTTTCTAATTTCAGAGACTTGTTTGCTTTCTTATTTGATAGCATCCTATCTCTTCTGATGCTCCATTTCTTCCATTTCCAGTTAAGAATGGCTTCTCCATTACTCCAAGACTATCAAATATTGCAAAAGATGAATTACATGGAAATAGATGTTTGGTACTTTGCTAATGCTACTGTGCAGTAACAATCCAAAAAGCATTATAAAGACTCTAAAAGCCACTCAGAAAAAGAGATAACATTCATTTAATTTATTTTAGTGATGCTGTTAGTGTCATCCTCAAATGTCACACAGCATTTTCCCTTCTTTTAGAGGCAATTGAGGCTCTGACTGCAATTCTGGTACCCATTCTGCCACAACTGTTGATTTAACTTGAAACTGTGAGTGTTTTCATAGTGCAGAAAATGTCACAATAGAAACATCCAGAACTGCAGGATCTCAAAGCACAGCATGGCACTGCAAACTGGAACTGGGCTGGGGCTCAGATCCACTCTAGAATTACACTGGGAGATGCCTTTGCTGAGACTTTTAAGGGTGTTTTGGACATTTTTAAAGAATTCAGCTGTCCCAGTTGACGTAAGGAGCTTTTTCAGGTAAGATATTGTGGTGTTCATGCATAAGATGATTTTTAACAGGAGGAAGAGGATGGAGAGTGTTTGCTGACTGAGTACACTTGTCCGTGGAGCGAGTTGTGAAACATCTGGGTGAACAAACTGAGGGCAAGGAGAGTTTTGCTTTGAAAGGTTAATTGACAATAAAGTGCAGAGTGGGCCCTCAGCAGCACCTGGATGTGACGGTGTTCACAGGGGTCTGAGGAGGAGGGAAGAGACGAGGATCTGACTCCATGTTTCAGAAGGCTGATTTATTATTTTATGATATACATTACATTAAAACTATACTAAAAGAATAGAAGAAAGGATTTCATCAGAAGGCTGGCTAAGAATAGAAAAGGAAAGAATGATAACAAAGGCTTGTGGCTTGGACAGAGTCCGAGCCAGCTGACTGTGATTGGCCATTAATTAGAAACAACCACATGAGACCAATCCCAGATCCACCTGCTGCATTCCACAGCAGCAGATAACCATTGTTCACATTTTGTTCCTGAGGCCTCTCAGCTTCTCGGGAGGAAAAATCCTAAGGAAAGCATTTTCCATAAAAGATGTCTGTGACACTGAGGTGTCTCAGCCCTTCTGTGAATCCAGCAAAAAAACCACTTTGAGGTGGGTGGTGTTTTGGGCCAGACTCAGGAAATGCTGCAGAGTGGGGCATGGCGGCAGTGCTGCTGAGCATCAGCCAACAGGCAGAGCTGGTGTTGGACACCCACCCAAACCCCTGGGCTCCCAGCTAGGGTGAGATTCAAGGGGAACAAAGAGGGACCCGGTGCTCTTTGTGCTGCAGGACACGGGGGAGCTGTGCCTGCAGAGTGCCCAGTGCAAGAGCGGCTGCTGCCACCGCACCGACGGCCTCAGCCTGGCCCGCTGCGCCCCAAAGGCAGCTGAGACCCAGGAGTGCTCCCCAAAGGTAGGTGCCCCCTGCTGCCAGGGCTGGGCAGGCATGGGGCAGGTCCCCCCACGCTGCACTGAGCCCTTGCTCCCTGCAGAGCATCTATGGGGTCTACTACAAGTGTCCCTGTGAGAGCGGCCTGACCTGTGACGCCGATAAAACCATCGTGGGCTCCATCATCAACAAAAACTTTGGGATCTGCAAGGACCCCCACGAGTCCAGCAGGCGGTGAAGAAGGAGTCCCCCATGCCCCTTTGTGCTGCCCCTGCCTCTCCCCCTCTCCTGTGCCTAGCTGTGGGAGAATTTGAATAAAGACCAGCTTCTGCTGAGCTGCAAGGAGGCATTTTCACTCAAACCTGGTGTGAAGTTCACCAAACCTGGCCCAGGACAGGGACAGCAGGGCCAGACAGTCCCTGAAGAAGCCACCTGGACATGATGGCTTTACCTGTGTGTGTGTGCAATCATCCAACAAGGTGGGCTAGGCCAGCAGCAAGCCGTGGGCTGAGCTCTGCTCCAGGTGAGTTTTAAAAAGGGAATGCAGGGAAGGGGGAGATGCAGCAGCCCCAGGGTCTGAGGGAGCTCCTTGGGTTGTGCTGGCCTTGGTTTGTTTCATGCTGAGGCACAGGGTGAGGAAGAGGAGGCAGCTGTGTGGCAGAGCTGTGGAAGCAGCAGGAGATGAGGGGATCATCAGAGAGGGTGTTCTTGGCTTCTCCAGTGCAGACTGCACCCCGTGTTTCTCTATCCCTGGGGATCACAAGAACCAGGCACCCACAGTGCCACTGCCCACTGCCCCAGGGCTCTGCACCAGCTGGGGAGGCCACAAAGCCCGGGGGCAGCCCCTGGCAGCTGAGGAGGAGCTGCAGGAAACTTTATTTTCAGGACAAGGCTGACTGGCAGCTTGAGGATCTGCACCTGCAGAAACACCAGGGGCACATCTGGGAGTGTGGCACAGCTTGGGGGAGCCCCCATTGTTGAAGGGGAACATGGGGGGCAATATGGGGGCCAGTCTGGCTCAGAGAGGCTGCAAAAGGAGAAAATTCTGAGCTGGATTTTAAACTTGTGGCGGGTGCTTAAAATCTGGAGGGTCTTGTTCTCTTTGTCGTGGTGGTCCTGGCAGGAGAGCACCAGGCCTGTGTCCGCAGTGGTGCAGGATGAGGTGTGGGGTAAGGGCACAGGGATGGGGACAGCAAACCCTGTCACAGCACAGCCAGCCCCAGGGGACACAGGACAGGGGGTCTCTCGCTGGATCCCCCATCTCTGGGGGGTCCCCACGCTGTTCCACAGCACTGGGAGCACCCGGAGGGGCTGGGACGGGCACCGGGGACCCGGGGAGCCCCGGCTGCCCCAAAGCCCGGCCGGGCTCTGTGCTCCGGGCAGGGGCAGCAGTGAGAGAGCAACGCCCGGGACCGGCAGAGGGCAGCGGCACCGTGCCCACGGCCCAGGGACCCCCCGCCCCAGAGGGACCCCCGGCCCCGCAGGGACCCCCGGCCCCGCAGGGACCCCCGGCCCCGCAGGGACCCCCCCGGGCCGGCAGGGACCCCCGGCCCCGCAGGGACCCCCAGCCCCAGAGGGACCCCCGGCCCCGCAGGGACCCCCAGTCCAGGGCAGCGCAGCCCTGGGGTTCCCTGAAATGCCCCCCAAGCTCTGCCACCCCCCGAGTCCCGCACTGGGGGAGAAGGGGGGGCAGTGATGTTTGGGGTGGGGCAGGCAGGGCTAAACTCTGCGGTTTTTGCGGTGTCCCCGTTTTTGCGGTGTCCCCACGCTGGCAGAGGGACGATGGTGGCACCAGAGAGGTGGGAAGGGAGGGGGGCTGTGCTGAGGTGGGGGTCGCATAAATCCCCTTCCCTCCCTCCTCCGCCCGCCCCATCTCAGCCCTATATTTACTGGTGAAGCCGCAGCTTTGTTTTGGCAGCTCTGGGCTGGTAAATATTGGCTTGAACCGAAAACCAGACGCTGCCTGACTCACGGCGTCTTAACAAACACAGGAAGGGGCCCCTGGCGCGTGTGGGGTGCTGGCAGCCCTGGGGACAGGGGGACCCCGGCAGGGTGGGGACAGCCTCGGGCTGAGCAGAGCATCCCGAGCAGGCGGGCTCTGCCGCAGCCAGGGTCCCTGCGGGGAGATGGGGAGTGGAGGGGTACGAGCATTGGGGTGCCCCTTCCTCCTCCCCTGCCCTGCACAGGGCGAAAAGCAGCCGGCAATATGAGACTGAAGGGCAGCCCAAGATCCTCACCCCAGGGTCCCCCCAGCAGCAGGATTGTCCCCCCCTGTCCCAGCCCGTCCCCTCCGGGTCACACGAGGGGTGTGTGGGCACCCCAGGGAGGTGTGTGGCACATCCCCGCCCCGGTGCCCCCTCGCCCGCCCTGCCCGAGGGTACAGGATGTTCTCACCCAGCCCAGCTCCCGCTCCCCAACCTCTCCTCCCCGCCTCTCCCCCCTTTCCGCCAGCCCTCGGCCTTCACCTCTCCTCCTCTGCGCGGCTTTAACCCTTTTATTCACCCCCAGACATCGCCTTTTCCTCTTCTGCCTTTTCTCCTTTCTCGATTTCTTTATAATTTCTGCGCGGATGCACTGAAGCTCCTTCTCTGCCCGTTCCGGGGTGTCCCTGCACCCCCAAATCGCTGCAGCTCCAGTGGGGTGCCCACCCTGGGGTACCCAGCTTTGCAGACACCCCCAGAAAAGTCCCCCCACTGCCAGCCTTGCAGAAATCTCCAAGGAAAACCTGTGTGTGTGTGTGTGGGTGTTTGCTCCTGCAGCCCTCACCCTGGGGGCACAGGGGCTGCCAGCCCCAGCTCTGGGAGGGGGAAATGTGGGGTTTTTTTGGGGGAGCTGGGTGGAAGGGACAGACAGATTTTCGCTGTCCCAGGGAGATGGCTTTGGGATTATGCTGGTGAGAACCCGTCCTTCAAGCTCTCTCTGGAAGAAAAGCAACCTTTCTAGCAAAAAGAAAAAAAAAAATTCATGGAAAGCTCTGCTTTGCCTCTTCTTGCCAAAACCAATTGTTGATGACTTTTCATGGCTGCTTTGGCTTTGCCTTTGCCTGTGACAGAGGGAACAATGTCAGACATGCTCCTGTTTTCCCACTCTGATTTTTCCCCCTGAAGCTGGGAGAGGGGAAGGACTAGACTGAAGGACAGGGACCTATCCTAGGCAAATATCAGCCCCAGGGGCTCCCAAACCTGGCGTGAGGATCTCAGCCTTTCCTCCATCCTCAGGGTTGCCCTTGGGGCTGCAGTTGGGGTCTCTTAAGGACGCCCCCCCAGAGGTGCTGAGCACTGCCCAGCTCAGGGCAGCAGTGGAGGTTACAAGTGGGACATGGGGAGGCAGAAATGGCCCTGGGAGGACATCCAGGCACCCAGACACCTCCACAACCCCGCTGATGCTGCTGTCCACCAGGACACGAGTGGAAAAAATCCTCATCGTGAATAATTTGTGCTGCTGGAAGCAGAGCGCTAGAGGGAGGTGGGGAGGGCAAGGAGGGGATGTTGGGCTGTACAGCCTGGGGAGAGCTCGAGGCTGGGTGCTCTGCAGCAGCCAGCTTGGGGGGAAGTTCTCCCTGCAGCTGGGTTCCCCCTCAGGGGGTATTTTTAGCCTTAAATTCCCTGAAATGCTGGCGAGCTGGGCTGGGGGAGCAGACCGAGGGTGAGGAGGGAGGATTTTGGGGGGATACCTCCATGACAATGGTGGGGATTCACTTTTGGGAGGGGTGTGCTAAAAGGGTGTTTGGGATGATGCTGGGGG
>JAWWEY010000025.1:17596860-17626835 GCA_035582745.1 Loriotus luctuosus | reverse complement strand
TGTGTGCTCTGGTTGTGTCAGTGCTGCTGGAGAAAGAGCCCAGCCCCAGCTGAGCACAGGCACCTTTCAGGGGCTGTGCAGAGTGATGGGGACACCCCTGAGTCTCCTTTTCTCCAGGCTGAGCACCCAGTTTGTTTGAAGCTCTCCAGATGATATTTTGCATTCAGACTCAGGTGTTTATTATTTCTTATCTATATCACAAGCCTCAGGGTGAGGCTGCTCACTAGAGCTGGAATCAGGAGATTTCAGATTTTCTGGGTCCTGTTCTCCAGTCAGGGCAGAGCTGGGACTGCCTCTGTCTAAATCCTGACCCCACAGCACCTGGGCATTCCCTCCTGATCCATCTCCCACTGTGTGAGAGGAAACAGCACTCAGCCCCAAGCCTGGCATTCAGCTTTTGCTCTGCCCCTGCCACACAACATTTTAATTCCTTAAACCCTTTTAAACCTAAGTGATTCATCCCTTATGCAAAATTCATTGGGGTCCATGCAGGAATGATTATCCCTTTAGGATTCCTTTCCTCAGCCACTGTTTCTGAACAGGCATAATTTTCTAGATAGCCCAGAGGAAAAAAAGCACAGAAAACTTCAGGAAACTTCAGCAAAGTTGGCTCAGGTTCAGTTTTCAGGCATGGAAAGGAGAGAAGCCACACAGAAATGTGTGTGCTACATGTCATGAACATTATTTTACATTTACATAGCAAAGAGATGCCCCAAATTATTCATTTGCTTCAATGGTAATTCAGAATGACCCCTTCCAGCTTTCATCAGATTTGACTGAGAAAAAAGAAACTTTTACAAAGGCAGGGAAGGAAATAAGGAATAAAACACTGCCAGTGATATGTGACCCAGCCTTCCAAGACAATTTGTGGCACAACAGGCCCGTGGATCATGGCTGGGGTTTCCAAGGACAGGGATGAACCAGGAAATATTTTATAAAATGTTTAACAAACCCTGGGTACCCACAGCCTGATTTACCACATGTTCCTGGGCCATTGCAGCATTATTCTGCTGGAATCAATAATGCTGCAACTTGGGAAGACTTGAATAATGAAGAGGTGGATCGAGTGCTTTACTGTCAATTTAATTATTCATACAAACGAGGCATTTGGCAAGAGAGGGGATTTCTATTGCTTCATAAAGGCAAATTATGAGAGAATAAACAGGAACATGAAGCAAACATTGCTGGACTGAATAAAATGTTGGCATCAATCCTTAAAGTTTACCTTGCAATGTGTAATGTCATAATTAAATGGAGAAAAGGAGGCGAAGCTATTCTTTATGGCCAGTGAGTAGCAGAGGGATCTGAACAGAGGCTGAATTTCCATGTAACAAGGCTATCTAAATCCAATTAATTCCAGAAGTGCCAACCACCACTGAACACAATGGAAGCATTTAAATGAATTTTTGGGTGTTTAAATGCTCTTTTCAATCACATGTAATTTGTTGTTGTTTTTTTCCAAATAACCAAAAAATTGTTTTATTTATCACCAACATTCACATGGCACAAACATAAAGAACCTGAGAAGGGCCAGGGCTATACCTTGGCTGAGGCTTAAAGGAGAATCACAGACAACAGGCTGGGCACTCAATCAGTAAAAGAAACAATATCAAATAATTTTGTGATGAAATTGCACCCACTGAAGATGCAGCACTGAAGATGCTGATTTCTAAGCCAATGAATGAGGAGGCTTTGAAAATTAATTTCTTTTCCTCATTTTTTCCCTCCTCTTTTCCAGTGCATTCATATTTCCTTAAATAATAATTTTGATTTACACTTTTGTTTTCCCCCTGACTTTAAAAGCCTGAAATGCATCTTGTGTTAGAGATGCCAGGCAAAGCAATTATCTTGGTATTATATTTAAGCATCACAAAAAGCCTGTTTGGGGAGGGAGGAGGATTGACAACAGTGCTTTTATTAAATTACAAGCTGCTCCCTGCAGAATGGTTGGGAGGCTGGAAGCACTGAGCATTTCTGAGTGAGATTGCCCATTATACACAGACATCATTGGTCTGGAGATTCTATACATGCACATATGGATATAAACAGATAACTCAGATTTTTTTGGGTCTTTTGACAGAGAAATATTGTCAGGTAAATATTGCATGATCAACTCAAAGGTGCAACACCAAGATCAGAGAGCCCAGGCTGCCCTCAGGTGTCTCAGCATAAACACAAGGTCACACCAGCAGCCCCCTGTACATCATCCACCAAGAATTTTGGGGGAAAAAGAACAAGAAAAGCATCCAGGTTGTGCTGAAACATCTCCCTGGTGCCCAGGAATAGGTGGGTTGCTGACTTTCTGTGCCAGACACTGGGGAACCTTCACTGCATAAATTTCTCAGTTCTTTCCTAAATACTTTACACCTTTGGCCACTGCAGCAGCATGTGCCCATAAATTCTACAGTTTTATGATGTGCTCTGTGGTAAAAAGAAATCTGTGTTTTCTGTCTGTATCTGCTCTTCATACAGGATGCTGGCATTGCTGCAGAGAGCAAAACAGGAGAGGTGAAATCACAGGTGAGCCGGTGACAGCGAACACCACCAGCTTTCCACCTCTCATCAATCCCTGAATAAAGGTCCTGGGAGGGCTTTAATTACTGAAACCTGCAGGGGAAATGTGCTGCCTTCAAAGGACAGCCCTGCCAGGTTCTGCTGTCCCAGGGACAGGGTTTGCACTGTGCCACCACAGCCACGAGGGCTCCAGCCTGCTGGGCAAGCACCTCCTGCTCCTTCCTCAGCAGCAGCGCCCTGTCCTTGCTCTGCAGCAGGGGAGAGAGGAAGGGCTGCCAGTTCCTGGCTTCTTTTTTCTACCTCTGCCTCAGATTGAAGCTCTCCAGATGATATTTTGCGTTCAGATTCAGGTGTTTATTATTTCTTGTCTATATGACAAGTCCTGAGTTCTTCTAACAAGCTACAAAATGGCCAACTATCTTCCTGTATGAGGTATTTTAAGGCTAAACTGTCCAACTAAGAAATGACATCTAAATTATTTTCACTTTTAACCCAATAACTGATCACTCAAATTTGCAATGTGGACTTTTCTGTCCAATTACACAAAACCACCCAAACCCATGGAGAAGAAAGTGAAAAAGAACAACCAGCCTCCACCCTAAAACCTCCATCTCGCCCCATATATATTACTCTATTCTAAAACCCCAAACTCACAGTTTTCCACCCTGTGATATCACACACTTCTAAACAAACTCCACACCCACAATCCCAGTGCTACCAATCAATTTTGGAAGCCTTCTCCACGGCCTCAGGTCAAATATTTTCAGTATTTTCTTGTGGGTCTGTGCCCTTCAGCACAGAAAGCTTAAAATTCTCAGCATCCAGGATTCCAACAAAGGACTAAAGCAAATCACAGGAGAAGGGCAAAGCTACCCAAGGAGGGAAACAAGGAGGAGAGAGGAATGTCATCCATGCCAGCAAATCAGTGAAGCATATGGAAACTGCATTTAAGGCATAAAGGGTGTGTAAGGAGCTGATATAACCAGATGGCTAAAGAGCAAGGAGGGAACAATTCCAGAAATTGTGAGGGAAACAGAGAACAGAGAAAGAAATTAAGGATTATCAACTTCATACTGAAAAGGGCACGAAGAATTTAAAAGGAAAACTACAGCACAAGTGATGAAAATTTTTTTACAAAGTGAAAAAACACAGCAGCAGATGTGAGAACTGAGCCAGGAATTTGCCTTTCTCACCTGCAGAGAGATCTCAGTGCTGAGGAGATCTCCCATAGATGTGGCAGAAGGGTCCAGGGGGGCACAAACACAGCCTGGTCAGGACAGGACAGCTCTGGGGAGATGAATGTTTCAGTCCTTCAGAGCTGGGTTCCTCAGACACCAAATCAGGTATTTTCCTTTTCTGTGCATTTATTAATCAATCTCAATATAAATATTTCTATTCATTCTCTGTCTCTGACAGATATTTGTATGATTCTAGCCAGCAACGAGGTCCTGATCTAGCTACAGACACAGCTGCAGGTCCCAATAAAACAAGTATTGGAGTACCCAGTCTTAGAAAAGAAAACTTAAAATACATGTATTTCTTGATAAATAAATGTAGCACTTAAATCACTCAATTGCACACAGAATTTTCTCATTGCTTTGGATTTATTCCCCTTGTCAGCTGGCTTCAGAAAAATAACCTTTAACAACACCACACAAGGGCTTCACAAGGTAGGAAGGAAATGCTAATTGGTTTTATCCTTTTGTGAAACAATCCATCCAAAGTTAATTAGAATGGGTTTACTTTTTCTTCACAGCAATAATCCATAGGAAAGACGGATGGGCAGAGCAAGCTGAGCCCTGCACAAAGGTGCAGGATTGAAGTGATTCTGAGCTGTGCTCCCAGAACTCTGCAGCCTTCAGGCATCTATCTGCTCTTTCTCTGTGGATGGCATAATTAGGCTTTGAGTGAAAACCCCAGTGGTGAGGCCTGATAAGAAGTTAATGTTGTGGGCACCTCATGGGCCTGGAGAGATGTACCCCAAAAGCCCAATTAGCAAAGGCTTCATGTCCTAGGCCGTGCTCAGAGCTGATAAAAGCTGAGGAGCAGCAGCTCAGGGCTCCAGCAGCCCCTCACACCTCACAGGGGCAAGGAGCACCTGCACTTTGTCCCCATCTCACTTCTCCTGGTGACCTTCACACTCCTGGTGTGGCATTTAAACCCCACAGATTCACACATTTATCTGGAGCCAGGATTCACCTCAGAGCCTGCTGAATACAGCCACGAGCCAAGGCTTTTTGGGGAGCCCCACAGGGGGGACCTGTCCACAGAACCCAACCCCAGGTTTTCTGGACCCTCTGGCTGAGGCCAAACAAACAGAATTTGTGTGAAATCCGTGCCCAGTTGCAGAATCCAAAAGCATTGCAGCAAGCCCAGCTCCCTACAGCCATGCATGAGCAAAGCGTGATAAGGTTTGATTAACGATAAGGTTTGATAAGGTTTGATTAATGATAAGATTTGATTTCTCATCATCTGTAAAGTGGAAAGGAAAAAGTTCTTGGCTGTTGGAAAAGCACTGCAGATCTGGAAAAGAGACCTCTGCTTTTCAAGCCAGAAGTCCTTTCTTTTATGGAAGAAAAGCATTTCCCTCATAGCCAAAGGAATGTGAAGCACAGCATCCACGGACCCTACAAATTCCTCTTTCCATTCAGAGATATTAAAGAGCAAATCCCAGTTTTGAGAGGGATGCAGGTCATGGCAAGTGCTGCTGAGAAATTGAAGTGGTTTCTCCCGCCCAAGCGACTGTAGCATGACTATGATGGAAGGAGTTAATAGACACTGAAATTGTTTTATTAAGTAGATTTGCCAGAATTTACTGATTATCAAACCTCATTAGCCGGGAACTTGTACTCCATGTTCTTCCCCAGTTGCTGCCTGCTGCCTGCTGGATGCACGGAGGGATGCTGGAGAGATTATTGCTAAGCCCTTCCCCCTTCCCTCTCCCCTCCTCTTCCAGGACCACATCGACAGTCCCGGGGGAAGAGAGGAGGGACAGGGAGAGGGCAGCGAAGAGAGGAGGGACAGGGAGAGGGCAGGATCCACCAGCATCCTCCACCAGCAAAGCCCAGGAGAGCAGCGGCGGCTCAGGACACCTTTGGGAGGATCCCTTAGCACAACATATGTTACATCCACACGCACGGCTGCTTTCCCCTAACAGGAAAGAGGAGAAGGAGGAAGAGAGAAGAGCTCCAGAGGGCTCCAGGGATTTTCCATGTAAGCAAAGGCGGACGATGCCCCCGGGAGCCGCTGCCGGGTGCGGCAGGTGAGCATCACCTGCGGGGCAGCCCCGCTCCCGCCTGCTGCCCCTGCTCCGCCGGTAAGTCACTTCGGAAAACTTTCCTTGCAGTTTGCGCTTGGCTGTCTTGGGGCAAAAAAGGGGTTTTTAATCTTTAGGGACTATAGGCAAAACCAGGGGTTTGTCCCTGAAAGGAGGAGGGGAGTGTTAAATTCTCCGAGGTGAGAAAACACTTCCTTCCTGCTTATCACAAAGTTTTCTCCGCGGTGGGCAAAGATTCCCCTCTAACTTCTCCGTAATTTGGCACGAGGTCGGGTTGATCAGAACAGTCATCATTTAGACAGAATTTAAGGCGTTTTTAATCCTTGCCATCCCCCCGAGAGGCAGAACGGGCGTGCAGCGAGAGCAGAGGAGTCGCGATCTGAGCAGTCCCGTTAAAGCAATTAGAACTTCGCATCCAGCTGACGGCAGGTAATTGCCCACTCTGTCGCTAATAACTACTAAGCAGCTTAGTTGAGTTAGCCCGTGGTTACGGGTTTATAGAAATAAGAAAGCAAAGCGACAACAACCGGAAAATAAGGATAAAATAAGGATGTAACGGTGCCCAGACCTGCTCGGAGAGGAGCCCGAGGTGTTCCCGTTCGGATTCGCAGGCTCCCGAGCCTCGGTGACAATTATGAATGAGGCTGGAGCTGTGCTCCGTGCCTGTGTTGCCAGACAACCAATGAGGCAGCAAAGCAAAGCTCATTCACGGGCTGCAGGCTTCAGGAAGAGGCACAGAGGTGACTTTTACTTACCAAACAAGCACTCATTGATTTCCTGATCGAGGAAAGTGGCTGGAGACACCTTTTCTCTTGCAGTAACCTCTGCTATGTTTTCTCCTCCTCCCTGTATCCTCTGGCTGACAGATCCTCCTGCTCTGATGCCGTTCTGGATGTCCTGGTGAGAACTCTTAGAGATGCCTATTCTCTCCAGAGGCAGTGACCAAGACTATAGCAACATTAGCTACAACTCCTGCAATTCCTTGAGCCACTTGCTTCCCATCTGTGTGGAAACCCCTTCTGTCAAGGGGGTCCATTACCAGAGAGCCAGGAGGATTTACCACCCTGACCAAGTGTCTGCAGTCGATCTGAAGACAGAGATCATGATCAACGTTGGGGGCATCAAGTACCTGCTGCCTTGGAGTACTTTGGACGAGTTTCCCCTGACCAGACTGAGCAAACTGAAGCTTTGCAGCAGCTATGAAGAAATCATCCAGCTGTGTGACGATTACGACGAGGACACCCACGAGTTCTTCTTTGACAGGAACCCCAACGCTTTCGGGATGATTGTCAGCTTCCTCGCAGCAGGGAAGCTGATGCTCTTGAGAGACATGTGTGCCTTGTCTTTCCAGGAGGAGCTGAGGTACTGGGGCATTGAGGAATCCAACCTGGAGAACTGCTGCTTTCGGAAACTCTTCCAGAAGCTGCAGGAGCTGGCCGAGATCCGCAAGGAAGAGGAGCTCCGGAGGAGCAAGGAAGCTTCGTGTGTCCTGGATGAGAAAACCAGATTCGGGCAGTTCATGAACAGACTCAGAGATATGGTGGAAAATCCCCAGTCAGGACTGCCAGGCAAAGTCTTTGCTTGTCTCTCCATCCTCTTTGTGGCCACCACAGCTGTCAGCCTTTGTGTGAGCACAATGCCAGACTTAAGAGCTGAAGAAGACAGGGTAAGTCAGTCCTTCTTAACTGGACTTAACCACAGAACCGGGACAGAAAACACAGCTATGGCTCAAATTAATTCCATCATTTTCAAGTGATACCATGCTAAGAATAATGGGAACAAATATTATACTGATTTTTAGCTAGAATACAAGAAAGCTTTTGGACAGAGCAGATATTTCAGCTCTCCAATATAGGGTGGTTTTTCCTTTTTGAGAAGCAGCTGCCAGTGTAAGATTAACTTGTTAGCACTGACTCTCAAACTGACACCGTAAAGTTTTCAAGATGCTTCACTCTCTATTTACAGGCAATCTCTCCTTTGGACACATCAGCTACAGAAATATTTTCCTCTGACATCTTTACTTTTAAAACAGCTGGGTATCTTCCCTTGTGATAAAACTGTCAGATGCTTAAAGAGGGAGAAATATTAATTAATTTTTATATGTTACATTTCAGTAGTTGCATAAAGATTGAAGGAAGAGCGGCAGATGAAGTATTTTTGCACATACTGATACAGAAAAGCTGTGCATCCAAAAAAATCATAATTCCATGCTAAGAGAATTCTGTGTTTGCCCCATATATATGTACATATTGTAGGAGCAATACCAAGCACTATCTGCACTGCTAACTGCACTTAAATCCTTCTCAAAAAACTCATCCACATTAATTCAGGGCAAATAAATCAAGCCTGCATCACACATGAAGGATCTTCTCTGTAACATTACTGTAAATATTTCAGTATTTAAAAGATTTATTTTTGTAATAATAGACGAGAGGAAAAGTAAGAATCTGAAGTTATTTCTGATGTGGTAACGTCCAAATTCATCAAATAACCTTGACTAATCTCTGTAATGAATCCTGCACTTCATTTGCAAATTGCCCTTCCAAAAGTGCTGAGGAAATCTGTGTCAAATGAACCCCTGCCCCAACCCCTGCTGCAAGACAAGACACTCCTCAGAGTGTCACCTATTGATGAATAAAGTCATTTTTACATGTACAGCACAGCCTGGTGTGCACAAGACAAAAATCTGTATCTATTTTACTGGTCAAAGCAGCCTTGTCATGGTTCAAATACATCCTGACATTTGATATCTTTGGATAGAACTGAGCATAGCACAGGAGGCTGAAATTTAAGATAATTCCCTGTTCCTTTTTAACCCCTTGAATATTAACTTCCATTTGCTAAGGAAGGCTCTAGCCTGTCAGGAATAACCTGGTGCTCTTGCAGCCTTCCCCAGCTATTCTATTACTTTTTGGCTGAAAAAAGGAAAAACTGTTTTCACAGCAAAAGCTGTTAACACTGTTCCAATGCTTCTTCCAAGGAAGTACTTTAAATATAGAACATCCTTCTTCCAGATCCATGTACAAACATTACAAACTCTGCTCCAGCAAGTGCTTCCTACTAACTTTGTTAATGGAAGTGGCTTTTTATCTTCATTTCCCAACCACTGCAGCAAAACCTTTGATAAATAAATCCCATGTAAAAGACCCAGCACATGAGCAGAGCTCTGCTGGATGTAAGAGGTTGTGTGTTTTAAAAAAATAAATGACTAAGTTAGAAAGAAAAGCATGCTGAGGGTTATAAGTGTGTCTGGGAGCTGCAGTGAAGCTGCTGTTCCTGGATTTCCTATAAAACAAGGATGACATTACTACTTAGAGATTTGCATATGTATCAGCACTTTAAAAACAAGCAAACTGCATTGAAACCAGCTCAAAAGATGGATTTTTGAAAGTGCAGGGGAGAGGATGAAGGATGAACTTGAGGAAAGGACCACATTTGTCCAAATGTTTGGAAACATTCCATAATTTACACTTACAGCACCAGCCCAATGCACTTTGTGCCCCAGAATACAGAGTATTGAAAGTCACTTTCTATGAATTATGTGATGTTCTGCCGCAGGAAAAATAGGGGAATGTATGAGAATAAATACTCATGCCTTGTGGAAAAGCAGAAGTCTGAACTACTAACAAGCAGTTTTGGCATCCCTGTATTTCCATCTCTAAATTCTTAGCCTGCAACAACTAAAATTTCCTTACTGGCATCTCAAAAGAACATTTTAACTAGAGCTGGACAAATAGCTCCATGAAGTTAATTGACTAAAATTAGGACTTGTTGGCTGCAGCTGAGTCATACTTAGCAAAATCAACTCTCTGTTGATTTGTAACTCAGAACTGACCTCAGAGAGTGATTCCAAGATGGGGCCACATTTACCAACAACCTGAAACAAACATGCAGGACCTGAAATTTTTGCTTTTAGGGCTGAACACAAAGATGATTCGATATCTGTTTGCTCAGTGACAGAAAACAGTCAAATTCCTTCACAAAGTTTCTGAACCACCTGAAATTCCACACCTGAATTAAAAGATTACTGTGAGGTTTAGTTCTGATTTAAAGCTTGGCAAAAGCTCTGAGCTAAATATCCTTAAAATTACTGCAAGGATCCATTTTCCAATGTCACTAACACTGGAAATTGAATTTATCCGTATTACCCATTCTGAAAAACAGACAAAAAAGGCTTTACCTCTGCTGCACATGTACCACTCTAGGGTCCTGTTCCTCCTCACCACATGCACATTAAGAGAGTGAAAACTGGCTGGACTCCAGCTCAAGATGGATCAGAGTTTAAAAAAAAAAAAAAGGAAAAAAAAAGAAAAATAAAAAAATAATGCAAGGTGACTTCCACTTGACTCACTTGGCTGAGAGGCTGCTGATCCCACCCTGCAGGCACAGCAGATCCCTGGTCCTGTGAGCAGCTGCTGAGCCAGGTCTGCTCAGAAGGGAGGAAAGAGCAGGCAGAAGAGCAGCCAGGAGTCCTCAGCGTGCTCGGGAAAGTGAAAACTCGGCTCTGTCTCCGGGAGAGGGATGGCAGGGAGCCAGGAGAGAGCATCTGCATCAGGGAAACCCAGTCACCCTGGCAACAGGAGGGGAGGGAAGGAGCCAGCGCCAGGGGCAGCAGAGGGGATGGCAGGGGGAGCCTGGGGTCAGGGATGCAGCTGACAGAGAAATAAAGGAGGAGTTGTTATCACTGACACACTCCAGAATGTGCCAAATGACATTTAGAAACCTCCTCGTGAAAAAAAACCCACAGATTTGGGCAAACATTTATGTTATATATGGACATGATGGGAATCCCAACCCAGAGGGAACAGTCCCAGGTGAAGATGAGCAAAAAGTTCACCAAAAATGTGGAGTAGCAAAGGAACAGCTCTGGTGAGCTCAAGTTTGAGTCTGACCATGAAATAAATATACAAAAGGTTTTATTATTTGTGAGGCTAAGGAGAGAGGAGTCATGAGTAACAAGGTTATGTTAGTTAGGAATAAAACAACAGAATTATCACATATTCCTGTGGAAATATATCCTTGTCCATGATGTTTGCATCAGTTCTTTGTGGAGCTGAAACTGTCTTTCGTAAAAAACAGATTTAATATCATCAATGTGCAGTAATCAAGGCATGTAGAGATAGGGAAAAAGGCATATTTAGAAGTGAGAAAATCTGTTATTGATCTGAACAGGCGGCCTGAGAGAACTGCATATCTGAACTGGAGACCAAGCACACAGGGTAGGAAAGCTGAAGTGACAAAATTCACCAGTGTTACCCTCAAATGAAGAAATTCAGATCATCCCACTAGAGACAGGACAGAAGTCCCATCAAAGCCCCCCAAAGTCCCAGTCCCACATAAGACTTACAATCTAAGAGGAGTCACTGAAACAGCCACTGCTCAGCACATCCAACCCAAAGGGAAAAAAACCATCATTACACCAGAAAACTCTGGGATAAAACCACTGCAGAGGGGCCTGGAGAGGGAGAACACTTTGAAGTACTCTTGGGACTTTCCTTGGGATGAGATATTCCATTTAATGAGTCCCTAAAATTGGCATCCTCTGGAGAAATGACTCAGCACAGAGGCTACAGCAAGGTCTGTCCTTCAGGAAGGCAGCAAATTAAGGTCAGGGGGGAGAAAACCCCCAAATATTTCCATTCCCTGACCTTGTCACTACTAATTCTTGTGTTTGCTCTTAGCTGACCTTGAGAAGCTTGGAATTGCTTTAGGTATTTTATAGGAGCTAATGAAACAAAATCATCATAAGCTGCAGCCACTGTTGTTGCATGTGAAGGTTTTATCCTGAAACATAGAATTCTCATGTTTTTTAAAGCTTCTTTTCCTGGGATCATTTGATTATGTGAAAATCAAGTTCCTTTTAAGAGAGTAAGTTTCTAGTCTCTGGTTGCACTTAGAATCCAGAAAACATGAACAGAGGAGGAGAACTTAACAAATAGAACCACTTTTAAATTATTTTTTATATTCTACACCATTATTCTGGAGGCCCTGATTAGTTTTTTAATACTTGATGTTGCTGAAGTTTTCTGCATGATACTAAAGAATATTTGGCTTGCACACTGGGGCAAACTGCCAAGAAACAGGTTTTCTTTAAAATGGAATAATTTTACTTTACAGGGGGAAAACCCAATTTATTCACCTTACTGTAAAGAGAAAGAAAATGTAATGCTCATTTAAAGTGTAATTCTATAAAGGCATATGTGCACATGCCTATCTATAAATATATTGCTATATACACATGACTTGAAATTACTTGGAACAAAATAAAGCTGGATGTGCTTTGGCTTTATTGCATCTGCTCAAGCACTTTATTCTGGGTTCTTATCAGGTCACTTTCTGCAGACAATCCCTCTCTTAAATTGTACAAGCATCCAGTGCAATTCTGATTTTTTTTCTGACCATTTTGATTAGCAAGGGAAGTAGGAAAATGTGCTTCACTGGAGCAGCAAAACCCTCCTGGTCTGGGTGTGCTCAGCACAGTGAAACCCAGCTATTTATGTGCTCCATAGACTGAATTAGTTAAATTAATAATGATTGAAGAAAGGTTCAATAAGAAACCATTAAACAACAGAAATCAGAATATTCAAGCTTGGGACTTTGATATATATTTAGGAATTATTACTTTATGATATATATTTATGAATTATTGCTTTATGGGATCTGCCTTTTTTTGAGGCCAGAAACACCGGGAACTTTGAGATGGAAATTTCACCATCATGTTAAGACCCTGATTTCAGAGTCCCACATAATCAGTGACCATTTCCCAGGCACCCACACCCAGAACTGCCCAATTCAGCACTGGGTCTGTTCTGTAGAGCTCTGAATGAGTTCATCCCACTGAAACCCTGCTCTGCACAGCCCAAAGGGCACGGAGGGGGTGCTCACTGCTGCCCATCTGTGCCCCAGCTCACCCTCCCTGCCACACAAAATCAGTGTCTGCACAAACTCTGGCCCTCCAGGGAGGGAATGGATCCTGCCTGCCTTTCCAAAGCCAGTGTTCAGGAAGCACAATTAGACATTATTTGTTTGCCTTATGTTCATCCCCTCCTGGCTGTGTCCCAGCAGTGCTGAGGCTCTGAGCTTTGCACGCCATCCTGGGGGACCCCCAGCTGTTCCAGCTGTTCCAGCTGTTCTGCACTGGGCACTGCACCAACAGCTGTGCAGTGTGCCAGCATGTGGCCCTCACTGGGAGCCAGGATTTCTTTCCCCTCCTGCTGCTTTTAGAGCTGTAATTATTAGAAAAGCCTGTTCACTCCCCTCACCCGGCTCTCCTCAGGGGTTCAGCACAGGTGAGAGTTTAATAAATGTTTTCTTTGGGAAGATGGGTGCTGCTTTTCCATCTCTGGAAAACTCTGCTTGAAACTAATTTATCCCCCAAGTTCCTTCCCACAGTGTCAGCACCTCTCATTAGCACCAGTATCTCCCCTTCAAACAGATTTAACCATCTTTGGGACCCCCTGTGCTCCAGAGTTACAATAAGAAGGAATTTCTTCTCTGAAGAATTTTCAATGCAGTGAGAAAAGAAAGAAAGAAACAGTAACAGGCAAAATGCTTTGACCAGCAGCAAAACTGTCATTTGAAGGGTATCCTTCCAAGTTCAGATAAATTCCTTGTCATTTTGACTATACTGCTCTGCACAGTTACAAAATTGTCTGTTAGATTCCTTACTGGAAAAACAAGAAAAATTTACTCTTTCACATCTTTCTGCTAACACCAATACTTTGGAGTCACCAACTGGTTTAAATCAAAACCAGGTTCTTCAGATTGACTCTAACAGTGTCTGCACACTAAAGTTTAAAAGTTAATTCTAATTCTAACAATTTATTTCAGGTACACTTCTACCCCAGAGGGGACAATTATTTGTTGGACACAGAGCATTAATTTCTTTCTCTGTTCTTTCTAATGTCCACATTAATACAGTACCAATATTGGTTCAGTTTCCTCAAATGCTGTGGTTGTAGTAATTGTTTTCCTAAGTCCAGGCTTCTTTCCCCTCAAGTAGAACAAGTGGGAACTCATTGTGTTCTCAGAATACACAGCACTGCTTTAACAAGCTCATCATTCCCTAAATCAGGTTAGAGTCATTCTCACCAGGCTGTAACCTTCTGATTTTATTGCATCAGGCTGAAAGCATAAATCCAAGAGCTGATGTGATCCATAACACAGGGTTTTCAAGCTCTCCTTCCCCATCATTTGATTCAGCAGAGCGTGGTTTAATTATTCAAATAACAGCGTCAATGCGGCCGCAGTGATTCAGCACTACCTGCAGCACTGCAGCTGCATCCCAGAGCTCAGGTATGCAGGGAACCCAGGCTGGCACCACATTTCCTAACCAAGCCATCACTTCACAGCCAGAAAGAATTTCTGCCCTGTATCTGTTCATTTCCTGCTGCCAGTGGGGTGAGAACATCTTGGAGCCAGCTGGGAAACTCAGTTCCCTACACCCAGGTCTTGCTCTGCCTCTGCCCCTTCCCAACTCTTCTCTAGACTTCAGCCTCCCCTGTATCCCACTGCCTTGGGTCTGTGGGAAGAACCAAAGCTTGTTTTTACACCACCCCACACAGAGGGAATTGCTCAGGGAGAGGCTCTAGACCAGCATGAACTGCCCAGGTGTGAGGAGTGGAAAAGGATGGAAAACAACCCCTACCCAGGAAATGGCAGCCTTGGGCTTAGAGAGGGAAATTCCTGCTGGTTTTACTTTGTAATCCTGCACCTAGAGGGCTGGCTGATTTTGGCCCAAGGGCCAGGCTGCAGGAAGAGCAGTCCTGCTGGGATAAGTGCTGGACAGCACAGGCTGGCAGAAGGCAGGTCAGGAGCTGCAGGACAGGCTGATCCCATCTGCTGCCTCTCTGGTGGACCCTGGCCTCTGTCCACAGAGCAGTGTGTGCATCACAGGAAGGATCTGAGCAGCAGCTTGACTGTGCCAAACAAAACCTGCCCCTGCCAGGATAAATTTAGCAGATGTGAACCATGACCTTGCCTCAGCCCCGGAGCCAGGCGTGCTCCTGGTGTGAGCGGTGACATTCTGCAGCCTGTCCCTCCACTGCAGAGGGGTGAGAAGGTGCAGGTCCTGTGCTCTGGGGAACTCCTCTAGGACTCCAAGAGGATGGAGCATGTGCTCTCTGAGCTCCTTCCCTGCCTGGTTCTGGCTCCACTGGGTGTGGGTCACTGAGCACAGGGCAGCCTTTCCTCGGGAGCAATCAGTGCTGCAGCTCGGGCTGGGAGCAGGGCTCAGATCCTTTCAGCCCTGGCTCATTTGTTTGGTGATGATGATGAGCCAGCTGGTTCCCACAAACATGCCCTGGGAATAACAGTGTTTGCATACAGGGGCTCTGTTATGACTTCTAGCTGGGTTCAAGGACTTTTGTCAGCTTGGCTTCATAAATAACACGAGATTCCCTTCTCATCAGCGTGCTGTGTAAACAACACATACACCTTGTGCTGAGGTACAGATTGATTTCCACTCCAAAGCTCTGGAAATATGACATGATTCTGAAATAATCCAGATACTGATCAAGCTGTGTTTATTAGCAAAGTGCTCCACAAGCATTGGAGGAACTTTTGCTATTTAACCTGGGAATACATCATTTGACACAATAGATCATTTGCTATTTAACTTGGGAATAGATCAATTGACACAATGGATTATTTGCTATTTAACCTGGGAATAGATCATTTGACACAATAGATCATTTGCTATTTAGCTTGGGAATAGATCAATTGACACAACAGATTATTTGCTATTTGATTTCAGAATAGATCACTTGACACAATAGATTATTTGCTATTTAACCTGGGAATACATCATTTGACACAAGAAACACTTGGAATCTGACACCATCCTGAGCAGAGCTCCCTGGCAAGCACAGGAAGGAGATCACAGGAAATCTGTAGTTTTGCTTGGTTTACCTCCCAGACTCCACCCTGTTTATAGATTGTGGGAAATCCCAAATTACACAGTACAAAAACCAGGCTCAGACTGCTGCCAATAAACTTCCACTTAGAGTCAATCACACCCAGGGCAGAAAGTTGGTACCTATCCAAATTTACCCTCACAGAGCTGCAGCACTGCATTCCCAACATAATGGGAATAACAGGATTTCTTTCCTGATTGTACTTCAGATTAAGAGGGAATAAAGGGTAAATACCCACTGCAAAAGCTATTGGGGTAAATCTCTGGCAGCAGGAAACTCATTGGTGGATCAGGTAATGATTCAGAACAAGTTTTCCAAAGCATATTTTAATTGTCAGTTGTCTTAAGAGGGCAGAAGAGTGGGACACAAATGATCAGCACAGAGAAGAACACAGACCCTGAAGGAACAAGAGGAGTTCCTTGGCGGTGTCTTGCAGTTATTCAATAATAATCAAGTTTTTCCTTGTCTTCATAGAAAAAGGGAGCAGCATCTGGAAACCAGCATGGATAGATGAGAGATGTATTCTGCAGGGGAAATTCTGATTCAGCCTCCCTGGGCATAACTGAAATTATTGATGCATGTAAAGATATTATTTTCACTAGATGAGATTTATACCTGTTGTAAGTTAGGCTAGTGCTGCATAACCCTGGGATCTGATTCTGTTTGTTATCCTTGATGTCATTACACTTTAATTAATGTTTCCTGGCAAACTAAGAGGCTGGGAAATTTATCTCCTTTTATCTTGTGAATGGCACATTTAGCTGGAATTCACAATCAGTGAATAAATTGCTTTTTTGCTGCTCCATCCCTGGAAGCATCCAAGGCCAGGTTGGACAAGGCTTGGAGCAACCTGGTTTAAGGGTTTAAGATGAGTTTAAGGTTCCTTCCACCCAAACCATTCTGGGATTCTGTGAGTGGAAAACAGAAACCAGGAGGGTTCCCCTGGGCACTTGTTTCCTCTGGCTGTTGAGGGAACTGGGTTAACTGCACTCAGTACTGCTCTTCTTCTCTTTTATTATGAACTAACTTTTTTTTTTTTTCTGTTTAAAGAGAGTTTAACAGAAATCTCCTAAAATGAGCAATCTCACTGTAACACCATAAACTCCAGCACATAAGAGAACATAAGGAAAATAAGCCACTCTCTTATACACCAGAGGGGAATAATCAAAAGGAAACTTGATTTTTTTTTACTATCTCTGGTGGTAGAGGAGTTTGAAACAATTCCTTTGCTTCTTTGAGGTAGTTTATAAATCTAAGAAACCACTCAATATTTCAGGCAGCAGGCTCAGTATATATCTTTTAACACACAAAATATTGTTTCATTCATTGCTGAGCCAAATGCTCATTTCATACAGAAGATCAATACCAGGCACTCATTTTATTACATTTATATCACAGGTTGTAGAATTTCTGCTGGAGGCAAGTTCCATAAATCCTGATAAATTCCTGCATTGTTGAAAAGTAAATCTGCAGGATGAATAAAGAGTCACATACTCACTGCTGGGCCTGTCATAACTGTTCTCCCATCAAAGTCAGTGACAGGTTGAGTATAGATTGATGTCAGATGGTTTGGTTGAAAAAGCCCTCCCAAAATATGCTGTGGTCACTTCTAAAGAAAACCTCATCTTCCCCTCTTGCTCACAGTCAGCACCACCCCAGCTTGGAGCTTTTAGAGCTCCCACTCCACCGTGAGCAAAACTGCAGCAGGAGGAGAAGGAGCTCAGTGAAAATTTAACTCAAAGATCTGGAAACAAAACCCCAGAATTCTACTCCAGTTAATGGTGAGGTCAAGGGAGGGAGTTTGTTGTGGTTTGTGGTGGCAGGTGCTGAGCACTAGAATATCCAAATGTGTCTGGTTTGTTCAGAAAGAGGAACTGTGCAGAAGTTGTTGTGGCACAGAGATTTCTTTATCAGATATTCAAACAAAAAAATGTCATGGATCAGAGTATTTGGGCCGTACTGAAAGTAACTAATGGGAATGTGGTGGCAGAAAAAGTTTGAAATCTCCCACTGACACAGGAGCATCAGTATTTTGGTGAGAACAGAGCTTTGAAGTCAGTGTGTTCTGCCTGTTTTTGGACAACAGTTCTGAGAGCAACATAAAACACTGAGCTGTAAAAATCCTCAAAACTACTGGGAGAAACAGAAACTGGCTTTGGTGCTTGATATTTCCTTCCCTACCCCCTCTTATTTCAATATTTGTTGCTTTTGAACAGGCTATTCGAAAGGATGAAGAATGTTTGAAGAGACTGACATTAGAGAGGGATATTTTATATAAATCAAGTCAGGTGCATTCCATAATATATACAAATGTTCCTAATATATAAAACATTCACATGCAAACTCTTGGGATGAAATCCATCTCCCCATGTGAAGGCAATGAGCATGTTCTCATTATGCTGTCAGCATAAATTGCCTTCACTAAGTAAATATAAATTCCCATAGGGAATACTGAAGTTACTGAGGGAGACAAGAATTAAAAATCTCCAGTCTCTACATTGCTACACCTTGAAATTTCATGCTCAGTTCAAAAGACAGCCTACATCTTAATGGTTAAACCTTCCAGGTGTAACAAACCAGCAAGTTTTAACCAGGTTAAACAAAATTTCTTTTCTTCTGTTTTCTGAGGAAGGAATAGGGAAAACCCCATGATGATCTGAGAGCAATGTCACCTACAAATGTCTAAAGGCGAATAAATAACAGATGCACTGGAAATTCAGCCCAGCTAACAAAAAATTAAATAAATCTTGATGGGAGCAGTGAATAATTCAGAGGCCCCATCACTGGGGTGACCAGAGGCAGGTTTGTGCAGAGTCCAGGCTGCACTGTACAAATAATTCAGGGCTCAGAGAGAGTGAGCACTGCACAGCACAACTGCTGATTGCAGGCAATCTCATCAAGCCCAGTCAGCAGCTCTGCAAACATCAGTGTGCTCCAGCCCTGACTGCAAATGGAGCCACAGCCTGACCCTGCGTGCAGAGCCCTGCCAGGGCTGATGAAGCTTCTGTGGTGTTTCATTTTAGGGGTAAAATATGGACTCAGCAGCTTACTGTGCAGAAAGGAGAAATCCTCAAATGGTGCTACAGAGCTAAATTGTTCTGAGGGTTGGGCAGGGTAAAACTCACTCCTGAGGGGGAACCTCTGCTGGCCGATTCTATAACACAAAAAGACTTGCTACTCCCAAGTGCAGCAGAAAGTGTGAGTTATTCAGTATTGTAAAAAGTCTGCTGTGACTCCATTTTCTTCATGTGGAAAAGCCATTTTTTTTATTCACACAACTAATTTTATTCAGTTTTTACCGATGTTGTGGGCAACTTTAATTTGTTAATAACTTTCATGTCAATCGCTGTATTGGTTAGTAAAAGGTATTTTACTTGTCCATCAAATCTCTCTATTCTTGAATTGTTTACATATTTTCTTCACTGATTCTCATGGGACAGATCTTATTGTTTATACAGGTGCACTTGTTTTTCACCCTAGAAATAGATTGTTGTGTTAACGAACTCTCACTTTCAAGATGTTTTCACAGGAGAACTTGCAAAGTACTTGGCTGCATTTAGAAGTGTCAGGCCAGCTATTAGTTTAATAGGACAGGCTTGATTTTATGAGGCCTTTCTTTTATAATTTTTCTACCTGTCTGTGACATTCAGAACTTACAACCTGCATGCCAGGACTTTATACATCGATGGGTTTCATTCCAGTAGGTTGGAAGAAGCAACAGGGTAAAATGAGGCAGGTAGACCTCATGGCCTCCTGACCAATGAGACCTGACCATGACCAATGAGGCAAATGAGCTGTTTGTTCAGCTATTTTGTGTGCTCAGTATTCTCTGTGGAACTGAAGGACAGCTGCCACACTACCTGTGAGCTGGTTTTGTTTATCTCTGCTGCCAGTGACTCAGGCAGATCCATATTGCCTCTCCCTCAGTGTTTTTGGATGCCGGTTCACAGACTGTTCTTTTGTTTATTTCCCTCTCTGTTTTGTGGCAGGGCGAGTGTTCCCAGAAGTGCTATTACATCTTTGTCATCGAGACCATCTGCGTGGCTTGGTTCTCCCTGGAGTTCTGCCTCCGCTTCATCCAGGCCAGGAGCAAGTGTCAGTTCTTCAAAGGACCCCTGAACATCATCGACTTCTTGGCCATTTCCCCTTACTACGCCTCCCTCATCTTCTCCGAGGACGACTCCAGCGAGGAGGAGGACAGGCCGAGTAGCAACACGTACCTGGAGAAGGTGGGCTTGGTGCTACGGGTTTTACGTGCCTTGAGGATCCTGTACGTCATGCGCCTTGCCCGCCACTCGCTGGGCCTGCAGACCCTGGGCCTCACCGTGCGCAAGTGCACGCGGGAGTTCGGGCTGCTGCTGCTCTTCCTGTGCGTGGCCGTCACCCTCTTCTCCCCCCTGGTGTACCTGGCTGAGAACGAGTCAGGCAGGGTGCTGGAATTCACCAGCATCCCCGCCTCCTACTGGTGGGCCATCATCTCCATGACCACCGTGGGCTACGGGGACATGGTGCCGCGGAGCGTGCCGGGCCAGATGGTGGCTCTGAGCAGCATCCTCAGCGGGATCCTCATCATGTCCTTCCCCGCCACCTCGATATTCCACACCTTCTCCCACTCCTACTCCGAGCTGCGCAAGGAGCACGAGCGGCTGCAGTCGCGGCTGAGCCGAGCCAAGAGCGCCAACCGCGCCGGGGAAAGCGACACCTTCAACGAGACGGACAGCCTGATCCTGGAGGGACAGGCCTCCCCCATCAAATACATCTACACGGGGAACTGAGCCTGGAGAACACATCAAATACATCTACACAGGGACCTACCTGGGCCAGGCCTCCCCCATCAAATACATCTACATGGGGACCTGGGCCTGGAGACCCCCTCAAACACATCTGCACATGGACCTGGGCCTGGAGACCCCCTCAAACACATCTACACAGGGACCTGGGCCTGGAGACCCCCTCAAACACATCTACATGGGGACCTGGGCCTGGAGACCCCCTCAAACACATCTACACAGGGAACTGGGCCTGGAGACCACATCAAAAACATCTACACAGGGAACTGAACCTAAAACCACATCAAATACATCTGCACAGGGAACTGAGCCTGGTATCCCACATGAAATTCATCTACACAGTGACCTGGGCCTGGTGTCCCCCATCAAACACATCTACACAGGGAACTGAGCCTGAAACCACATCAAACACATCTGCACAGGGACCTGGGCCTGGTGTCCCTGGGCCTGGAGACCCCCTCAAACACATCTACACAGGGACCTGAGCCTGGAGACCACATCAAATACATCTACACAGGGAACTGAGCCTGATATCCCACATGAAATACATCTACACAGTGACCTGGGCCTGGTGTCCCCCATCAAACACATCTACATGGGGAACTGGGCCTGGTATCCCCCATCAAACACATCTACACCGTGACCTGGGCCTGGAGACCCCCATCAAACGCATCTACACGGTGGCCTCGGCCAGGCCTTCCCATCAAATACATCTACATGGGGACCTGGGCCAGGTATCCCCCATCAAAAACAACTACATGGGAAACTGAGCCTGGTATCCCTAACAAACACATCTACACAGGGATCTGAGCCTGGCCTGGGCCATTCCCAAAACCACAGACAGAAACGTGCACACATGCGCATCAGCAAAATACGCAAAGCAAAGCAACAGCACAGGTTACAGTGCTATCCTCTCTCCTGGCATAGGTATAAGCAGCAGCCAACCC
This sequence comes from Loriotus luctuosus, assembly GCA_035582745.1. Lineage (NCBI taxonomy): Eukaryota > Metazoa > Chordata > Aves > Passeriformes > Thraupidae > Loriotus > Loriotus luctuosus. Next base: position 17,605,393 of record JAWWEY010000025.1, on the reverse strand, counting down.
AACAATGCCAGCTCCAAAAAATCCCTGTGGAGCTGGAGGTTGGGAGAATGTAAAAAAGTCAGAGTTTATTCAGTGATAAATGCTCATTCTTCTCTATGACTACTAAGAATAAACTTTGTCTGTACCACTCATGCATCTTGCTGAATACCTAACACTGAATGAGTAACAAACCAGGTTCTGTTGGCACAAACACATTTGTTATTTGATCTGCCTTTGAGTTTCCAGTGTTCTTGCAATGAATTTCCTGAGCCAGGCGTTAGGACACATTCTTTCAGGGCTACACACTAGTGTGGTTATCCACAGCTCATCCACCAGGCATACAGACACAAATCCAAATTCTGTATTTAAAGCCAGTAACAAGCTTAAAATAAAAATAAAACTGCTGTATGTGACAGCTTTCAAAGTTTGCCTGTAGCCAGATGATCAATCTGTACCTAACAAATTGCACTGCTTTGTATGAAACACATAATGTTTGCAAGAGCATTTGCTTGAAATGCAGTTGTGGTCTGCAGACTGTAAACATATCATACTAGACAGCAAAAGTCTTCGAACTTCTTTTTCATATAATTATTTAAAATAAAAATGAGAAATAAAAAAAAAAAAAGCCCAAGCTTACTGACCATATCAAAAAAGCCTTGGTGTTCTATTTTGTGTTGAATGGTGATGGTTTCTCTGGAAGAAAGATAAAAAATAGGCTTGTAGAAAATGTGAAAATTGGCTTCTGAAAATGGGAAAATTCTTCTTCTAAGAATCCAAAGGTATAAATAGTAAAGAATGAGGGGAATGATTTTCTAATGGAAATGGAAGATGCCCCTTTTGGGATACTCATGTAGAGCCAGAAGGAATCAACAGGGCTTTGCAGAGGTCAGCAATGCTCCTTTAAGGACAGAATGGATGGTTTTGTACAATTTGAGCCTTTAGATGGTGTGAAGGTGCTCAGTGAGTTCCATGCAGGTGCCAGAGGCCAGGTGTGCACACACACCTGTGTGTTCATGGCCACAGTGAGAGCCCTCCTGATCCCCACAGGGCTCTGACACGCTGAATTTCGGGAATGTATTTAAGCACTGAGATTAATCAAGGCCTAAACTGGTTTTTAATCAGATTTCCAGCTTTCATTACTCCATTTTCTTAAATCTTGCCAAGGTACCCATGTCCTTGTGATGGGGCAGAGCTCAGTGAGTGAACATTCCCCAGGGCCAGGCACCCCTCCTGCCCAGCCTGGGGACATTGGGAGCCTGGGGACATCTGCAGCACTGCCACATCTCCCACCTGGACATGAAACCCAGCCTCCTGCAGGGTTCTGCAGCTTCCTGCAGGAGCTGCTCCCCTCCCTCCTGCACAGCCAGAGTGGAGAAAAGCACAGTTGTTGGCACCACTGGGATGGCGTGACTGGAATTAATCTCTTGGGTTTATCTTGCTATTGACCTTATGATTCAAACCAGAGAAACTGCAGGGGATTATTCAGGGGGATGTTCCAACAAGAGGAACAAGTTGGCTTTATATGACAGGCATTTACATTTGTCCCATTAAATATGCAATTTCTGCTGATTTATGCATAGATCCATCTGATTTTTTATTTTTCACAATTTTTAATATTTCTTTCTGGTAATTCTCTACAGTAGGTCCAGTGAGATGATAAATCAGACAAAATCCTGGTCTGGACTATGAAGCAAACCTCTCCAGGGTCCTGTGCATGGTGATGCCACCTGCATTCCTCTGGAGATTCTGCCCCTCTGGCCTGGCAGTGCCAAATCCAGTGCTTGCTCCTGATCCCTGGTGGCTGCTGAGACACAAATCCTGATGCAGAATTGCTGCAGCTTATAAAAAAAAACCCAAAAAACCAAAAAAACAAAAACAATTCTCCCACTGACACACACTTTGGAGACACAAACAATCAGGTAGGGCAGCTGATTTGCTTTTTCCAAGTAACAATTTCCTTCTTAGATCAGGAGTTAGTTCAACATGGTTGCACGTAAAATTAGCCCAGCACATGGCTATAAAAATGTAGATATCTGGTGAAATACTGGGGGTTTTACTGCTCAAGTGCTTGTAACAGCTCCATGTCCAACAGGTTCTGTGATGTAGCTGGGACTGTGGACAGTGACAGAAATCCAAACCCTGACTCAGTGTTTAACCCTGTGTAAGTTCCAAAACACAACTCAAGAATGTGCTTTAACCCCATGTAAGTTCCAAAACACAACTCAAGAATGTGCTGAATCACAGAGTTCAAACAAACAAACAAACAAACAAACAAAGCACCAGTGCTTGACAGGAGCTGAGTGTTTGCATGTCCAGCTGAATTTGGACCATCACTCCTATTTCTCATTTTTAAGTTAAATCTCCTCTAATAGCTGGGTCTGGGCTGCCCCAGCTCTCACAGAAAATGAGTCCTGCATGATTCATCGTGTTACAGGGGAGGGAAAAATATGTTAGGAGGAACATTTAGTGCCGGTGTAACTCAACTGAGTAACACATTCAGAACAAGCAGTTACAATTAGCAGATCCTGTTGTTGCCAGGATCGAATCATTTCCTAACCAGATTTAATTAAAAGAGCAGTTGAGCTGCCTGGCACCCAGACTTCAAAGCCTTTCCCCTGGACCTACATCCTAAAAACAGCAGAGGGGCAGCACCCATCACCCAGGGGATGCACGTTGTGCAGCCCTAACCAATGCACTGCATCTCTCTTGAAGCTGCTGATTGCTGCTCTGGCACAGCAACACCTCCTGCAAAAACCCCCACCCTGCTGCTTTTTGGGGGAAATCAGGAATTGATCCTGCTCTGCAGCCCAGCCTGTGGGAGCCCTGTGAGAACAGAACACAGGACGCTCCCACCTGGACTCAAAACACAGAGAATGGCTTTTGATCAGGGGCTAAATGCAAATTTTCTGTGATGTTGAAATCCCACTGATGGGTTGAGACCTTTTTTCTGACCTAACTCTCATTTCCTCAGGGTTCTGCAGCCTGCTCTTGGTCTCTCTGCAGCCCTGGTGCCTCCCAGCTCTCTCCCAGCTGTTTCTCCTCTGTGACTTTCACCACTTCCTCTGGTACAGAAGCATTTCATAACATGGACATGTTATTATCCCAGTAATTAACTTCCTTTAATTTCACAGGTTCTGTATTTATTATTTCAGCCTACTATTAGAACTTCTGAAATTCGCTTTTCACCTGTCTTTGCATCCAGCCACTAACATAAAGTTACCAGGTTGATTAAGCCTCAAATTCATTGAGGGAACAGTGTTTTATTTTAGGAGCAAATTGTAAAAGAATTCAGGGACTGGACTGCATATACCATGCATTAATTATAACAGAACTATTTAAAACTTGCAGTGGTCAACAATTTTATTTCAAACACACCCAAACACAGTTGTGCAGTTATTTTGATCAATTAAGCACATCTGCTGACAGAAATTACACTCAGCATGTCCCTTCTGGGTTTTTTCCCCATGAAAGATTTTCTCCTTCTTTTTTTTGGTTCAGAAAATTATTTTAATACATTGCAGTAACCTATAAATAATGATGAAAACCTAAAAGGTCAAGGACAGGAAGAAGTACAGCACATTCCCAGTTTTTACTTCTACAAGTAATAAATTATTAGCCACGTGTTGAAGTTAAAACTGATAAAGGGCTGATATAAAAGTCATATTTCCTAAATGCAATCCAGTCTCTGCATGGTAAAATGAAGATATTCCAGCCCATTTTACTGAAAGTGTTGAATTCCTTCCTGTGAACTTTTTGTTTTGGTAGCAATGGGGCTTTCCCCCCTTCCCTGAGTGCCAGCCATGGCACAACACCCAGCAAAGCCCTGAGGAACAGGCTGCAGATCTGCTGGGCAGTTCTTAATTTGCAATATTAGGAAGAAACCTAATGCTCTGGGTTACTCTGGTTTGTTCCTGGATTATTAAAATGATGTTCGCAAGAAAAAGATGAAGAGAACTGAGGTGTTTCCCCTCCTCCTGTGCTCCTGTCTTTATCATTTCACTTCTGACAGAAGACAGCTCTCAAAAAACTTATTTTGCCCAAAGTTTCGTGTTCCTGTAGTTCCCTTATACCAGGGAAATGCTCACAGAGGGAGGAAGAGCCTGACCCAAAGCTTGTGCATTGTAAGAAAAATCTGCAACCAGAACAGCATCCCATGAGCTCACACAACAATCCAAGCCTGGATTAGCAGCAGTAAGGAGCATTTCAGCAGATTATTCCAGCAGATTCAGCAAGAGGGATAAAAATCCAACTCAGATTTCATTATTTTCATACTCCATTCCTGCCATAGCTACAGCAGCTGTAAAAATCAAGCACTTATCTAAAAGGGAAGGGCTGTAGAAGACCCTTCAGATATTTCTCCTCTGAAAGTTACAGCCTGTTATACCATCAATGATAAAACATAATCATCCTGAAACAACACTTCAGATTTTAATGAAAAGCTCTACTGCTTCATACCTGGAAAATTCTGCTTTAAAAAGTCATTTAGGACTTAATATATTAGCACAGAACTCCAGACATGCATATAATTAAGCCATAATGCCTTCCAAAATGTCTTCCTTTCTTTCCAGTTCTAATGTTCAGCCAGATATTAACCAGTCAGATTGAGCCAACAGGTTTTGTTTCAGCTTCTTCAAAATAATTCCGTCAGCTTCCAAGAGGCTGTTCTCAGTAAGAACAAATGGACCAATGCAGAATTTTCCTGCTGCCTGAAGCTCAAGCAGATGAGGAACAATTAATGCTGGACTTGAGGGCAGTGAAGCCTCTGTGAGAACCCAAGCATGTTTCACTTTATTTCACACAAAGTGCAGGAGCATTTGCTGATGTTCCACCCTTTGGTTTAACTCTGCATCCAGGCCCTCATCCCTCCCCAGACAGGCAGGACACATTTAATCCCTCCCCAGTTCCATGGCTTCTCTTGTTTTCACCAGCCCACAGCAGGAATTGTTCCTTTGCTCACAAAGTTAAAGAAATTTCTTATTAAAATTCATCACCTTAAAGGTAATGTGTGAGAAATGCTACAGATAATTGGGTTGCACTCATGAATAAAGAATATTAATAAAATGAAGAAAGTGCTTTTATGTTCTTCAACCAAAAGCTCTTGTACTGCCCTTTAAGTGTGTTGCACCCTCATTTAAGAAAATAGACACTAAATTTTTCCAATTAAAGTTTCATTTGCAAATCCCTGGTTTTGAACTGTCTTCACCAGAGCAACAAAGCAGATAACAATCCTAAATTTATGCCTCGAGGATCTGATTTTCCAAATCATTTGTGTTTTCATTGGTCTGATGTTTTACTTTCACCTGACTGTCCCGAAGCTTTCAGAGTTCTCTTGTTCCACACCAAATTAGTCAGAGCTCTTCTACCTCTGAGAGACTCTTATAGCAGAATTAAATAGAAATTCAGCTCAGCTCAAAGACAACAAAGTCCAGGAAATTTCAAAGCTTCTGAGAGACAAAAAGCTACAAGCTCATGATTAAAGGAAAAACTATTACTCATTTCAGCCAAGATTCATGGATACATTCCTCCAGCACAATTACTATGATTTTTAGAGGATATTTTTAGGAAAGAGAGGGTGAAACAATACATTTCATCTGTAATTCCAAGCCAGATCCAAGGGTTCATACCTTGAATGAGGCTGCCAGGATTTAGAACAGTCATTTCCAGAACTGATCAAGATAACACTATCAGCTCATTAGGGTGTGAATATGCATGCTTAAACAAATTAAACTCATTTCATGCTGATAAAAAGATATCTGAGGAAAACTGAAGGTCAAAGAGATTTATCCCATAAGGGATTCAGAGTTTGAGGAATGTTCCAACAGAATTTAAAACTCCAGAAATGATGCATTTCTGAATAAAACTGCAACGAGGGTCCATTTCTCTGTGTTATTACACAAGTGGGATTAAAAAAAACCCCAACCCAAAACAACAATGAAAATACACAGAAATTAATCTTTAGGGCAAGGTTATTAAAGAGAACACTACATAGAAGAACAATAAGTTTCAAATTATCTCCCAAAAGAGCAAAAATATGTCAGTAGATAAATTTGCCGGGCTTTAATCCTATTTATTGAAATAACAGCAGTTTAGAGGTCCATTTTTGCTGGTTCTGGGATAACTCCTGTGCTATGTGCTTCCAGCTTTTTGAATCTCCACAGAGCTTCAATCACCCAGCACACTGAGATCCCTAAAAAGTGTAACTAAATATTATGATAAGGTAGTTAAATTTTATGCTTGACTATACTTCATTTTATCCAAGTAACATAGATTCTGATAGATGCTTCTCCCTCCCTGCTCTATCTCAGCGTGGGGCAGCAGAGAGAGGAAGAAAAGCAACCCAGATGTGGTGTAAATGTGTGTCCTCCTGAAATCCAGAGTTCAGCCCAGCTCAGCCCGGTGTGGCAGGAGCTGTGAGCACCCTGACACGGCTGCTGTGTGTTCACTGCTGTCCTCAGCTGCTGCACTAAGGTAGAAAAATCAGAAAGAAAAGCTTCATAAAATCAGGCCTGCATAAAATCATTTCTTCTAAGGAAAACTGGCACTGTGCAGGTTCCCATGTGAAAGCAATCCTGGTGTGAGCAGTTCATTAACATAACAATTTATTCCTGGGTAAAAAAACAACTTGCACCAGTATAAACTGGTTTTACACCTTAGATAGAAAAATGAAGACTATCTCTCACAAACAACTTTTCCTGCAGGTACACACTGAGAGTTTGAGTGACCAATCAATCCAGAATAACAATTTGTTACTGACCAATCAAGTAATTGGCAAGAAAGCTCCTGACCAGTCCCACACCAGGTCTGTAAAACTGTATAAAAAGGAGTTTTTGTGAATAAAGAATGGGCTTTTTCCACCATGAAGAGAATGGAGTCTGTGTGATTTATTCCCATACTTGTCCTCCCCTGAGGGATTCTGAAATGTAAAAAAGTAAATCAGGGAGCTGAATCAAGACCAACCTTTCTTTTGCCACCAAGCTCAACTCTCCAGGCTCACAAGTTTTGTTGGACTGCAAATCCTGGAAGCTGTTCACAAGATTTGTAAACCCAGACACAACCTCAAGCCTTTGCATTCCATATTTATCTTGTAGTGTAATTTTACAAACCACACTGAGTGCATATATCTAATGATTACACAGAACAATCTCAAACACTTCCATTTTCAAAAGGGAGGGAATTTCACAAGGTCTTCAGAGACTTTCAGGATGGTTGATTCTGATGGGAAAGAGGAATAAAAAACCTCATGGAATTCTTGATTTGTTCTGTTTCCAACAAAGAGAAAAAGGGTAGCAAAGAGTATCCCAACCTGTAAACCACTAGGTAAAAGTTGTGTCCCTGTGTATGAGACAATATATTCCATTTATAACTACAAAGAGGTGCTGAACCTGCTCCTCAAGGGCACATTCAGCCCGAGAGAGAAATTGGCACAGACAGAGCTGTTTGCTGGCTCAGCTCTGGCTAAAAAGCACCACTGAGAACTGCCAATATTTATGTGATCCTCCTGTTTTATTCAGAGAGCAAGAAAACACAGCCAAAAAGCCCTGGACCAGCTGAACAAGGCAGGTACAGCACTCATTCCTCATAACTGATTTTCTGCTGAATAATCAAGCTTGTAATAGTTTGGGAAGCTTTCCTCTTGTAAAATGTGGTGGGTAAATCAAGTAGCTTATAAAGCTAACACTGCACAGGGCTTAACTCTGCCAAAATCTATCCAAGGGAATTCTCCCAAGGTCCTGTGCTTGCATGCAGGGATGCAGGTGAAGAGGGATGTGCACTAATGGGGAGTTTTCCTCATGGAACCTGGGGGTTTGCTCATAAGAAACAACAAAATACAACAATTTCTAGCTCATGAGGTTTCCACAGATATAATTGACATTATTGACATAATTATTTTCCTTTTCCTTTTCCCTTTCCTTTTCCCTTTCCTTTTTCCTTTCCTTTTTCCAAAACTGGGGCCAAACAGGTCACTGTGAGGGTCCCCTTCTTATTTCATATATTTCCTATTTTGTCCACATTTGAGCTACCAAATCAGAGGTCACCTAACCTGACAAAAAGATGGCTCTGCCCTATGAAACCCCACAGCAAACTGAGCACCTTGCTTGGAATCGGACTGGTTTGGGTTGGAAGGGATCTTAAAAATCATCCAGTGCCACCCCAGCCATGGCAGAGACACTTTCCACTGTCCCAGGGCTCTCCAAGGCATGTCCAGCCTGGCTCTGGGCACTGCCAGGGATCCAGGGGCAGCCAAACTGTGCCAGGGCCTCCCCACCCTCCCAGGAAAGATTTTATTCCTTAATCTGACCTCAATCTCCCCTCTCTCAGTTTAAAGCCATTGCTCCTTGTCCTATCACATTACATGTTGCTTTCCAACAACATTTCCAACAAATGCAACTTGAGCTTTTCTGCTTTCCTCCTCAGTTCCCAGCTGGAACCCTCTGGTAATCCAAATGCTCAGGTTTACAGTGGTACCTCAGGTTTTGGCTTTTCTATTTTTCACATTCTGTGCTGCTTTAGTGTGTGGGTCTGGGTTCACATCAGGGGATGGTGAGCTCTGTGC
>JAWWEY010000025.1:17577190-17596760 GCA_035582745.1 Loriotus luctuosus | reverse complement strand
AAAAACAAGCAGGGTGGGACTGCCTGGGCTAAAGCTGGAATGGGACAGTGAACTGCAAGATGCAAATGGAGCAGAACCTATCAAAGTGAAGGATCCCATGACCAATTGTCTGTTTTGTGACCATTTTGGGTTGTGCTGCCCAAGGTGGATCCATTTGAGGCCTCTGAATAAATCCCTACTTTATTCTTTAGCTCCATGTACTCTCTGTTCTAGGTCAGCCTTCACCAGACATCAACACCAGAATCACCTCAAGGCCTTTGTCTGCCTTTACCTTCATTTCTCCTCTCCTGTAACCTCCTTTCAGCTGAGCTTTGCTCGGCATGGTCCCCAGCAGAAGCCAGAAGAAATCTCTGAGCTGCTTTGCATGCCAAAGGAGCAGGAGCCACAGAAACCTGAGCACATTTCCAAGCTCAGCAGAGCACTGCACTCATTCCTAACTAGAGACATCCTTCACCAGGCTGAGATTTTACAGGTGCTGAGGCTCTGAGAGCTGTAAAATGAACAATAAAAGACTTTGGGTAGCTTAGCATGAAGGCAAGATGGCAAATGAATGGTAGATTTTATTCAGGTTTACCCAGAGGGCAGGACTGGATCCTGCTGTTAAGGGACAAAAGAAAAAATGATTAAAATTTGAATCACAGGGACCTACAAGGAGTCCAGCTCTGAAGTGAATGGGGATCAAACCCACACCCTTGGCATTATTAGCACCATGCTCTAACAAACAGCTAAATTCAGAGCCAGGTGTGTTTATTCCATATATCACCCACAGAACACCAGCTGCATGCAGTGTTTGCCTTCAACTGCCCATGGAGGGGTTAAATCCCAAATGGATGCCAGAGTTCAGGGGTAAAACATCACCCAAAGCATGATTTACCCCAACACATCCCTTACTCCAGCTCCCACCCAGGTGGTGTCAGGCACATTCAGAACCCAGGGCTCCTGCTGAAACAGAAGTTCTAAATAGGATTGGAAGGAACAGGGATTGTGTTCAGCTACCAAGATAAAGATATTGGGCAGCTCTCAGCACACTGGACCCCAGGCCTGCTTTTCCTCTCCATTCAGATTATTCAAGCCTAATTAATTAAAGCCTTTTTGTGTCTCAGGGCAGAGATAACTTGTATGCAATGATTTCTTGCAGCACTCAGAAGGACTGAAACCCTCAGCCAACAAATAACAAGAGGGACAGGTTCTAACTTTAAAGATTGAGAGAGAAAACCCAGCTTATTTCCTCCAGCCTGAATTCTCTACACAAAAGATGATTTTTTTGCCCTCCTGCCAGCCAGCACAGCAACCCCTCAACCCCAAGTGTCAGAATTCCCCATGAAGGCCAAACTGTCCCCAATAATTTATAATAATCCTGGCTGTCCTCACCCCAAGCCTGATTAATTAATTAATTAATCAGAGATGTCTCTTCTCCAGTTGGGGATCTCTGTAAGGAACCAACAGGCAGAAGGAAAAGGGAAAAGCTTCAGCTGGCACTCATCCAAACCTCTATCTTTATGTGAAGATAATTTCCTCAGGGAGGAAAAATGGCCCAGTAAATGTCCCAGGACACAGTGCAGCAGCAGAATGCTATGCTGGGCACACTCAGGGCTTTTTTACCCCTGTTTAGGGTTTGTCACACACTTTATGCAGCTCCTTTTCACACTCCTTCACGATGGATTCACCCTGACAGCAGCAGATCCACTTGGTTATTGATGGGTGCCTTTCCACAGTGGAAGCTCCAGCTAAGAAAAGCTGCCTGGCAGCTCCTGGTGGAACAAATTACCTCTCTTTTCATGGATGGGAACAAGTGGACCAAATTACACAAGTATTAAAACTCAGTCAAGTATTTCATCGTCTACAAATGCAAATACAATGTGTGGGAGCTGAGAGAAAGGCAAACAAATTACTCCTGAAAAGTTGGGCAGGGAGAAGGAACAGAATGAATTGATCTTTAGACTTCAGCCTTTCCTCTGCAGATAAATCTGTGCTGAAATCAAACCAGATTAAAAATCTAACCACAAAACTAAAGGAGAATTCAAGTCAGTCATGTCACAGCAAACATGATTTTGGTCATCACCCCAACCTGGCCTGTAGATTTTTGTTTCACATTTCTGCTGAAATGACAGAATTGAAGTCTGACCTGGGCTGACTCTCACTCAGATTTTCCCCTGGGTGTGTCACCTGTAGAGGGGATGGTGTCTGCTCACAGCAGCTCCCAGGCCATGCAGAAGGTGAAGAAAGCAGGGTGATTTATTCTGAACTTTCTTTTCTCAAAACATTTTTTCTCATATCATCAGAAAATATTAATGACATTCTGCAAACCTTTTTAAATATATATATATATTTTCTTTTTACTAAGCAGCCATTTTCTTCCAAGGACAACAAATGTTGATTTATGTCAAGTGAGATCAGAACTTTTTATATAAAGACCTTTATAGATAAAGACCTCCTTTATATATATATACCTCCTAAAACTAACAGGTTTTCTTTTCTTGTTTAATGATGAAGTGGAAGGGTGAACCTTTGGTCTGCTCTAAGAGAATATAAAATAAAACACACTAAGAGCTGCCCATCTATGATATAGGTGTCTGAAATAACTCTACTGGGAAAAAAACCCTTGGAATATATAGTTAGAGAATTACTGGGAAAAAAAAAAGAGGAAAAAACCCTTCACATTTCTTTTTGTTTTGTGTAAAAGCAGAAAGTTTAGCTCAAGCTTTTAGCTGGCAGCTAAAAGTAAAACAGCAATTGTTTCTTAGGCATTATCACTACATGTTTCATAAGGATTAAGCAGTATGTTGTTATTAGAGTAGTCAGTGGTTCAAGATGCCAGAAGATTGGAAGATTAAACAAAAGCTAATCTCTAGGAAAGTAGGACGAGATGCTTTGTTTCTTTTTCAGGAAAAAGGATTCCCAGGTTCTCAAAGCTGGCTTGGTAAGGTGACATTTTTTTAAACAGCAATATTTTCTCATCTCCTTCTTCCAGAATAATTAATTTTCTAAAAACTGTGTGTACAGATCAAGTAGGGATCAAGTTGTTAATTTTTTTGACAAGTTAGCACGAATAATAATTTAATAATAATAATAATAATAATAATAATAACAACAACAACTTCCCTATAAATCAGGCAACTCTCTGGTTGCATCAGTGATCAGGCCCAACTGGAAAAGGTTTTGTTTGAAGGGGTTTGCACAATTTGAGGAGGTGTCAGCAAACCACTGACAAAATGCTGTTAGAAGTGATAATTTAGCAAGATATTTGGAACATGTTAAGGTTTTTTATATGAGAAAGATGGTGAGTGTAGAGCCAACCTCCCAGCACAATCCTGCATTAGGTTTGCATTTTATTTTTTGCTTTTTATTTTCAGCAGTATCTCCCACCACGTTCTCTATTGCAATATCAGTGGCATTCAGGACTGATGAACAGGTAAAAGTGACAATAATAAATACAGTTATTAAAAATATAAACCACAGAGAAATTCCTACAAAATATCAGTGGCATTCAGGACTGATAAACAGGTAAAAGTGATAATAATAAATACAGTTCTTAGTAACATAAAACACAGAGAAATTCCCACTAGATGTTTAAGGTTTTGGAAGGTGGCATAGGTTTTGGACTTTGTAAAGGTGCAAAAGATTTTGGTCCAAAATCTCTTGTAAATAGATTTTAGTGCTTAAGGGACTTCTGACAGCTCTCGAGAAAAAGAATCCCAGGACTTTAGCATTCAGTTCATGCAGAAAGTCCTGAAAATGGTCTAAAAGAGCCTTTGAAATGTACAAATACCTATAGTAGCTCTGAGAAATGTTTATTTTGCTGCTGTGTGACAAAGAGATGGCACATATGAAGTAGATCTCTGGTACACATCCATTAAATGTTCTCTGCACAGGAAGAAGCTTTATCCAAGTGCAGGAGAGCAGCCCAGAATGGGAGCAGCACAAATACCAGAGCCCTTGGAAGGTTTCACCCAGGGCAGAGGGAGGCTTTAAAACATTTGCAATTCATGTCTGAGCGATGTCTGCCTTGCCCCCAGGCTCCCTGTTCTGCTGAAATCCCAATTAAACAGATGAGGCTGCTAAAATTAGGGATGCTAATGGCCATGCACAGGGCCAGGCCCTTCCTGGGGATCAAAAATGATCTCAGAGGGAGGGACTGGGGAGGGCACCTGGGAGCCCAGACCTTGCCCAGGGCAGGGTCTGCCCCAGCAGCTGGCACTGGGCACTCTGTGCCCCAGGGTGGCTCTGGCAGGGATGCAGTGACCTGTGAGGAAGAGGATGCTGCAGGAATGGGGGTTTGGGGCTCCCCTTCAGCTTCAGAACCAGCTTTGACTTCCTGAGTTGATTAATGTCAATATTTCCTGTCAGTTTGGCAGCACACAACTCTCTGTCCCTGGAGCCTGGGGCTCAGCACAGGCTGGCAAACCATGTTGTGGGAACCTGAGGGGGACTTTGCTTCTTTTTTGCCAAGGTTTTAATGTGTGAGACAGTATTTCTTGTTTGGATTCAGATGTTTGTTAGTTCTTATCTATATTATATTATCTATATATTATATAGATAATATATAATAGATGTAATATATAATAATATCTATAATAGAAATACATAATATAGAAATTAATATAGAAATAGAATTCTGATATAGAAATAATATAATTGTAATATACAAATATAATATATAATTTATAAATATATACTAATAGAGAATATATATAATTTAGGCAAGTATATATTAATATATATATTATATTATATTATATTATATTATATTATATTATATTATAATCTCACAAAGTATGAGTTCTACAGCACTTCACTTTAACAAACTAAAAATGGAGCCCCATCTCTCTATCCACAAGGCCTTTTAAGGATAAACTGTCTAATTAAGAAATGACACTTAAATTATTTTTACTTTTAACCCAACAACCAACCACCCATGGCCCACAATGGGGGCTTTTTTATCCAATCACACAAAACCACCCAAACCCATGGAGAAGAAGGTGAAGAAGAAGGACCAGCCTTGGCCCTAAAACCTCCATCTTGCTTTATATAAATTACTATATTCTAAACCTTAAACTTCAAGTTTCCCACCCAGTGATATCTCACACTCCCATTCAAACTCTACACCCACAATCCCATTTCCATCATTCCATTCTGGAAGCTTCTCCACGGCCTCAGGTCAATGCAGTGTTCTCTTGGGGGTCAGTGCCTGGCAGCACAGAAAGTTTAAAATTTTCATTAACCTCCAACTGTAACCTGTAGGAGAAAAATATTAATATTGCTTATCTGAAATAAAGCACATGAAACGTTGCTCTCAATGGAATCAGGCAAATTACAACAGCCTTAAAACAGGGGAAAAGTGTTCAAAACAAGGAAAAAAGGCTTAAAACAAGGAAAAAAGGAAGCAGGCCTTGTTCCTTTTATCTGTTTTTGGCTTGGCTCTCCATCTCCTGCACACCCCCCTGTGGTACCTGACTTGCTGCTGCCTTGTAGCTCTTTTTGAGGAACACGACCCAAATCAGTGCTCAGGGAACCCAGGGGAGCCCTCTTGGATTTGTAGTTTCAGGTTGGTGTTGAAGCATCATTGCATAAACAGCTGAGAGTCTGAGCTGGCTCTAAATTCAGCATCCTCCAGGCTAAGGGCTGGTGTGGAATTTTTATTAATCAGCTCATATATTCACTTGCTAACTTAGCTCCTAAATTCCTCCAGCCAGTCCCTGAAAATGAGAGTAACCACTGCTCAGTAATGAAGGAGGTTTCCAGCATTTCAGGTCTCAAAGTACAAAACTATCAGTGCTACAATATTTAACATCTGCTGCAAGTCCCTCGCAGCTAATTATCAGCTCTTCTATGGCTCCCTAATGAATTTCTTAGGGAAAGAGAGGCAAGGACAGGCTACATTTGACCTGCAGTGAGATGACAGAGCTCATGCTGGAACGGAAATTTGGAAAATGTTTCTCTGGAGTGAGGGGAAAAAAAAAAGCTGTGAGGAAGAACTTAGCAGATACTCCTGTTTGCAAACAGCCAGTTTGGGAGGTTAATATCTCCTGCAGTCTGAATAAAATGGCAGAATTGGGGTTTATTTCCACTGAAAAATAAGTTTGCTAACAGACCCCAAATCAGAAGGTAGAGCTGTTCAATTGCAACATTCTAATTTCAGTGCAACATTCTAATTTCAGTGAATGTTCCATTTCAAAACCAGAGATACCAACAGCACCATTTCCAGGCTGTTTTGGCCAAAATGCATCTGCTTATATTTGGTGGATAGGGCTGAGTCCTTCCACACACAGCACAACCCAAAACCTACACAGTCAGAAAGTTTTATTGACATTCACTATGGGATTTGTAGGAATTGGTGGGAAATCCAAGGAAATGGTTATTATATCCCCAGCTGATGTAGACCAGCACAACCCCACTGAAATAAACAAAACCAAACTCAGATTTGGTGAATGATTTCTGAAATGAACTGTGTGAGGTGGCTCTGTGCAGCTCCTTTTGAGGGGACAAGAACTGTGACAAAACCACATCTCATTTTTAACAGGCTACAAAACCAACCCCAAGAACCCACTGAAATGATGAAATTATGGGACAGGAATGATTTCCATCCCAGCAGCTGACCTCATTCTGTGATTCAGGTCTGCTGATCTGCCTGCTCTGTTATTTGAATTTTCATTAAATTATCAATTAATTTGACACCGATTCCTTTGTATTTTATATTTTTGAGCCCACCCTTCACTGGAATAAAGCAGCTGAAGAATTGACTATTAATGTCAAGGCTTCTGGAGTGATGTAACAAAGTGTTTTGATAACTAAACACACATCAGGAGTTAGAGTTATGGTGGCAATTCTTAGTTTTCCTGAGACAGCTGGAAATTGAAAGAAGCAGAACCCGGAGAATTTTATGATCCTTTTAGTGAACATAAATTAGATATGAAAAATAATTTTCTGCATACTGATCTACAGTTACTTGAAAATTCAGGCTGGAAAACGGGGATAATTCTTTCAGAGGCAGACTGATTGTTCTTTCTGGAGTCAGCTTGGTTTCCATCCTTTACAGTTCCGTGGTGGGCACTTTTCTACCCTGGAAGCATTGAGGATTTCTAATGCACTTTTGTCTCTCCACACAGGTAAATGCCATAAGAAGTTTTTCTGTTTGCAGCAACTGGTTGGGATCTGAAAACACTCCCAGGAGGACAGAAATCCACCAGGAGTGCCCAGCAGGGCCTGGAGAAAGAAATATCACAGGCAAAAATCAGGAGCACATCCCTCCACCAAAACCCAAACTCAATCTTGCACAACTGGAGGCTTTTGGAGTGGATCTGACTATTAAAAAAATAAAACAAACCCCAACAACACGCCATATAACTCAGTTATTTGGGCCCCAAATTGTTGCTGTTTCCACCAATCCCTTGTGCTTTTGGGATTAAAAGCCTGGACTAGAGTTTGTGACTGTTACTCAGGATGAGGTGCATTAATAAGGCTCAGCCTGAAAGGGCATTAGAAATCAAAAAGGCTGAATTTTATTCTGTGCCTCTGTCAGAGGTCCCAATAACAGGGTTATTCTGTACTCACTCTACCAAAGGGACACAGAAGGAATTTCAGCTCTCCACTTGTGAATGATTGATTACTCTCTGTGGTTTCTAATTTTTTTCTGAGTAAATATTTCAAGTCCTGGTCTTGATGTTGTAAAATAAATCATGATATAATTATACCTTGTCAGTGTTTCAGAAGAAAAAAAGAACATGGATTTATTATTTCTGATAAGCAGCCTTGTAACAAGAGAAACCTGAGCCAGACAAACCAATTTACAGTTTCTGTGCATGCATTTCATTCCAGATTAAAATGGCTAAACCCAGAATTTAAACCTGATCTACCTGATTCTGGAAGATTAGCAGGCTGATCTGGCACAGGATCATGGAGCAGGATTGCTCCTTTGGAAGGCAGCTATCAAATACATCCAGCCCACCAGTGAAGCATCAAATCCACTGCCAATGGTTATAAATTGCTTTATTTTACATACAAGTGCAATTTGTAGAGCCAGTGTTTGGAACTCAAGACAGGATTTGTATTGTGAGCTGCCTGATTCCTGGCTGCCAAGCTGGAAACTCCCTGCAGAGGATGAGAATCAGGGGCTGAGGTTCACTCAAGCTCCAGAGCAAGATTGCCATGACAGGTTGGACACAAAGTGTGCAGCAGAAGAGGAAACCATGTAATGGTTTGTGATAATTCTGTGTGTTTGGGGTGGGGAGTGTAATTTCCCTGGAACCTCATCACTGTGCAGCTCCAGCTTTCCCTCCTCTCCTTGGGCACATCCAGTGCACAAAGAGGAGCTGGCCCCAGTCAGCTGCAGAAGCAAAAAAATGGCAATTTGGAATGGCTGACAGAGCTCAGACAATTTTGATTTTTCCCAAGCAGGAGCATGAAGGCTTGGTCCTGAATTCATCCTCAGATTCAAGAGGTGGACAGCACTTACCATGGATACTTTCCTGGAAAATCTGGGTCTTATTCACCAGACTTGACAGATACAACAACAACAACATCAATAATAATGATAGTAATAATAACAACAGTAATAAGAATTATTATTACTATTACTATTACTGTTACTACAATAATAAAAGTAATAATAATTCAGCTTTTTGCCCTTCACCCAGCCAGAACAAGCAGCAACCATGACCCAGGCCCACTCAATGTCCCAGCAATCTGAATTTACTGTGATAAATGGGAGATTTCAGCGGATCCCTAATGATTTCTCTCAGGAGAGTGTAAAAGGCAGATCCCTTACAAGCAGGAATCACAAATCTCTTGCTGTTTCAGTGCCAATACTCTGCTTTGCCTGGCTGAGCTGCACAGAGCACAATGTCCAGGCTCTCCCTGCATTTCTGCTCCCCAGCACATTTTTAACCAGCAGCTCCTGATCTGGGAGAATCCTTGGGGAAGAGCAGAAAGCAAAGGGAGCTGCAGCTTGCAGGAGCTGGGGTCCATGCTCTGGACAGCAGGCAGTCCCTCAAGGTGGATTATTTTCAGCCTTCCAGGCTTTTAAATTATTTTCTCTGTTGAGAAGTTCTGAATTATACAGCAGTACCTTTTTTAGCAATGGAAAATCTCATTTTAACCAGTCTGCTGCCTAATCTCATTGCAAGTGCAGCATTCAGGAATGAAAGGGTCTGGGATGACTTTAAACACACCAGGAGTCACTCTGGCCAAAGCTGTTTCAAACATCAGATACCAACCTGAGCCACAGGCTCTGAACAATAGACTGTGCTAAGTAGATATGGAAAAGAGACTTAATTTCAAATTACCTCATTTAAAAAGACACTTCCCATAATCACCAGACTAATTCTTCAGGGACTCTGCTCAGTTAAATCATGTCATCTACCTAGTGTGGTTCCTGCTGTAATTTATTCCCTGCTCATTTTGAAGGGATCATTAGCCCAGCTCTGTGAGGTTTTTACTAACTACTATTGATGCTTCCAGAGGGGAAAGGATGGGAAAAACCAGGGGTATGCAGATAAGAAATAAAGTGTTTGACCAAATCCACATTTCTGCAGTAAATGCTCCAGAGTTTTGGCTCAGGTCGCATCCAGTTTGAAAGTGCACAAACTTACAAATAACCTTTCACAAAAATAGAGGGAAAAGAAGAAAATCCCCAACCACTCTAATTTTGAATGCAACTAACCATAAAGATCCATGGAGTCATGTGCTGGGGGACTGAAATTTATTCACAGTGGGTTGAAAACACAACCCAAGGAGGGCAGGGATGGTGGAGAGCTTCATGAGACACCCTTGCTCAGGGAGCTCCTCTCTGAATGCCCAATTTCTGAAAAATTCCTGCTCATCCCAGGCTTTTAAAACCCTAATTATCTCTGAAACTGGTGGCTGGCTTCCATATTCAAATGGTTCCCCAAAATATCAATTCAAATCTTCCTGTTTTGGCCAAACCTGCCAATTTCAGAGCACCAGTGTCATTGTTGGCATCCCCTAAAGCACAAAGAGAATTACTCTGGTGATGGTCAGACTGCTGCAGTTCTGAATTACCAGGCTGTTATGACTCACTGTGGGTACATAATTAGTTAATTAAACTTTCTGTACAATTTATCTACACAAATGTAAAGCCAAAATGCTGATTGCCCTGTGAATGGCTTAAAACTCAGCTTAGTATTAAACAGAAAACAAAGGTAAATGACACAGCATCTGAATGGCCAGTAATGCTAAGAAATAGAAGTTTATTGTGTGGAAAAAGAGTTTTAGAAGGAGATCCTGCCTTAGAAAGCTCCTGACTCTTCAAGGATGTTATAAAAAGATTTGGTACAAGCCACTGCTAAGCAATTTAGTTTTGTAAAAAAGCCACAGTGAATTGCAAGGGTTCATGTAATGGTCAATGGAAGATTAAAATAATGAAATTTTGACCCACAAGATATTTTAAACCATATGATTGGGATAAGGCAATCCCATTATCTGGTTCAAAATCTGATCTTCCTGAGGAAAGCAGCTGAAAACATTGCAGAGGGTGGATCAGATGCTGTCAATAAAGACCTCAGTGGCTGTGGTGAAAACTCCAGAGGGCAGAAATCCATCCCTTGGGCTTTGCAACAAGTCAGAATAAAATACTGAGGGGGACACTGAGACTCCTGTGTGCATGGAAGGATGGCAAAGAGATGGAGATCCCTAATGAACCCCATAATGACTTCCTGAGAACCTGACATCCTATAAAAGCACTGGAACCCAGGAGGATGAGGATGTTCAGCAGCAAGCAGCAACAAAAGCATGCAGGATAAATAATAAATAACACATCCTACAAGCAATCAGACATTCAGAAGTCTCTTTTTCCCTTGGGGGAGCCATTAAAATAATCCAAAATTCCAAATGGCATTGCCCAAAGAGAATTTTGCAGCCTTGTCTGCCACAGAGACCAGTCCTACTGACTGTGGAGGGTTCCCAAGGTGGGACACAGAGGTTTTCCTGCCAGGATCAGTTTTTAGGAACAGAAAAAGCTTCATGGTGGGTGACTCTGAGGCCCATAATACTCAGCACAGTTTTTCCTACTGAGTGAATACTCCTTCTACAGAGAGTCCCATTAAAAAGAAAATCTTTGTACCAAACTGATGGATTTTTTTTTCATGAAAATCAGACTTTTAATAACAAAGAAAGAGAGTTTTTATGACAACAGGTTTCTGGTTCATAGCCCAGGCTACTCAAATGCTAGAGGAAATGGACTTCTCCAAAATCCCATCTTTACACTCAATGTTTGTGAGAAAAAACAGAACTGTGGTCACTGAGGAAAGGGAATTTCATTACAAACCCCAGAACTATTTCTGCTCTCTTGAAAGAGACATTCTGGGACATCATCCCATCCTTCTTGCTTTCCCTACTCTGTCAGCAAAGCCCTGGTGTTCACCCTGCCCCACTAATGACTTTGCATTTCAGACCAGGCTCATCCCCTCACTCTGCATTGGACAGAAAATCTTCCTTTTCCGTGCACAACTCTTCCTTTTCAGTGCACAACTCTTCAGTGCACAACTCTTCCTTTTCAGCGCACAACTCTTCCTTTTCCATGCACAACTCTTCCTTTTCTGTGCACAACTCTTCCTTTTCAGTGCACAACTCTTCAGTGCACAACTCTTCCTTTTCAGTGCACACACCAAGTCTGCAGCCGGCAGCATTGATCATTCCATTATCACTCTGTTATACTTAATTTCCTCTTCACCTTTCAAGTCAAACTCCATCCCAGACCCCATCAATAGTGCTGGCAGCACCCTGATGGATTACCCTGGCTCTGGCATGCTGCAGGTACCCTGCAAAAATTGCTTTTGTGTTGCCCCAGCACCGCTGAGCTCTCCTAAACTGTTCAGAGCAGAAAATTAACAAGAGCATTGTGATTTTTTAAACGCTCTGATGTGACTTTGCAACAAGCATTTACCTGGTGCACCAGACAGTTTGACAAAGCAGAAGAACTGTGCCAGTCTGGGGACTCTGAGAGGAGCAAAAAGCAGTTTTAGCAGTCACCTGGGCAGCTCCTCAGTGCCAGGGAATCCTGCCCAGGGATTGGAGCCCCAGAAACTGCCAGGGCTCCCCACTCTGAATAAATGAAGGCAGAAAAATTAAACTCGAGAAATTTTGTGAGATGAAGCAGCTCTGTCATCCTCTGAGAGCAAAGGAGTTTTTGGGGAGGAATGTCCCAGGAGTTCCTCACTGTGGGAGCAGTGATTTCCTGTGGAAAAGCTGCCATTGGCTTTGGTTTAAAGGATAAAAAAAAGACCCTTTTCCTTCTCCTTTCCAGATGCAGCCAAACCAGCAGCACTTGCCTGATCCACAGCCCAACCAAGGGTTCCACTGGCCCCATAAATTACAATACTGAACACAGTGGACATTTGGGATTGTAAGAAATGCCAATTAAAAAATTAAGTAAGTCTCATCTGCCCATTTTTTCTGCTACCCAGAGATTCTTTGAGCCAGGCTGTTCACAGCCAGGATGTTCTCAGGAACCTGATTTCAGAGTTTATCAAAGTGCAAACTACATTAAGAGCAGCCCATGGCAGGGAAGCTCTGCAGGGCAGAAGCACAACCTGTGACCCTTCCTTCTCCTGCTCTGTGAGGTTTTTGTCCCCTCACATTTGGCTGTGCTGCCTCAATTATTCACATTATTCACATTATTCAAAACACAACAATATGACGTGAAATGAACAACACTTACTGAGATGTTTAAGGCAAAAAAGGCACGTTTATATCTTGATTTGGATATTTACAGAATTTTAAAGGTGACTATGGATTGGAGGAGGAAATTGCTGCTTCTCCAACCACACTGGTCAAACCAACAGATGGTCAGAGTGGCTGTGTCACAATACAACATGAAATGAACAACATTCACTGAGATGTTTAAGGCAAAAAAAGAGCACTTGGATATTTATGGAATTTTAAAGGCGGCTATGGATTGGAGGATTGTGAAAAACGCCAATCACTTGTTTTTAAAATTTTAAAAGTTTAATAGTAATAAAATGGTTATAAATATAGTAATATAATTACAGTAATAGAAATTTTGGACAATTTGAATTAGGACAATATGAGACAATAAAAACAAAGAGTTATGGATGGTCTGGGTACCTTTTTCTGGGCAGCATATGCCCGAAAAGGGGCACCCATTAACAGAGGATTAACCCTTAAAAGCAACAGCCTGTTGCATATTCATACAGCTCATACATGATGCATAAATTCCTTTCAAACACAGGATTCTGTCTGGGCAGTGTCAACTTCTTCCTCTTAATCCTGACGGCATTTTCAGGGCTGAGTAAGGCAGGAAGCAGTTAGTTTCTTCTGATAATGGGGCAATAAATTCTCTTTCTCTGAGAGATTCAGGTGTCCTGTGGCTGCTATCTCAGTGCAAGTCCTTTCTTTAAAAAAAGTATCCTACCTAGCATAGTTTCTATTTTAACATTTTATTATAACCTAAAACTCTATTTAACACAGTACTTAAGAGAATTAATACAGCATCACTTTCTAACACAACACATACAATATTCATTTCAATAATTGCCAAAAACCAATGATAAAATATGTATTTTTCACAGGATGAAATTGCCACTTCTGTAACCACACTGGTCAAACCAACAGCTCATCAATTCTCTCCTCTTCCAGAAAGGAATGCAAAACAATCATTATTTACATGAAAAGTGTGTTAGAAACTCCATCACAAAAATGTCAACATCAGAAGGCTGAGAAGGACTTTGGAAGAGCAGAGGGACAGGCTGCCCAGCTCTGTCATTGTCCCTTTTCCTGGCCAGGTTTCCACACTGGCTTCCCCAATGTCCATTTGTTTCCCAGATTTCTCCTCTGTCCATCTCCAGTTGGTGCTTTCCTCCTGCTTTTATACAGTTGGAACCGCAAGGACACATTTCAAATTTCCACGAGGAAATAAAATTTCAACCACCCTTTGTTCCAGCCTGAGATCTGTAGCTGGAAATTCCTGGTTGATTTGCCAAACTTCTTTTAACTCAATAACAGAGTGGAAACAATCTTAATGGAGCAGGCACTGAGAATAATTACCTATTCTCCTCCACACATGAAATATTTATAATCAAATCATCCAGCTTTGTTTAGGCAAAGTAGCAGAAATGCCAATGGGTTCTAGAAGAGATATTCATGAAATGTCATCCTTTAAATTTTCATCTATTTCTGGGTAGATTGTTAGCATTCAAGAGATAAGACCTACCTAAGCTTAACTTAACTGCTCATCCAGAAGAAAGCAAGAAGTAAAAGAAAGGAATATTTTAATATTGTGCATCAAAAAAAAAAAAAACCAAACAAAAAACAAAGAAAAAAACCCCAAAGTAATAAAACAAAAGTAATAAAATTAAAAGTAATAAAATAAGTAAAACAAAACAAAAAATAAAAAACAAACAAAAAGTAATTAAAATAAATAATTAATAAATTATTATTTATAGAAATAACAATTTTTAAAATAATAAAATTTTTAATAATAAATAATAAATTTCAAAATGTATTATTTATTGAAATAAATAATTAATTTCTGTGTAAAGAAATGAGGACTTCAGGAACCAAATTGTGCATATTAAACAGAGACAACAGCTGTCATTCAAACAAAAATGTAAAATCCTGAGAGCAGAAAAGCTCTTTACATAGAATTATTTAACACCACGCTCATACAGCAGTAACAAATAGGAGACAGAAGGCTAATTAATAAGAGAACACCGCAATTTTCATCCGAAATGCAGAAATAATGAAAAGCTTTAATTGTGCCTGTCTGTGGACTACAGGGGATGGCCACAGGACTACGTTTCCCACAATGCCGCGGTGCGGGCGCTCTCGCGAGATCGGGCGGAAGCGGCGGGGCGCGGCCCGGAAGTGGAGCCGCTGCCGGAGCCACCATGGCCGAGACCGACCCCAAGAGCGTCCAGGACCTGACGGCCGTGGTGAGGCCCGGGCCGGGCTACAGGGGCTGCGGAGAGCCGGGGAAGGAGGGAAAACTCGCTTTTGGAGGGGGCTTGGAGCGGCTGCTCCGCGGGAGGTGTCGCTGGCTGTGGCAGGGGGTGGAAGGAGAGGGGGCCCTCATCACAACCCGGTCCGTGACCCCACAGAATCCCCCTGTGATTAACGGGGCCACGGACGTTAACGGGGCCATGGAGGTTACCAGGGCCATGGACGTTACCAGGGCCACGGAATTAACAGGGCCATGGAGGTTACCAGGGCCATGGACATTAACGGGGCCATGAAGGTTAGGGAGGCGGTCGGGTTCTAGATCTCACAAATATTTCCTGTAACACCTCCTTATACATATATTTAAGTAGCATTTTTAGCTCTAGGTATGCTGCAGAGGTTTGGGCTTAACAGTGAAAGAAGAGTGGAGTTGTTCCATGAGATCGAGTAACAGCCTCTGAAGGAAACAAACCATTTCTTTTTTATCCCTTTCTATTAGGTGCAGACATTGCTCCAGCAAATGCAGGACAAGTTTCAAACCATGTCTGACCAAATAATTGGAAGAAATATCCTTTTCTAAACTCAGATGGGGGCAGCATTGCAAGTGTCACCAAGTCTGTTGGCCAGGGGGGTTTGTAAGAGAAATTTGAAGCGGCCATAAGTGTTTGCTCAAAGCTGTAAGGATAAAAACAATTAAACCAAGGGAGTTTTGGACACTTGTAGGGGAATGTTATCACTTCAGTGCTGGGTTGGGAAAGGAGGGACCAGAGGAGGCTCCAGGGTGATCAGAGAGTGGAGCAGCTCTGCTGGAGGAGAGGCTGGCAGAGCTGGAAAAGTGAAACTTCAGGGTGGTTTAATTGTGGCCTAAAGGGAAAGGTGGGATGGGACTGTTTATAGGAGCCTGGAGTGACAGGAGTGGGGAATGGGCTCAGTCTGAGGAGAGCAGTGTGAGATGGGATTTTGGGAATCAGGAATTGCCCCTGTGAGCGTGCTGAGAGCCTGGCACAGCTGTGGCTGAGCCTGGCAGTGCCCAGGGTGGGCTGAGAGGGGCTCTGAGGTGCCTGCTGAGGCCGCTGTCCCTGTTGTCCCTTGACCCCCGGGCAGTCGATGACATGAGCTGTCCCTGAGCTGTCCCTGGGCTGTCCCTGAGCTGGCCCTGAGCTGTCCCTGAGCTGTCCCTGTTGTCCCTTGACCCCTGGCACTCGATGACATGAGCTGTCCCTGAGCTGTCCCTGGGCTGTCCCTGAGCTGTCCCTGAGCTGTCCCTGTTGTCCCTTGACCCCTGGCACTCGATGACATGAGCTGCCGCATCGATGACCTGGAGCGCAACATCGCCGACCTCATGATGCAGGCGGGCGTGGAGGAGCTCGAGGGGGAGAACAAGACCCCGGCTTCCAACAAGGGCTAAAGTAAATCCTGCCTTTGGAACAGACCCCTGGGCCTTTGGAATTGCTGGCTGGGACACAGAGGGAGCTGCTGCTTGGTTTGGGGGCTGCTCTGGGGGATCTTGCTGGAGAGGGAGAAAGAGAAAGAGAGCATGGCCAGGGTATGGAATGGAGCACCAGGAGCTGCTGAGGGGGCTCAGCCTGGGGAAAAGGAGCTCAAGGGGGCCCTTCTGGCATTTGGAATTACTGACTGTCACACAGAGGGAACTGCTCCTTGTTTTGGGGCTGCTCTGGGAGAGAGAGAGAGCCAGGGTAGGGAATGGAGCACCAGGAGCTGCTGAGGGGGCTCAGCCTCGAGAAAAGGAGGCTCAGGGGGACTCTCCTGGCTCTGCACAACTTCCTGCCAGGAGGGGTCAGGCTCTGCTCCCAGGGAAGAGCAGGAGGAGAGGGAGCAGCCTCAGGCTGGGCCAGGGCAGGCTCAGGGTGGACACCAGCAGGGATTTCCCCATGGAAAAGGCACTCAGGCTGTGGAGCAGCTGCCCAGGTGGAGCCCCAGGGGCTGCTGAGGAGTTCCTCTGCTGTAAATTCCTCCTCAGCAGTGTCTCCCTCCCAGTTGCCAAGCTGCAGGTGCTGGCTGGGTGGGAGGGCACCCAGGCATGAGGCAATCCATGTCCCAGGGCAGTGCTCCCTGGAGGAATGCAGTTCACCTTTCAGTAAATCTCTGTTATATTATATATTCTATTATATTATATATTCTTGTTCTTTCTGATTGCCCACTTGCCCCTATGTTAGAGTGGGCCTGTGTTTGGAACAGATATGTTCTTGCTTGTTAACATGTCTATTTTTGTGTTACCTTGTTGAAAACACAAATTATTACTGGCTTTGTTGCCCTCAGTGCCATTTCCATTAGCCTGAACCCCACAAATGAAAATCTCTGATGGGCATCATTCTCTTAATTACCAGTAATCTCCTTTCTTGCTATTTTTCCCCAACAGGTTGCCAACAACTCAAGATAAGTCATGGAAGATTACTTTTTTTTCTACAAATCCTTGGAATTAAAAAATGGCTTTTTGCAACTCCAGTGTGTGAAAGCATTTTTATATTGTTACAGAGCTTGCATTCCTAATGTACATTGTATAGTTGGGGTAGGGTAGTTTCTATTTTGATTCTGTGTACTGTAATTTCACTTTTTGAATTCTTGTAACGAGGATCACTTGGTTGTGTTATTAAAACACAGATCTTATGGATCTCAACTCCTGGGTGTATTTTTTTGTGGAGTCACTTTTTTCTCTTTCCTGTACTTTTCTAGATGTTTCATGTTTGATAGCTCAGCATTTAGTGACTCCCTCCAAATGGGAACCTTGCCTTGTGAGTTTGTGGAGTGAAGCACAAGATTGAAACTCAATTCATTGCATTAATTGTAGCTCTGAGCATCAGGCACTCACTAGTTGAGGATTGTGTTGTCTTTCACCCATGTGATAAAGGTGATTTTTGGAAACAAGAGGCCGTGAACATCAGAACCATCTCTCCCACTGCTGGTGTTCCTGGAGCATCAAGGAGATGCAGATTGACCATGAGAGACATCTGAGCAGCCACTGCCACCCCAGCTGTGCCACCTGGGCAGACAAGGAACTGCTCACAGAACAATCTCACTGTGGGACTGAGGGTTTTTAACCTGTCCCTTTGATCCATAACTGGATTGAAGGGGTTGGGATTGATGGACAGGGCTTGTGGCAACATCTGTGTGGGGTTTGCAGTGGGAATCACTGCCATGTTGGTCGCAGCAGTTTGCTAGCAAAGCAGTGAGACATGAACAAAAAATGAGAGAATGCAGGTAGATTTTTAAAGCCTTGCTTCTCTCGGAATGACAACTTCAAAATATTTGATTTTTTTTTGTTTGCTTTTCTAATCATACCCACATCTTTGGGCCTGGAGTGTGTATTTATTACATTTTGGCCATGGGAGGTGTGTTTGGGAGAGTCTGAACTGTGTCACTTGTGAAGAAAAATGACCAATGTCAGCTGTTCTGACAATCATTGCAATGCTCCTCCAGCTTCAAATGCAAATTTCAGCAAGCACTAGTGGCAGGCAGCAGTTGCAGGGGCACCACACTTCAGCTGCTCCTTAAATGCCACCAAATTAGCACTTGAGTGCTGTGAAGGCAATATGACAGGTCATTTTTCCAAACTCACTGTAATAAAAGCTCACAATAACGGGGGAATTTTGTGCACATGAGAAATGTATCAATATATACTTGTAATACCAGCCTTAGGTCCTTTGTAATGTCATTTCAAAAAAATCTAATAAACGGTTATGTGGTAACAAACAGCCAGCTCATGTGTGTTACAGCACAATCTAGCATAAATATATAATTATATGGGAGATTATATTTAGTTGTGAGTTATAAAAAGACTTCAGCAGAGCTGCTGCTCATAGGATAGTCTAAAAAATCCAGGTGTGCTCTGTATAATAAAAAGGTGATGATTCGTGCCCTGTCAGATCTGGACTTTAGCAGCTGATCAGAATATAGGAAAAATATTAATTAGAAATAATAATAATATAATAAAATTTCTATAATTATATAATAATTATAATAAATTATTTATTAGAATATAAGAAAGCATATTAAAGTGGATAATAATTTTGTATGATGTTTACACATGTACATTCTCTTATTATATATGATACATAATGTTATAAGTTCCCATCTGGCTGTGTTCCTCCATGGTCAGTGCTCCCTGTGCAGCAGCAGTAGTGCTGCTTTCCTCAAGTTTATTCTGGCAGAATAACGTCCAGGAAAATTATTTCAGCCTTTAGAAGCAGCTGTATTTTTCCAGTCACTGGAAAAATTCCAGTCATTGTTCAGTTGGGATATTTTTCCCTTATAAATGTAATACTTGACTGATTTTAGCTGCTGTTCCCTGCACCTACTCTGGGTTTCCATTGCCATCCTCTCCCAGCCCTGCTTCTGTTCCCATCTGAGCCTCCAGAGCCCCACTTCAGCTGTAGGTGTCTGTCTTGGTTTGGACAGACAGGTGTCTGCTTAGGGAGGCAGGAGCCTGCCCTCCCTCCAAATTGTTGTAATTTTGAAATTATGGGGCTCTCGGGCAAAGATATGCAAATAGGAATAGCAGTTCTTTATTAGGAGAAATAAAAATGCAGTAATACAAAACAGCACTGCCAGAGTGAGAGCAGGAGCTGTGTGCCAGGGGGTGGCACAGCCCCATCCCATGGGGGCTCAGCCCTCCTGCAGTGCCAGCTGTGCTTCTGCTGCA
>JAWWEY010000025.1:17551925-17561969 GCA_035582745.1 Loriotus luctuosus | reverse complement strand
TGCACCTGTTGCATTCCACAGCAGCAGATAACCATTGTTTGCATTTTGTTCCTGAGGCCTCTCAGCTTCTCAGGAGACAAAATCCTAAGGAAAGGATTTTTCATAAAATGTGTCTGTGACAATTGAGTCCAACCCGGCCCCAACACCTCAACTTTGTCCTTTTTCTTTCTTGGTTTCTGTCTCAATGACCTTGGCAGGAAATCCTTCCAGGGGTAAACATGGATCCTCTCATCAAACTTCTCCCTGGCTCACAGAAGTCACTGTAAAACCTCTTCCACAGGGTGGGACTGCTCTTCCAGGCCAGACAGAAAACACTGGGGATGGTTCCATGCAGATCAGAGTAAAACCCAGCTCAAGGGAAGCCCAGAATGCCCAGGACACGGGGCAGTGGTGACCTGCAGAGCCTGCATGGCAGTGCAGACACATCTGACCAGCCTGCTGCTAGCACATCTCACTTTGGCCATGCATGGAGCTCCCATGACACGCTGCCAACGAGAATGTCAATGAGAGCAGCGCTGGTGGCAGCTCTCAGATCAATGCAATCAGCACAGAGCTCAGAAATTGCTGTCACAGCAACCCCTCGGCTCCTGAGCCTTGTTAGACCTCCCTGGGAGCTCTGCTGGGCTTTCTCAGAGGGAATTTCACCTGCAGCACACACTCCTGAGCTTGGGGGCAGACAGGGAGGGACAGACACCACGCTGACAGCATGGCAGAAGGTGAGGCGGAACCAGAGACAGCATGTTTGGAAATATTGGTTGTTTGCCCTGTTCCCCCCTTCCAAGAGGCATTTTTAGAATCTTGGGACAAAGCAAAAGCAGATGTTGTGTATTGAATTTTTCACCACAGCACAATTGTGCACCACCCTCAGGGCAGGCATCCTCTGAACTCAAATTCCTGTGGATGCCAACCAAGCTGAGGCTTTCACCCCTCAGGTGATGAGGGGAAGGGCTCCCCTCCACTCTCACTCAGGTGAAATGTCATTTCAGGAGCCCTTGGATCTGATTTGCACAATATTCCCTAATCTCTCAGTCCCCACTCCACAAACATCTCCTTTTTTAAACAATCTGAATAAATCAGTTCTTGGGAGAGCTCCCCTGATTTCAGTCAAGTTGCACCTTTCAGTCTCAAACTTGTCAACAAGTTCTGAGGAATATTATTCAAATGAATTAAAATTAATGACATCAATTAAAAGAACTTTTCTCTATTGTGTGCTTTACCCCGGTCCCGTTAAGATCTCCAGAAATCAAAGCACCACCTCCACAATAAGGTGGAAAAGCACTCCTGCAAACCTGCAGAGGGGAAAACAGACACAGACATTCAGTGATGTGCCTGAGAGAGTTGGACAAAACTGTCTCAGGGCTGGGAAATGAAGTGCTGCCCCTTGGCTCTCCATACAGTGCTTTAGTTTTGGCACCAGTCTAATCTTTCTCAGCTTCAGCAGCCTGGAAAGACAACGTTGAAGTGCCTGGGGTGGTATCATCTCCTTTCACTCAGCCCTGCAGCTCCTGACAAGCTCAGAAAACAGAAGTCCCTTCCACAGACAAAGCAAGTTTTTGCTCTCAACAGGGACACTTGCCTCATTAATAAGTTTTAGTTTCACTGACTTTGAATTCTTTGAATTATTCTTTGAATTTTGACATTTATCCACAGTGTGGTGAAACAAATTAAATCTGTTACCAAACTCAGGATGCCAAAACACCAAACTGCATCTTTGAACTTTGGTGGGTAATTTGGTATTTACGGGAAATATCCAGTGTGAAACCCCCATCTATATTAAAAATATCAATATAGTTTAGACTCTTAAGATATGAATGGAGAACTGAACTGGTCTTTCCTCCATTTCTTTACCCAGAAACCCTTGGAGAAGTTGTTCAGGAGTACAAGATGGACTGGCTGGGGAAAGGAATCACAGATCAGTATCACCTGCCTGTCATCCCTGCTTCCCTAAAGGGCTGCAAACACACACAGCCCGTGCTGTGATATCCCACTCTAAATGCAGGAACATGTCCTCCCTGCCTCTCCCCTCACTGATTTGTTTACAGGCGTCTCTCACCTGCAAGAGATGGACAAACACTTCGAACTGAGTGGAAAGAGAGTGGAAATAATATCCAACCTGACCAGAAAGCTGAAACCCAGAGCTCCCATTTCCCTTTCCCCTGCACTATCTCCTCTGAGCCATCACATATCTGCTGTGAATTTGCTTCTATACACCTGCCTGAGCTTTCTCTTTTTTTTTTTTCTTTTTCTGGAATATTTTGCTGCTTTCAGAGTGAGAGGCACAGGGCTGTGCTTTGATCAGATCCCTCTGCTTCTGTTATCTCGTTGTGAACGTTAAGGACAGATGCAATGCAAATGCTTTCAAACATCAGCTGCCACTGTTGAGAATACCAAATCAGATGAAAAAAACAGCTCTTGTAAGATTTTCACCCCTTTTCTACACCCACAGATTCTATACTCACAGATTTTATCAAGATACTTCAATTTAAAGATAAATCTCCACAATTTCTGCTACAATTATCCCCCCCTTTCCCCAAAATACCAGTTCTCATTACTGCATGCTGTATTTGTGCTCATTTTTAGTGTGCTGGAGTCTCTGCTGCTGAGGACTTTCAGCCAGGCACAGGAAGATGTTCCCATTCCAGCTTCCACCCCACTGCCAAGGCTTCTCCAACAGAAGGAGCACATCCCTGCAGCAGGGTGCAGGACAGGGGGTTGTCACAGACATATTTCATGAAAAATCCTTTTGTTAGTTGTCACAGACATATTTTATGAAAAATCCTTTCTTTAGGATCGTTTCTCCTGAGAAGCTTCAGCTTCTCCATGTTTTGCTGCTTTGGAATGCTATTTAAAGAATTGTTTACCCAGCATGGGAAATTGTTTTTACCTGATGACCAATGACAGCCAGCTGTGTCGAGGCTGTGAGCAGTCACAAGATTTTATTATCATTCTGTTCCTTGCTACCCTTCTGATGAAATCCTTTCTTCTCTTATTTTAGTATAGTTTTAATATATCATTGTCTTTAATATAATATATATAATAAAATAACAAATCAGCCTTCTGAAACATGGAGTCAAGATTCTCATCTCTTCCCTCGTCCTGGTACCCCCGTGAGCACCACCACAGTGGGTCCTAGAAGGAGCACATCCCTCCAGCAGGATGCAGGACAGAGCTCCCAGAATGAACCCATCCCTCCAGCAGCTCCAGCTCTGTCCTTGTGCCTCCACATGATCCTGCAGTGAGTTTTACCTGCCTTTAAAAGAGGAGAGGCACTGAGGGCTCTGCTCTTCCCTCAGCGGACACCTCTGAGGAGGCTTCTAAGCATTCTCAGCACGTGTGGTGAAACTGAGTTATTTGGAAGCTCAGGGGAGCTGGATTCTGCCTGAAATTCTGGCCTGATTCATTTCCTGGGAGCTCTTTTTCACCACTGGCTTTGCAAAGAGTGAAGAGCTTGTGTCTTCAGGGTGAGAGGGAATTTTTCTGCCCCGCTGGGCTGAGCTGGGTGTGGGGCTGAGCCACCCATCCACGGGGGCTTCCAGGGAGCACCAGGCACTCCCTGGGCATGGAATCATCATCCTCTGGGCTCTCTTCCATTTGCACACCCAGCTTAAAAAGACACCTGAGGACAAGTGAAGTCAGCTGAAGGATCCCACCCTTCCCTTTCAGAGCATCCAGCAAAGAGTTCACACCTTCCTGCAGGGCTGAACATGATCCTGGACATGGATGTTGCAGTAAGGTAGAAAAATCATAAAGGATTCATAAAATCAGGCTTGCTCTTTTAAATCAGTGTCTGGCCTTGTCAAGCTGGCACTTTGCAGGCTCCCATGTGAAAGCAATCCTGGTGTGAGCAGTTCATTAACATATCAATCTATTCCTGGCTAAAAAACAACTGACACCTGTGTAAACTGGTTTTACACGAGATAGAAACACAAAAAACATAAACAACTCTCTCACAAGCAACTTTTCCTGCAGGTACACACTGAGAGTTTGAGTGACCAATCAATCCAGAATAACAATTTGTTACTGACCAATAAAGTGATTGGCAGGAAAGCTCCTGACCAACTGGAGTCACACACCAGGTCTGTAAAACTGAATAAAAAGGAGTTTTGTGAATAAAGAACGGGCTTTTTCCACCATGAAGAAAATGGAGTCTGTGTGATTTATCCCCACACACAGACACAGGATAAAGACCTGTTTTTCCAAAGGAGTAATTGAGGTAAAATAAAAATCCATGTTCCTTGCCTGAGTTTGTCACTGCCTGTGCATGTCACCCCAGGCAGGGGCCCTCATTTCCCTCAGCTGGGTTTGCACCTCAAGTGCTTCCCAGAAGTGAAAGCAATGAGAGGAAATAGCAGTGCCCAGTGCAAAATTAATGTCTGAATCCCAGGAAAGAGGCAGGATCAACACAAGGCATCATTACAGGTGTATTTCTGTAGAGGCAAAGGCTATAATGCATCTTATTCCACCTGACAGGTAGCACAGACCCTGATGAAGCTACCCTGGGTTCCAGCACAGCACCCTTCTGTAATTATACAAATTACCCTGGTTCCAACCACTGGATATATTTGCACAAATGACCCTGATTTTTCAGGAACACTCCTCTTTTTCAAGTGTAATTTCACATGCACAATAAACTGTGGATTTCAGAGCAGCACTTTAAGCATCTAAATATCAGGCTGCACCTACAAATTGTTTAGACAGACATTTTAATACTGCAATTTGTTAGTGCAATTACTTAAGTGGGGAAGGCTGTGTGCAAGGAGGCAGTAAATAATTAAGACCACCAAAGTGGAGCCTAGGGCACCATTTTAAAAATCTTTTATCTAATACCTAAATTTGGCAAGCAGAGGGGGAAAAGATGCTTGAGGAGAGCACACAGAGCCAATCAGCACACAATCTAGTTCCACTCATTGCTGGAGATTATTTTTGAATGCTCTGATGCTAAAGTTATCAAAATTGGGCTATTGTAAGCAGATGATGCTGCTTGGCTTTTTCAGAGCCTCATCAAGGCTTTAAAAACACAGATGGCTGTTCTACAATTAAAAAAACAAAAAGGAATCTACCTGCAGTGGTGCATTTACAGCAGAATAATCAGGCTGTAACAGAGCAGGAACAAGCCATATATTCAATATGGGAATGTTCCACCCATGGACTCCAGGGCTGGCAGGATAAACAGGT
This sequence comes from Loriotus luctuosus, assembly GCA_035582745.1. Classification (NCBI taxonomy): domain Eukaryota; kingdom Metazoa; phylum Chordata; class Aves; order Passeriformes; family Thraupidae; genus Loriotus; species Loriotus luctuosus. The sequence continues at coordinate 17,556,794 of JAWWEY010000025.1, read as the reverse complement.
GCTATGCTGAAAATATAAAGCCTCATTAATGCATCATTTAATGAAATGCCCCATTTTCTTATATCCCAGGTCTCGTTGCATCTTCCATAAAGATGGAAATTTCTCATCTCAACTCTGCAATGAGATCTCAGAAATGGGTCTGACTACAGTGGTTGACACATAAAATACCACACAAAAGAAACACTAAAAAACCTTTATGTGGGTGATTAAGGCTACTCAGAATGCTCCACCTACAGCCCTGAAAATCAAAAGCTTTTCTCTGATTGAAAATATTGCTCCAGCAGCATTTGAACTCCAGGATGTTTTAGGAAAACCAAGAGACAGAAAGCCTTCAACAACCCCCTCTTGCAGAAAACCCATTACACGCAACAAATTTCACAATGTCAAATAATGTCAAATCGGTGGCTCGCAGCTTTATTTTTATTATTTTTTTTTCTTGCAGGCTCAGTATTTGGAGTGGGGAGAGTGTCCAAGCCAGCAGAGCATGGTAGGAAAAACCTCACAGAATCGGTGCAGGAGAAATCCTGGAGCCAAAGAAAACGAGAGGCAGCGGGGTGGGGATAAAACCACTGCTTGCAAAGCCATTTCTTTGTGGCCAGCAGAGAAATCCCTGCAGAGGCAGCCAGGCAGCAAAGCTCTGTGTGCTCTACCCAGAGGATGAAACAGGGCAGCGTGGCCTGTGCCCGTGGATTGTTCTGGAACAATCTCCCAGCCCTGCACAGGAAGGGAAAATGATGGCTGGATGGTTTCTGGGAACAGCTGATCCACCCCACAAAGGGGAATGGCAGCTGGAAAACCTTATTTTATCCTCCCTTCCTCGGGGTGAAATAAGCTGCTGAATTATTTCTGAATTCTTTCTGCATTGCTTCTGGATTTCCCACCTGTAAAGCTGAAGGACTCAGGGTGTTGAGATGCCAACATCCCCAAGGATTTCAGGTCTTTAAACAGGAATGTTCCCTTCTGCAGTTTCCACAAAAACTTCGTCTCAGGGTGATCAGTAACCTTCTGTAAGTACATTCAGATTTCACAAGGTTTGGATTTAATTGTCTGGTAGAACATTCAGATTTAAATCCTGCTTCCTGTGGAGATGCAATACCTGAGCAGGATTTGCTTTTCAGTCACCTCTCGCTTTGTCTTTCTACTTTCCCTTGGTGGGCTGGGCTCAGCACAGCCCTGATGCACGACAAAACTGGAATTCTGTAAATTCTCCCTGTCCTCAGGTCTTTCTCCTCACCAAAATCAGAAGCAAATTTCCCCTGACTTCATGCAGGAGCTCCTCAAGGGACAGTTTCAAACTCAGGGAAAGGCAGGAATGACCAAAGTGAGGAAATTGGAATATTCCAGAGATAAATTCAAAACACAGAGCAATAGCAGACACCAATTTGCCAAGATAGTGTAGGATTCCTCTATGGAGGTAACAGCACTAGAAACATGTCATATCTGCCTAAAAATGCTCTTTATCTTGTTATCCACAGGAACTGTTCCTTCATGAGGCTCCATAAATCTGTCAGCTCCACTGCCCTGTGCAGATGGGCTGGTGCTGATAACCAAAGGCAGAACAGAATCAATCCCAGCATGGTTTGGGTGGGAAGGGACCCTAAAAATCCTCTGACTCCAATCCCCTGCCATGGGCAGGGACATGTCCCACCAGCCCAGGCTGGTTTTCCTCTCCTGCCCAGCTGCCTCCTTCTGCAGAAGTGTTAACAGAGAATCTCTTTGATGCCACCATATCTTTATCAAGTTTCACTGAAAATAGCTAATAAATCCAAAATAGAGGAACAAAGAGACAGTGAATTCATAAATCTTGTTTCCTCACTAAACCACAAGGAAAGAGATAACTTGTTGTATTAGATAAAGAAATGGCACCAGAACATGAGGATTTCACCTGTTGATGATAATGATTGATGATAACATGTATTTTAGGAAGTGCCTTTCAGTCAATTTCCTTGAGGGAGTTTGTTATCATTGCTCAAAGTTATAATGTTAAACTGTGGTGTCCCAATAATTTCTTAGAGAGCAGCTTCTAATTAAATGAGCTGAAAATCCTTCATTGAAAGGAGGATAAATAGAGGGATCAAAAAGAAGAAATCTTTTGTTTAAACAGAGATGACACTCATCCAGCAGGTACAGTAGAAATATTCAGGCACTTGTTACAGCTGGGCACAGATTTGTTTGAAGTCATGTTCACAGCTCCCTCTAGGAAATGAAAATTTCCCTTCTATTAACTCCTTGTGTGCTACCCCCTTATAAATAAACAGGGATTGATGTTTTAAACCCCGTTTTATTACAAAAATTCTGCAGATTTCTAAAGACAAGCATGCTATTAATATACAACATACTCATACCCTAACAATTAATTAAGAATCAGTGAAATCCCTCTGTATTAATAGGGGTGGGAAAAGCCAGACTGTTACCATTTGCAAAATATTAAGAGATCTTGAAATGAGATCTGAAGTTTTTTCCTACAAGTTTTGCCAGACAAATCCCCCTCACCCTGTGAGGAATGGAGCTCCCAGGAACATCAGCAGTGCTGCTCCTCTGTCAGACTCCCCACAAGCTGTCAGCTTTTGTGCACTGTGCCTGTCATGTTTCCCCATTTCAGTGCTCCATTCCCTTTCATCCTCTCATCTCCAGGTAAAAAATAAACATGTACCACTCACATCAGCTTTCCTTACAGCAGGTGTCCTTGGGATGCCAGCACCTCCTTGCAGTAGCAATGAAAATATCTTCAGGCAGTTTGTTGGGGATTTTTCCCCCTTGTTTTTGTGTGGACTCTCTTTTAGTTCCCTTTTTAGCATCATTTTTTTTCAGGGTTGTCTCCTTGCCCTCAAAATAAGTCAGGAATTCTGTGCACTGAAGTTAACAAATTTTAATGATTATGAACCAGGACAGATCCCTGCACAGCTTTGCCACTTGATCCCTTCATTTCCTTAAGGAAAAAAAAAAAAAACCAAAAAAAAGGTCTCATTTAAGCCAACCCAAGATCTTCCATGGGCTCTGATGTGTCTGAAAGTGGGATCACATCATGAGAGAGCCCTGGGCATCCTGTGCCATGGCAGGGGGAAAACAAGAGCAGGAGGGGAAGTGCACACAGCCCAGAGAGACAGAATGTGCTGGAAGGAGCAGGGAACCAGACCATGCAGCAGATTTAGGGTTTCAGTGAATATTTCTGTGAATATTGTCACCAGACAGCCCATGGATATCCCAGCTGGTGAGGATTGCTTCTCAAAGCCCCAAAAATGCTCCACACCAAGGGCTCTGCAGGGACTTTTGTGGTGTCACTGCTGGCTGGAAAGGAAAAGAGGGGCAAGGATGTGCTGTGCAAAACTTTAGGGAAAGTTGCAGTTCCCCTTCAGTGGGAAACATTCCAAGTTTTCAGCTAGAACAAAGGATTTTTCCTCAAAAACAAGGCAAGCTGACACAGACTTTGAGTCAGTGACATTTCTTGGCAAATTTCAGCATGGAGAGAATTTGTACATTTTAACTGAAGTATTTGGACATGAAGAGTCATTAACTGAAAAACCTTTCCAGTGGGCACCAGCACAAAGATGGGACCCACAACCAGATCAATTCTTGCTGAAATACAGTCTTTAATAATGGACATTAACACCAAATAAAGCCAAACCAACAGGGAACAATGCCCCCATTGCTTGCATTTCCCTGAAGTTTATCCTTTTGTGCCAAAGATTTGGCAAATCATGCTGAAAGCTGGTCTTACTTTAAATATAATCAGGGAGAATGAGAAAATAATATTCTCAAATTGCAATTATGAAAGAAAATATGTAACATTTGAGGTGCTTCATTTAGAGAACACTCCAGGTTAATTATGTGAGTTTTCTAATGAAGATATTTTCATGAATACTTAGGATTGTTGCATTTGTCTCATTTGGTAATGAATAGATTGATACACAGATGATTTCAGCATCTCATTAAAAGAGCTGCAGAATAAATGCTGAAACGCATTCAAGTGGATTGAGAATGCTAGTTCCCATTATGCTGCTTCCCAAGTTTAATTAATAAGTTGTATTGTTACAATTAATCACAGTCAGATGGTTGTGAAAAGTGAGTTTTTATGATCCCAGTGCTTTCTGAATGCACACTGTGGTACATCTGTATCGCTCAGGTCCACGTGCTGAAAACCCAGCAATATTTACAGTAATACCTCAGCACCTGGCAGGATTGTGGAGCTCTTTATGCTGAATTAATGCTGATCTGCTCTGTTTAGATGCCCACTTTAATGATGTCACGTGCAGTGGGAAGTAAACCAGGCAGGACTGGGGGCTCAGGCTGATCTCCTGCCACAGACAGCAATAAATTGGAGGATTCATGGGCAGAGTAATGGGATGATGTTTGTGTTGTGTTGTTTGCCCATGTGAGCAGAGGAGCAGAACATCTCAGCAGTGGTGCTGCTCAAGGGGACAGTGACAGGGATGTGGAGAGGGGGAAAGCACTGCACAGCACCTCTGAGCCCTCACAGGGCAATTCCAACACCAGGAATTCCAATTCACCCAGCTCAGAGTGCTCCCAGGGAGCAGGAAACTCGTGTGGAGAAGATTTGCTGAGGGAAACCAGGAGCTGTCCCCACCTGGGGCCTCTTCCCTGCTGTTCTCTCCAGGGGGAGCAGGGAACATCCTCCCAGCACCCCCAAAAATCCTGTCCAACCCCCCCAGGCACATCCAGCACTGCTGCTGAGGACTTGTGTGTTACCTTTGTGCTGAGATTGAGACAGGAGCGGGCGAGAGGCAGGATTGTAGAAAAGATAAAGAAGGTTTTTGTCGCAGACATCTTTTCGTGAAAAATCCTTTCCTTAGGATTTTTCCTCCTGAGAAGCTGAGAGGCCTCAGGAACAAAATGCAAACAATGGTTATC
>JAWWEY010000025.1:17537630-17551825 GCA_035582745.1 Loriotus luctuosus | reverse complement strand
TAATGTAATATATATCATAAAATAATAAATCAGCCTTCTGAAACATGGAGTCAACATTCTCATCTCTTCCCTCATCCTCAGACCCCTGTGAGCACTGTCACAGGTTTTATTCAAAGGAACTGTGTGGCTTTTAAAGAGTGATACGATGGGTTTTATTCTATTGGTTAACTAACAAAAACATCTTCACACACTGTCCTTGAGAGGAACAGAAAGAGGAAGTAGAAAAACACCACGTGCAAATTGTTTACACTTAACAAGTTATCCCATCTTTCTAACTCTAAAATTTCTCACAAAACTCTTGCTGTTTCTCTCTCTCTCTGTCCCATGGCATCCACACTTCTGCTCCCTGAAACTCAGCTCTTCTCAGTCTTTCTCACCTGTCCAGCTTCTCCCCTGGCTTAAATTTATGTCACAGCCCTGAGAGTGGTGAAAAAGCAGTTTACCCTGGCAGCCAGCCCCTTCCCTGGGCTGCAGGAGTAGAGAGGTCTTGCTGTCACTCTCAATTGAGGGCTTCTTTCTTAACTGTAAAACAAGTGACCTCGCTCTGACCTGCTAAAAAAGCATTTGCTATTCTACTTTACCTGGTCATTCTGCAGCTTTCTAACCCTCCATGCTTTATGGGGTATTAAAAGGAAATCTGCTTTTGACACGGCATCTGAAATTTTAAGATCTTTTTGCTTGTAATAAATCAAGGGCCTGATCTAAAAGCCAGTGATGTCAATAGGAAGAATCCCATTTTTCCATTTCAGTGGGCTTTAGATCATAATTTTGGTTTCCCAGCAGGTTTTCAATCCTTTCCCTGTGCACTTTTGTTACAGTTCTGCATCACTGAGGGGCTTGCATTCTGAGGAAAGAACATTATCACAATCAGAAGTAAAAGTCTGTTGTTTTCTTTCTTCCAAGAGTTGAAACTCCCTGAGAAATACAATTGAGAGGGATTATTTCAGGTTCCCTTCCTCTTTTATTCCAAATTACAGTTAAGATATTAAATAACACCAAGCTTCAGGCTGTTCTCAGAAGATCAAAGATAATTTGCTTTCATTGGTTGAGTTCAAAGTGTTTTAATTTTGCACAAGTCTTCACCTGCAAAAAAAACCCCACCAAGTTTAATTTTTTCACCAGGGCGATGTCAGGTTTTCTAATAATGCTCCTTGAACTGATGTAGTTTGTTCCTCATTTCAAAAGTGCCCTGATTTGGGAGCTTCTGCTCCTGAAATTCCTTTTAGGCTGAGCTGCTAACAATGTGTTGTTTTGACAATTTGTTGTTTGCTATTTATTTCAGAGTGGACTTGGAATTGCAGAGATGACTTGAACAACCACGCTGAAGTTATTCTCTGATCATGATTTCTGTTTGAAGTTTAGGCCAAATTAAATTTAACACCACTGTGATTTATTTCTGGATGCTTTTGTGCCAGATGTGCTCATATTATTTCTACTAAATTATTTGGTAATTAAAAATATATCTACTTTTACATGTAACTTTTCTTAGTTGTCAGAAATGACTTGATATATAAATATTATTCATTTTTGCCTCAAAACTGACTAATGAAAAAGAAATGCAATATACAGAAGAGCTGTTGATTTACTAATCGTGAAATAAAAAAGTTACATAGGAAAAATGTTGATTCTTTTAAGCAAAACTTTAAAGAGGAGGAAGAGAAGAAAAAATCCCTCCCGCTCCTCTCCCTGCATTGCTTTTGCAGCCTTTTAAAAATGAATGTTTCCTTTAAAGCTGTTTGTTTATAATTTAAGTTTCCATGATCAGATTTTCTCCTTGAACACACCTGGGTATGCCTGGTCAAGCAAGAACATTTTGGATAACTCAGAAATACCCCAAAGATCTGCCTGTAAGAGAAGTGCTTGGCTCAGGTAATCCCAACCAGGATTTTCAGTTTCAGTGCTCATTCACAGGAGATTTGGGATGGAACATTAAGCAGGGGGCTGAGGAGGCAGAAGACAACACTTACAAACAACTAAAAATCAAAAATCCTGAAAACACAAGGCAGGATCAATAAGCTCTTGTGAGAAGTGCCTTTTAAGACACAAATATTCTGCAGAAAACACATGAAACTCACGTTTGCTTAGGCACACTTTCAGATACACAAAACAGAAACACTTTGGCAACATCACAAGCCTGCTGTAAATATTTTCACCCACAGGAAGGGAACTTGGCCCTTGAAATCCTGATGGTGCTGCCTCATGACAGAAATGTTGTTTCTTCTCCCTAATAAGCAAACCCAGCTCTCACTGGTCCTTTACAACCACTTCTCTATTTCACAGAGGTGCTGGTGACCTGGGTTGCACAGAGGAGCTCCAGAAACTCCATCAAGGGCAGGAAGCAGCACCTTGGTCCTCCCCAAACCATAAAAAACCTGAGGATTTACTTCCTACAGCAGCTCCTGCAGGTCATTAATGCTGAAATGCATTCCAAACCATTAGTCCACGAGAGGAGACCTCCATTTCTGGGAAGCTCCATTAAAAAAATAATAAAAAGTGATAGTTTTGTGATGGCTTTCCACGTTAATTGGCTGATGTGGGAAAGGATGTGCCATCAAACCACATCACAGCACGATGATTTCTTAATTAAACAATAAATTAACAGTGTGGGGATCAATACTCAATTCCATTTGAAAATGCCAGATGGGTCCAAATTTGGAAAAGGTCACCCACGTTGTAGATTAGCTCTCCTGAAATAACCAGCAAGGGAAGATGCTGTGTAGCCACTTACTTTGGAGCACATTTTGAAAAATGTGAGTAATTACTTATTTTCAGTGTGAGGAAATTAATACAAAGATTATTGAAAAGCTACAAATTTCACAACAGCTTGAAAAATGGGAGCTGAGTGGTGCAAGACTGATGCTAAATTTAAAGGGAAAATTTAAAGCTGGCTGGGCAGAGGTGGGAGAGGAGTGAGGGGTGTGCATTTTTGTTCTCATCTCCTTTAGAGCCATCCATGCAATTTCAAGCTCTGCAGAATTTCTTCTTTCCAGAATGAACAGCCAAAAGCCAAGCTTGTCTATGTAAGCCAAAGAATAACTGTGTAGGAAAGTGGCAGGGAGGAGGCAGAGTGAAATTCTAAATAAACATCATCCACAGGCTCACAAGTGGTCAGGTTGCCTGATTTTTATAAATATGGAGATGGAGAATGCAATACTCTGTCTGATAAATTGTATTTTACCACACACATCAAATTACAAGGGAAACCCAGAATATCCACCCCAAGTTCCCAAGGCTGGATTCCAGATCCTTGGAAGAGAGGGAGGTTCTTGTATCAGACATTTCTGAGCTTAACTCAGGGCTCTTCTCCCTATTTATCACATTAAAAGATTAATTTCTCTAAGCTTCTAACACATATGACTAAAATTAGGCAGTACTAATCTCTCTGCCTTTCCCCATGCTCCCAACTTCTCCCTGCCAAGGTCTCATATCCCTTAATCCTCGTGGATTACAGGGAAGAAAGAGAACTTTTCATGCCTCTGAAAAGTTCCTGAGCAGAACTGACAGAAGAAGAGATCCCTAATTATTTTAAGCAGGTGCATTAATTAATGGGACCCTGTGGAACTCACATTCTCTGAAAAAATCCCTTCGCCCAGCATTTTTCTCCTGGAAAGCTGAGACGCCTCAGAGAAAAAGGAAAACAATAATTATCTGATTTGCTTCTCATGTGTTGTGCTCCTTTGGAATGTGGTTGGAGATTGTTGAGCTTGTTTATTCAACAGGTGATTGTTTGATTGGTTTCATGTGAATTGTTTTGACTTAATGACCAATCACCACCAGCTGTGTTGGGAACTTTGGAAGAGGTCACGAGTTTTTAATTAGTATCTTGTTAAGCCTCCTGTGAGGATCCTTTCTCTATTCTTTAGTATAGTTTTAGTATAGTATTCTTTAATATTATATCTATCAATCATATCATATCAATCAATCAAATCATATCATATATCATATATCATATCATATATCATACCTCATAATATCTCATATCATATATCATCTCATATCTCACATCTCATATCTCATATAATCTCATATATCATATATCATATCATATATCATATTATCTCATATATCATATCATATATCATATAATATCATAATAAATTAGTCTTCTAAGAACATGGAGTCAGATTCTCAATTCCTCCATCCTGGGGACCCCGAAAATATCACAAAGAGGTTACAGCATGCTACTTTCCTACTATTACTAATTTTTTCTACTATTACTGACACCTTTTTAGGTTAAAATGAAAATAGCCAACACAAAGAGGTGCAATTCAGCCAGGAGGGAGCGCCAGGAGGCACCACAGCCTTTGATTACTTTCATTTCAGCACCTTCAGAAAGCTCTGTAATTGTTCAAGACAAGGCAGTTTCTCTGCTGCTCCAATTTTTTGCTTGGGAGATGGGTTCCAGGTGATATCAGCAGCATTTGGTTTATCTAAATCCTAAAACTGTGGGTATATCTGTATCTATATAATAATCAGTATGTTAAATTAGGGAGTACTTCTGCTGAAATTGTGGAATTTTTGCCTTGCCACACTCTGACTGCTATTACAGTAATGCTGTTATGTTTATTGGCCTTTTATCCTTTTTTTCCCTTAAAATGGATCAATTTTTAAACCCATTTTACAACATCCCACTCTAATGTGTCGTTTCTACCCTTCCCACTTGAGTTTCAGGCTTTGCCCAAGACTCCAAAACTCCACCATAATCTGCTCAGCCTTGGAGCAAAGCAAAGTAATCCCATTTCCCTTACACAGGAGCAACCCATTTAACTATGGAATGTAAATAATTCTCAGTGTTGGAGAAATAAATAGGAGAGAAATTTCCTCACACAAATTTTCCTATTTAACAACTTACAAAAGAGAGTTGTCCCCAGTGCCACCAAGCACTAAAATTTCTGGCTGCAGCTCAGCAGGAGGGACAACACACACTCAAATCCTGCTGATCAATATGGGACTCATGTGCTCTGTCACACCAAGATCTATGCAAATATAAATAAGTTATTGGTACCTCCCCATGCTCCACATAAAAGAAAATGCAACTCCAATCAACAGACAAGCACAAAAGTAAGAACTACACAGCCAGCCCTGGAATAGGCATGGAATTATTCATAGGAGACAATATTTTGTGGGTTGGTGTGGGTTTACTTTGTGCTGTGGCAACTGCAGGGCATCACAGAGCAACAAATATTCTTAGAGCTTTGTCTGCTTTATCCTTGGGGAGCAATGGAGGCCCCAAATGATCTCAATTAAAACCCAAATTAATGCAGGCTGTCAGTGGAGATGGCATTAAGTCATTAAGTTACACACAGGTAATGCATTAATAAAACTCACAGGTCATAAGTAATAAAATTTCAGAACAATTTTCACCAAAAAATTTGCCATATTCATTCTTAAACCACACTTTTAACTGCAGGCAGAAATCAAGCTGAAAAAAGATCAAGAAAATCAGTTCAAGATGATTCCAGCATGGCTTGAGAAGACCCTCAAGTGCAAAGGTGTTGATAAAACCAATCCTTCTGTTATTCTGCAAACCCCACAGAGCACTTTGGGCAGCATTTGTTCACCCACAATATATTTTTGCTTTCAATCCCAATCCTTCTCCCCTGTCACAGAGACTGAGCTGTGGAAATCCAAACCTGGCAGAGATCATTGTACAGAAATATCAGATTTATCTCCACGTTGTTTATCCAGGCTGGGCCCCAGTTCAGTGTTATGATTATAATACAGGCAGAAAATGCCTTTACTATAAAGCAATGTTCTTTAAAATCTTTAAAATCAGCTCAGACTATTGGCTGGAAAGGTTTAATTATTGCTCCTTCACAGAGAAATACTGCAACACTTTTATTGCTTTTCCAACAGCTGAGGAAGATCCTGCCCCCTCTGCACTTCCTGGTGTGTGGCATTTCAGATTTTATGAGGCATTTCATGATGTGAATTATGGGGAGTAAGTCTGACCTTGTTGCAATTTAAATTGACCAGTCATGGGTCAACATTTGCAAAAAAATGCTGAGCATCTGAAGTTTATATAAATTTTTGAAGTGAGTTATAAAATAATAAAATTAGTCAAGAACAGCTGCATTTTTTAATTCCACTTGAAAGAAAGATGAAGTGGGAAATATATCAGGATTGATGCAGCTGAACCTAATAAAATTTTAATTTTTTCTCTCTACCTGCACCACCTTTTGTTTAACTTTGAATCAATTGCTAAGTTCCTGCAAAATACCTTCTCTGAAAGTGCTCAAAGATTATTAAAGGTGGGGAAAATCAGCAAATTGGGAATTGTTCTGTACAATACCCCCCAAACCAATGTCAATTAATTCTCAAAAGTCAGCTATGGTCCAGAAGTTGTTTTGACTGACCTCTGACATTTTTTATTGATTCCATCAATTCATTTATTTCTCCACCTGTATGAGAGGCTGTGTCTGCCACATCTTTAAAAATGGGGGTTACTCCAATGAAAGGTTCCAAGCACCTTTCAAAAAATGAATTTTCCTTCCACTGGCCCCACTCAAAGCCCTTTTGTCAGTTATTACTCTGGAGCAGAAAACACCTCCCTTGGCAGAATGAAGAAATTAATTTATTTTCTTTTCAATACACCCTCACTAATTGATTCAGCAGGATCTGTTGGACAATATCAATGATACAAATTGCTAAGCCTGGATGAGTGGCCACCCTGCCACCCAATAAAACCCTGTCTGAAGCAATTAGTGCTCCCAAACTCATTACAGAACCCAGAGCAGAGCAGGAAAACTCTCCACAGAGCCATCAACCACACAAGTACATCCCAAAAAAACAGAGTTTTCCCTCTTTATTCCCTCTGGCAGGGATGGGTTGTGATCCTGGCTCCCAAAAGACAAATCCTCAGGACAGGAAAAGCCAAATGTTACCCTGAGTGCTCTTTGCTTTACACCTTAGATAAGTAAAAAACCCACAGAGACATTTATCACATTGAACTATCACCCAGGGCAGCTTTAATAGCAAAGGGAATTATTCTCACAACACACGACATCATTATTTCTCCTGGGTTTTATGAATGTTGGAGTGAAGCACAAGGCCAGGGCGGGTTTTGTCTCTGATTTCAGTCTAATTTTTCTCTTATTTCTGTCCAATCCCTGCCCAAAACAATCCCAGCCCTCCCTGGCTCACTCCACTCTCTACTGTCCCTCTGTCAAATTCAGCTTTCAAAGGCTTTAATGTGACACCAAGTCAAAAAATGTGATAAACTTTTCATTTCTAAAAGCCCCAGGTATTTGTTCTCAGTACAGCGAGTATTGAGGAAGGATCTTCACTTCACAGGAGACAGAATATTTATAAAGCACAGAATATTTATAAAGCACTGCAATAATATTTATAAAGGACAGAATATTTATAAAGCACTGCAATAATACAGAAAATCAGATTTCCAAAATGCTGTTGACAGTGGTATTTCCAGTATTGCAGAAAACCACAACTTCCAGGATTATACTGAGATCACCAAACAATATCTTTGCATGAAAAGTGAAATAATTCAGAATTAATGTAATCTGCTCCACTGCTATGTATTAACGACATGTCTGTGATTGGCACTGAGGTGATTTTTTTGCAGCTGTTGCTTTTACCAGGAAAATTATTCAATCCTCCTCAGAAAAGTGTCCCACAAGAGGCAAACCCTGTAAATAAATAAATGCTGCTCCTCCAGGTAATGCAGCAAATTAATGCTCAAAGCTCTGTGATGCCACCATCACTACACAAGTTTTCCTCTGAACTTCATTTTAATGTGCATAGCAGAAGGTTAACTACAGAAAAATGCCTGCTTAAAATAAAAAGCAATTATTAGGACAACAGCACAGATCTGGAGGTTGTTTCTACTTAAATAAAACGGTGAGGGTTTTTTTATTAAAGTGTAAAAGCCCTGAAAAACCCTGGGGAGCCAAATGCAGGAAATGCTTGATCATTTTTCAATCCAGAACTTATTTAATCTGATTATTACACTACATCCCAGCGGGTGGGCAGGCATTGAGCAACCTTGAGCCAGCTTGTGAAATTACCTCTGAATTTTCTAATCACCCAAACAGGAAAGAAAAATGCTGCAGGCCCAGGTGCCCCTGTTAGCAGGGAGGGTTTTCCTGGGGCAGGATTTCTGTGCTTTCAGCAGAGCAGCCACAGCCTGGCTCTGCCACTGATTGGAAGCTGATTTGCCTCTCAAAAACTCATTTTTTTGGCCCCCTAAACAGTTAGGGAGGAAGGTTTTTATCAAATACCCTGCAGGAGGATGTTCAGGCTGGGCTGTTCTGCCTTGAGCCTGCATGGATGTGGAGTGCACACACTGATTTATTTATTTATCCCCAGCTCTGAGCCTTGGCCACGTTTGCTGCTGCTCAGGGCAGGTCAGCTCTCATCCCTGCAACACCCACAGAGAGGTTTAGGGGCAGATAAAAGTGAGTAAATGGGCACTTCCCAGCCTCCACGGGTCTGTAGGGGTGATCTAGGGTGCCACATTTGGGAGTTTTGCCAAAGAAATACAAAAGGGTTCAGCACCAAGGGGTCAGGACAGGGAATTCACAACTGCTGGCAGGAAAGCTGCTGTAAACAAACAGCTTGGAAAAGTGACTGATGCACAACTGATCCAGGATTAAAAACACTCCTTTGTCTTCTTCATTATAATTCTGGGGTGGAAAAACACAAAAAACCAGCTAAGTCGAGCCTTTGTCCATACTGAGTTTCCATCCACTCCTCCTCCATCCACTATCAGATTTTATATTGATTTAATGCAACAACCTCCATTTCATCCAAAAAACGTGGCAGAACCAGTCCCTTCACAGCTGTGAAACAATAAATAAAGGATATCAAAGAGAAAAACCTCTAGTTTGGTTCCTGTCTGTGAAAATAACTTGGGATTGAACACCCACTGAATGAAAACTTGCTCCAGGCAAAAATCCAAACCAAATAAATACAGGTGGGATGCTGTCTACAGGGTAAGCATTTAAAGCAACTCATTAATCTGGGGATCAGCCCAGACATTAATTGTAAATGGCACAGAAGAAACATCAAGAAACAAAGGGAAATATGTGAGGAGTAAATGTGTGATGAGAGCAGCCCTGAAAGCAGCTCAGTGAGGCTGGATAGAAGTCAGTCCTCACTTGGGGAAAAGGCAACTTTTCACTTTAAAAAGCCAAGATCCTCCTCTGAGATAAGAAAACAGTTTTCTCATTCCCCTTACTAGGCATTGAATGAGGTTTCTGAAGTGCTCTGAGTTCAGTGAGCTGCACTTTATCTCCCCAAACACTGTGCAAATTTCTCTTTAAAGCTCTCTCAGAAGTTTATTTGATAAAACAGAAAATAGCAGCCACTTGCACTATGACACAGATATTTTCATCCTTGGTGGAAGACCTGTAGAGGCTCATGAGCAAGCCCTTGTTTTCACTGTGCACACATCCCTATTTTGCTTTTTTGTTTATTTATTTGTATATCCTCCAAAAGGAAAAAGAACATGTTGGAGTTGATGATCTTGGAGGTCTTTTCAAACACTAATTATTCTGTGATTACGTGTCTTAAATAAACATTAGGAATATTTTAGCTGCATCAGTTAATTCTTCTCAAATTCACCTTTTGCAGTGACTTTACAGAGTTTAGCTCAAAATACACTTTGGTGCTATTTGATTTTTTATAACATCCTCACCAGCCTTTCTGAATTTAAGTCAAGCTCCTCAAAAAGTGGCAAAGCTTTCCACTCTTTTTAAGAGACCTCACAACCCAAATCACATCACAGGAAGAAGTGCTGCATTCAGGGAGAATTGGGAAAAAGGATTGTTGTGTTCAGGTGATGGAGTCAAACATTTCACTGTGTTTGGAAATAAACTGATAGTGAGGCATCACATCACTCAGCTCCTGAATGATAATGCCAGAAGAAAGTGGTTACAAATGAGTCCTCCAGCTCTGAATCAGCAGCAGGAGAAGCACTAACCTGGCAATGAACTCTGGTATTTAGGGGTAATTGTTTGGTGAAAAAAATCAAAGCATATTTGCATCGATCGTGGAGGCTGCGTGGGGAACACAATTCATTCCAGGAGATAACAGCAAGAAGCTGCAAAGGAGAATTTTAGTCTGCTCCAGTGGAAAAAGAACAAATAACTATAAATAGTCGAGTAGTGTAAGAAGCAATTTGCAAATGCCTTTATGATAAAATGTTGCAAATTAATTCTTTCCATACTTACTTTTGTAATGTCTGTTTAAATATTTTCTAATAGATAGTGGTTTGACTGAAAACATTTATGAACTCTGAAGCTGAAAGAATGGTATTTAATTTAAATACATTTTTAAAATGAGCTTTTTAACTTTCAGTTTTCTTTGAAAAGACTCAGTAAGCCAAAACGTAAAATGAAGACCTTTTGAACTCAGTTACCAATCACACAGAAATGTCTGGATTTGGCCAAAATTCATACTTTGGGATTTATCTACAACTGTTGTCAATTAATGAGAAATATCAATTAACACTTTCACATTTCCCCCTCTTTATGGATGAGAGCATGGCAGACTTGCAAGATAAATGACTAAATTCATAATTATTTTATTAAGCATGATGATCTTTACTCATTCTGCTCTAAAACAGGTAAAGTCCTCAAGGTCCTTAAACAGAAAACATTGCATAAGCCTCTCAGTGATTGGAGAAAAACCCCTTTGAGCAGCAGGAACAGAGCCAAGGAGGCAATTTATGGAATTACAGCAGCTTGCCCTGGAATGCCCATGGCCACACTGCTCCCACAAACTGGGAATCATTCCTGATTCCCAAGGCAGCACTGAGGTTCCCACAATCCATTTCCCTGCTGCACAAACCAGGACAATCTCTGTCCCTTCACACAGAGGGTTCAAAACACCAGGAGAAAACTGGAGATTTGGGTGTCCTGGGAGGAAAACATTCCCAAAGCTTGACCCAGCATGTGGCATTCACATTCTCTGGAAAAATCCCTTTGCCCAGGATTTTTCTCCTGGGAAGCTGAGAAGCCTCAGAGAAAAAGGAAAACAATTCTTATCTCATTTGCTTCTCCTGTGCTGTGCTCACATGTGGAATGTGCTTGGAGATTGTTTCCCCACAGGTGATTGTTTCATTGGATTCTGCTGTGAGTTGTTTTGACTCATTGGCCAATCAGGGCCAGGCTGTGTCGGGGCTCTGGAGAGAGTCACAAGTTTTCATTATTAGCTTTTTAGCAACGTGTAAGTATCCATTCTGTATTCTTTAGTACAGCTTAGTATAGCATTCTTTAATATAATATAGTATCATAAAATGGTAAATTAGCCTTCTGAGAACATGGAGTCAGACTCATCATTCCTCCCTTCATTGGGGCACCCCACAAATACAACAGAAGCATTTTCTCTTGCTTGATCTATTACCACAGTTGTGTAAAGACCTTACCTAAAATTTCATTGAACTCACTGAAAAAAACCCTGAATTCAATAACAGCACATGCAGTCTGAGCTCTGCTTGGCCCTAGTACAGTATATGGAATATTCAGACAACGTTAAAACCATTTTCCAGCAACATACATCTTACAGATCTCTCATCCCAGTGTTCCAATCCATACAAACACACTCTGTAGACACATTCAGCAGAAGAACAGCTGGATTACCCCTGATGTAACAGGAATACATTTTTAATTCCCTCTCCTTGCCTTGCCCTGCAGCACTGACAGGCATCCTCACCAGTAAAACACAAGCCTGGTTACCAATGAGAAACATTCCCTCTCAGTGTGAGATTTACTCTGTATTGCTAAATAAAAAATCTATCCAGGCGCCCTCAAATAACTGTGTGTTATGAAAAACACTGGAATGTTCAATAAGCTAGAACAAAAATGCCTACAATGTTAATAAAACATTGGATTGAGGTAATTCTCTATATGAGAAACACTATCTTTTGAAATTGTAGAGAAACTTTAAGAAAGCATTTTCAGTCACGGCTGGAAGCGAGGGTGTTGACTGTGTGCAATCATAGTCTCTAAAGTCTCAAATTCAGCAATATTTTTTTAAGGTTGCTTGTACCTTATTGCAAACCTAATTGAATCTGAAAAAAATCCCTTGTTTTGATAGCTGCACAAAATATGCAATAGCAAACCAAGGAATTATTGGTAACATTTAACCATCTGAAGGTGACATTACTGGGAGGAATTGGATGAAAATGGGAAATAAAAGGGCAATGGGACTTTCAGGTCTGGATGAGGCATGTGCAAAGACAAGTAATTTACAAATCATTTATAAAGACATCAAGAGACCTTAAGGTGTTTCTTTTTAAACAAGCACACCAAAATTCAGGTTCTCTCTCATTGTCTTTGTATTATACTTCTGCTGCAAGTAACAGCTACAGTGGTCTCTGAAAACATTTTCTAAAAGGTTTTTTCATAACCTATCAAATCTCACTCATTTTGCCAAGATGCTCCACTCAAAAATATTTCCTTTTTCAAAACTGGATCCCATTGTATTGACCAGCACCAGAAGGACAGGAATTGTCAGTCCCAGAGATCAGAGTCCTCTGCTTACACAGCAGGAAGGACTTCAGTAGGTGAAACTTTCAGAGCTCCCCCACAACACCCTCCAGCCCTCACTCCTTATCAGGAGAGATGCCACGCTAGATACAGACATTTCCCCATTAAGGAACAGAATTAACAGTTAATCTCAATTTACAGACTCTACCTTACCTTGCAGTCTCTAACAGATAGAGGTCTGAATTCACTAAAGGTGCTGCCAAGAAGGCAATCAAGAGATGAAAAGCCCTGGATCCCATAAGCAATGCCCCACGGCATTCTGTCTAGGTTCAGATCAAGTTTATATAAAGGAAAGAAAGAATAACAGAGAAAACAATGAGGAGAGGAAGAAGAAAGATTCAACAATGGAGAGGTGGAAGAAGAGAGATTCAAACACAGTGCTAAAACATACCACACTAAATAATGAATTCTCCCATATAGGTCTGGATAATTTTTGCACTTCTGCATCTCTTCTGACTTTTGCAGTTGATGAAAAGAGAATGCAAAATAACCATTAACTGGATCAAAAAGAGAATGCAAATAACCATTAACTGGAGACAATTAATCTCAGTTCCTATCTGCACTTTTAAAGATAAATGTTTTCAGTAGCTAAAATATTACCACAATAGCAGATTCTTCTCAAAACTTACAAAAGTATACTTTTAGCAATTATTTTAATTTTTCCAGTGGAAAAATATATGTTCATCTCAGTATCAGGATTCACCTGATATAATCTTACCAAATTGGTTTTCTCCATTAGAAAAGAGACCAAACTTTGATATTTTGTCTTCTCAAAGACACACTAGATTTTTTCAATAGCAAAAAACAGAAGGCCTGAAAAGTGATATTGTTCTCACCATTCCAGAGAAATTTCAGTTAAAAGCAGAGATTGCTTTTGCTCAAGCTAGTGTGACAGCAGGTGTTATACACATCACCATCAGCTTTATAATCATTATAATATGTTGCTTTTAAATAAATCCTTTCATCTCAAGCCTTTATACATTATGAACAATTAAACTTTACAACCCCCCAGTGAGGAAGATGCATTAAGAGCCTGAACCTGCCAGGCAGTTCTACAGAACAGAGTTAACTACAGAAATATGATTTAATAAAGAATGCATTTAAGAAGTAAGAGCAGAAAAGCAAATATAATCTTTGTGTGTATAATCTTTGAATCAGCCCAGAGCATTTCAGAAACCCAAGGGGCCACCCTCTCTGCTAGTGTCAATTAGTAATCTATACCAATTTACAGAGAGGCTAAGAATTTACCCTTTAAATTCTTGGAGCTGCAAGACTCCAAGGAGTGCATCACTGTCACTGCTTGTAAGACCAAACTGCTGACTTGTGTCTTTGCATGCACATGTCATCATGCAAATATTACAGCTGATATCTAGAAAACATGCAGAACTTTGACCTGATTTTGCCACCTATTCCCTGTCTCCATTTGTATTTTTCTGTAGAGAACTGAGTAGGGAACAGCAAACCAGCATTGGAAAATGATGTACAGATCCTTGGTTGCTTTTTACAGAGCAGTGACACCTAGGTCACCAATCTGACTTCAACGATTCTTCATTGTGATGGTGTTCACAGGGGTCTTAGGATGAGGGAAGAGATGAGGATCTGACTCCAGGTTTCAGAAGGCTGATTTATTATTTTATGATATATATTATATTAAAACTATACTAAAAGAATAGAAGAAAGGATTTC
>JAWWEY010000025.1:17519864-17537530 GCA_035582745.1 Loriotus luctuosus | reverse complement strand
TTGTAGTTAGTGGCCAATCCAGACGGGGAACTCTCTCGGACAGAGCCAGAGAGAGCTGCCTTGTTTTTCATTCTTTTACTTTCTTATCTTAGCTTAGCAGCTTCTGAAAGCTCTCTTGCTCTTTCTTTGTAGTATAGTATAATGTAGTATATATATATATATATCTTAGAGTAATAAATCAAGCCTTCTGATCATGAATCAAGAATTATGTCTCTTCCTTCGCCCCAAGAAACCAGAGGGAAACCCGAACAATACTCTGGAATGAAAACAGCCATTGGTATCCCTTGCTGAACCTTCAGAGGAGCAGAACTCCTGACTCCAGTGCTTCCCACTGTCCCATTTCCCTGCAGGATGAGTGTCCTGAGCTCCTCCTGAGCCTGGTGACTGCAGGAGATGCAGAGCAGAGTGTGGAAATGCTGCCAGCAGGAGTGCTGCCATCCTGCTCTGCTGCTGCACTGCAGCTGAACTGCTGTTCAAAATGCACATGGATGGCAAGAGAGCCTGAGGAATCTGTTCCTTTGCCCCCAGATCTCACAACTCCAGCTCGTTTTTCTGGTTTACAGTCTGCCCCTACAAAAGAAAACAAACCAAACAATCCTGGAGTGCCTGGAGACTTCCACTACACTGTGGGATATCTGACCAAAGTGATTTATGGTTATTATCTAAAAACTTAAGAGCTGTGCAGAAAGAAGGATTCACAAGGGAGGTACCTTAAAGTCAGAATAAACAAACCCATCAGAATATATTTGTTTAGAAAAAATGTATTAAAGAAGAATTATCATGAAGGACAGAATTGTTTTATGTAGATGAATGGCTGTTTCTTCTGGGTTTGAATTTTTTTTTCTAGTGTGCTAAGGAATAAACCTGTCCTTTTATTTAGTCTTGGAATACTTGTAGCAGTTACTTTGGCCAGCAGAAACCTGCTTTGATGTTTGTCTTTTGACAAGTGCCTCTGCAACTTTCATCTTGATTAGGTTACAATAGGAAGTATTTCTGCTTTTTAGGACAGTCCTGAGACTACACCTGAATTTAGGAAAATTTTTTTAGGTTTTCTGATTAGATTTATATATTTTTCCAGTTGTTTTTCTTTAATGTAGCAAGCTACAGTACACTGGAGCTTAATTTTTATCTCTTCTATATGAAGCAGTAGCGATTTAATAAAAGTTTGAATGGAAGATGAGGAGTTTTTGTTTTGAAGGAAATGATTATTAAGTTACTTTCAGGTAAGCCCAGGTTTCTGATCAGGCTACTGGTAAGTTGGTATCACACTGTGTCTTGTGTACAAGGCAGATGGAAGAAAGCAGAACAAGCTCTGGAATCTCTTTTAGGGATATTCATGCTGTGCTGAGTTCAAGAATACTTGTTAAATTCAAATAAATTTAGACAGGAAATCTTTAATAATACAGGCAGCAGGAAACTGGTAGGGAATATAAAAATCCCTATTACAGTGAATCACTGTTACAATGAAAGGCTTTGACATTGCAGTTGGGTTTCATCTCATACTGTTCCAAAGCTGGTTTGATTCTCCAGTTCTGTTGTCTTATGCTGCTGGGTTTTATTTTTCTTGCTCAAATATTTTCATGTTTTTAGACAAGAAAAATTCTGTCTGCATCCTATTGAAAGATATTTCCATGGTATTGAAATCTGAGCTACTGTGAGACTGCAAATCTGCTCAAAACCTTCTACCCATTGTTTGCTTTTTGTCCACAGTGTTTTTCCTGATCTCCCCTGTCCCTGCTTGCACTACAGACAATCTCTTCAAGGATTTTCCTGTTTCAGTCCTGGACTATTTTGTGGTTCATTTTCTAAAGAAGATCCATAAAGTTTCCTTTAAGCTCCCAGTGTTGTAGTTGGAGTCAATCAAGGTTATCTTCACTCACATTTCCATGTTCCACCTTTCTTATTCAGCAGCTCCCTCCTTCTTTGTTCTGGTGCAGGAAATGAATGGAGTTCTCAAGAACATGCTCTCAGCTGATTCCATCTTTGTTCTGGTGCAGGAAATGAATGCAGTTCTCAAGAACATGCTCTCAGAGTGGTTCTGCACAGGATTCCTCAACCTGGAGCGGGTCACGTGGCAGTCACCTTGTGAAGTACTCCAGAAAATTAGTGAGTAAGTGCTAAAGGCTCCTTGATGAAGAGGTGATGGAATGCTTGGGACTGCAGAGATCCACTGTTTTCAAGGCTCTGCTTTTCTGAGCTGAAGGCAAAGTATAATTATGAAATATTTGCATTAATGTCCTGTTGAGTCCACTTTTAAAAACAGATTGAAGTAAAGAGTAAAGGGATCATTTGTGCCATGATTTGATCCTGTAGCTCTCACATTGCCCTGGTAGAATGCTGTCTTTCCTTCCAACTTCCTCACTTACTCTTCCCACATTCCCAGAGTGGTTTTTTGGGTGGTGGTTTTGGGGAGTGGTTTTGGCTGGTGAGGTGCACAGGATCACCTACATGTGAAGAGAGCACCTTGGTTTTTATACAGTGTGCTCTACAACATTGATTTCTGAACCTACAACATTGATTTCTGAATGTGTAACATTGACTTCTGAACCTTCAACATTGATTTCTGAATTTGTAACATTGATTTCTGAACCTACAACATTGATTTCTGAATGTGTAACATTGATTTCTGAAACTTCAACATTGATTTCTGAATCTGTATCACTGATTTGTGAATCTACAACTTTGATTTGTGAGTCTACAACACTGATTTCTGAACTTCTGTCAAATAGTCAAAGTTGTGAAGAAGTTGAAAATTACTACATTATGTGGTGGGCCACCTTATTGTATAAAATCTCAAAGAAAAAATAATCTCTAGAATGTTCTCAAAGTACGTTAGTTAAATGTTGATGAGACAAAGAGAACTCGTACAATCTGAATATTCCAAATAAAACTAATTAGTAATATTTAATTACTCTTTAAGGTAATTTGGCAAACACACCAGTGAGTGGGTGTGCAATATTCCTTTACAATCCACTTTGGCACAGCTTGCTGACAATTTTATGTTATTCACAGCCTGATTCTTATTTTTTGATTGGAAAGTTTTGTCACTGACATCAGAGGGAAAAGAACTGAGCTTGTAGGGCAGCTGACCTCTATTTTAAATGAAATAATAATAACAATAACAATTATAATAGCAATGATAATAATGATAATGATAACAATAATGATGATAAGAAATCAATGACAATAATAATTTTATTTTTAAATTTTCTCCTTGAGTTCTGAAGCTGTGCACCCTGTCAGAAACTGGGTTGATATGAAGAGGCGAGTTGGGGCCTACAGAAGGTGTTACTTCTTCTCTCACTGTGCCATCCCAGGAGAGCCACTGATTGTCCTGCACGTGGCACTAACCAGTGACATCTCCAGCAGCATCCAGGTACAGCCACTGAGGCATTTAGTGCACAGCAAAGTGCTCAAATTGCAGGGTGCTTGTTTCAAAATCCACAGTTCCCAATAATTTAGTAATATTTGCTTTTGTTTCATCTTTTTAGAGATGAGAGAATTAGCTCATAAAGTGTACAGGGATATTTTGTCTGTCTTGTGTATTACTTAAATTGAAATTTGGAGGGTTTGCTCAAGAGCAAGAAGAATAAGAAAAGATAAGAAATATGTAGAGAGAATGAGACTAAAATTTCAAAGTGGTTGCAATTACTTCTGAAAACTTTAAACCATATTACAGTTTTTCTCTGCACTTAGAAATGAATAAGCAGCTCTTCCTACTTTTTTATCAGATTTTTATTGTTAATGAATAAAACTGTGGGGAAAAGTGTTAATGCATTTAAAAGTTAAAAAGAAAAACCTCCCCATAATGCTGATAATAACTATTATTAACATTTTTTTTTTATTTTTAATCCTGATTTTTCCAGGCCATAGTGAAAGAAGTGCCACCTCTAGAGACAGAAGATACAGAGAAAATCACAACAGCAATTTTCTACTCCATCAGTTTGACTCAGCAGGGCCTGCAGGGGGTGGAACTTGGGACTCACCTCATCAAAAGAGTTGTCAAGGAGCTGCAGGTGGGTGTGCCAGGGGGCTCAGGGTCTGTTTGCCCAGCATGGTTTAGTTCCCAGTTCATGTCACTGCTCAGCCCAGGAGCTGCTGGGGCTTCCCCTGCTTTGGAACTTCTCCCTGAGCAGCCTTTGGAGATGTGGAGAGCTGGAAGAGCATTTCCTGGTATAGCATTTCCTGGTATAGCATTTCCTGCTCTTGTTTGATGTCTGCCAGATGTAGATTCTGTTCCTGACATGGTCATTGTGAATTCCTTGTGTGGCTCCTGAAGTTAAATGAGAACATTTCTGTTGGACAGAGCTGTGTTCTGCGCTGATACAATTCAGTTGCCTCTCAGTTGAGAGGGAAGAGCCTGATAAAGATATTCTCTCTTCAAAGTACCTGACAGTGCCTTTTCCAAAATCTTACAGCTCCTCCAGGAACAGAAACACTTCTTATTTATTAATTAGTTCATTGCTTTGTTTGTTATATTGAATTGCCACTGGTTATTTATGCAGTGTGCAGGCATGCCCTGAATACACCTACTGAGAAAAATAAAAAGGAGAGAGATTTCTTTGCCCTGGTATGTCTTGCAATATAGTAAAGAAAATGTCTTAAAAGTCTAAAGAATCTTTTACTCTCTGCCACTCAGTTCTGTTAATTTAGATAATATCATTGCAGGCTGAGGGATTATTGTTAATAGCTTTAGTACTTGGAGAACCTTCTTCCAGCAACTGAAGAAAGGAATGAAAATTCATGTACAGAGTGGTGTGAGAGTGCCAGTCACATTCCTGCACTGAGCACATTATTTTATTTAATAGTCTTTACTACTTAAATTGCTGACAAATCTACCACTTAAAAGTAATGATCACCACTTGTGTTTATATTCATTGTTTCACATCTGGTTTAGTAACCATGTCTAGAAAACTGTCTGTGATTCAGAACTTCAGTTCTACTTACAAAAACATCTTAAAATTGGATGCTCCAAACTTCTACTCCCAGAAAGTGATAGATTATTTAATTGCTGAATCATAGCTGGCTGCCCTGAAGTAGATTTATTTTTTTGGGTTTTTTTTAATATTTTATTTTGGCTGAATTTTGTTGCATCTTGCTTTTGGAACGTTTTATTAGATTAATTGTTGAAAATGCAGTAGTCCAGGTATAATTAAGCCATGCCATCTGTCTGATCTTGACTGAGGGGAAATTGGAATAAATTCATGCAGTTATCTGCTTTCACATCTGAAAAATAATGTCTGGATAATTGAGTTGCTCTCATAAAATAACCCTATTGACATTGTATCTGTCCATCACTAATTGCTTGCAACACCAGCAAAGTTGTGAGTTCCAAAGGCAAACAGACACATCATGCTTAGATAACCTAATGCAAGTTTTAAAATTCAGTGTGTCCAACAGAAGAGTGTGTTTTGTATTTCTACTTATGGCAAAGTTTTTACATGTCAGCATTTGAAACCCAGCCCCTCTTCAGTGTTTATCAAAGGAAACCTTTTACTGAGATGCCTTTAAATACATTTTAATAATAAAATTAATTCCTCAGTCTTAAATAACTTGAAAACTTGCGTGCTTTTCCTGCAATGCCAAAGGTGGGGATCTTCCTCCCTAATCAGATTTCCTACACTGCTTAAAGATGTTGTGAAAAATGTGCTGGTAGGAAATTGTTGTGTGACAAACTGGACATGGTCTGAGGTGTTTGTGTGTAGTCTGTGTGCACAGATTAAAGGAACAACAACCTCTGTGCATTGCCCTGCACCATTCCTGTTTGGAAGGGAGCCACTCTAGGGCTAAAGAAGATAGAAAGGATAATCCAGGAATATTTATCCACTGGGGATGTGGCTCTCTAATAGTTTTTTCTTCACTGTTTGATGTTCATATTTTTCTCTCTCCTGTTCTTCCCACTCCTTCACACTTTCTCCACCTTCATTCCAAAGTGTTGTCCTTGAGTTTGTCATGAATGGTGCAAGAATCATCTCCAACTGCACGTTTTGTATCTGTGAAGTGAATTTAAATCATTTTCCTGTTGTTCCCACAATGGTTTGATGCTCTTCCACAAGGCCTCCTCGTTCAGCTTCAGCTGCAAACATTGTGCCTCCCATCCCATGGGACCTCACCCCTCAGAGGAGAGAGACCTTCTGTATTTCAGCTTCAAAACACTTCCACTGTGGAATTTCTGCAAAGTCAGGGTTGTCCAGGCCAAACTCAGGGCATGCAGTGAGTAAATAGTCTTGGCAGCCTGTTTTGCCTGGCTCCCAAAATTCTGGAAGTCCTTTTTCTGTGGATTAATTGCACACACGTGCTCTCTTTCTCTCTGCTCAGGTGCAGCAAAGGACTTGCCAAGGTTGTCTCTATTCAGGTTGGACATAATTCTTGGGAGCAGAATTACAGTCACTTCAGGAGGGACAAATAGGGCACAGGAGTGCTGAGTGGACTTGGTGACAGCAGCTGAAACAATCCAGCCTCAGCAAAAAAGTCCTGGGTCAAAAATTACATCTCATTAAGCCAGTGTCCAGCAGCCTGTGTAAAAATAGATGGGTGAGGTCTCTGATAGGAGGAGGATGTTTTATATCACCTTTGCCTGGCTTTGCAATAAACAAATCTGCTTTTCAAGTGCTGCTAAATCACCAAGTGTTCCAGGTTACAGAAGTTGAGACTCTCTTTAATTTAAATGATAATAAAATGCATTGGGAAGAGGAGACCATTTGAAAGGGTTGAAGATTTTGTTTTTCATTTTATTCAAATTGATGATTGAAAAATTTTTATAACTTGCCATTTGAGCTAACTTTTGTGGACATCTGTTTGATCTGCCCAATTCTGTTTCAGTTGTGTTGTCTCAAGGTGCTGCAAGCTCTTAAAACTTCTTTTATCCTCCAGTAAAAATCTTTTACCTGACTTCTACCTTAGTGTAACCTGCTCTGACACTTCTACTTGTAAGTGCCACTGTAACTTCCAGACTGAAATCCCAGCTGTCAGTCTTCATGAGGAAAACTCCAAATTGGGCCTGTCATGAATGTGTATCATTATTCAGGAAAAGACATGGACAAAGTTAGGAGTGTGCTGAGAACCCCTCTGCATCAAAGCCTTCATCTGACAGGATTTCAAAAAACTCTACTGAAACCTTGATCTAAACTAGAAAATGATGGCTGTAAATCCAGTTAGTACTATATTCCTTAATATCTCATTAATACACAATTAAAATAGAATTTAATTTTTTAGAAATCTTGCTAATTTGCCTGAACTGGTCACTGCTAAGCATGATCATGTGTGTGGCAGCACTTCTCACCTTCAAAAGATGCCAAGCACTGATTCCCTCCTGAAAGCATTCCTTGAAAATGGGTTTTTCCTGGGATTGTTGGGAAAACTGGTGGGGATTTCACAGCCCAGTGCTGAGCACTGTTATTTTGAGGCACTGGGTACAAATGGATGGCTGCTTTTGAGTCTCACTAATTTCAGCAGATGGAGGATGGATGAAGTTGAGGCACAAAATGGGGTCCTCAGTTTCCCCCATGTGCACAGTTTGCAGTTGGAACCCTTAACCTTTACCTGGACATTAAGATTTGGCATTTGCCCCAGGAATTGTTCTGTATATTGGGTAAAGGTGTATGGGGGATATTCTGGAGATCAGAACTGGACCAGGTGTCACCTACAAGGGGCATCCTGAGAGAAATTCTGCTGCTCTCAGGAGCAGATTATTCGGTTTTTGGCAGTTGCTTGTCAAAAGTTTGCCACACAGATAATATGGAAGGGGTTTGTGTACAGGTTTCTGTTGTTTCTGAGCATATCCTGTTGGGATTATTTTGGGATGAATTCATTAGGCCACTGATACCACTTTGATCCCAGTTGTCCCTGTACAAATCTGGGAATAGGCTGTGTAGGCATTCTGTGCAGTCTCTTGTTTATATCAATGTATATAAAGCAGGCAGCAGGCAACAAAAATGATC
The DNA here is from genome assembly GCA_035582745.1 of Loriotus luctuosus. NCBI lineage: Eukaryota > Metazoa > Chordata > Aves > Passeriformes > Thraupidae > Loriotus > Loriotus luctuosus. The sequence goes on along the minus strand of JAWWEY010000025.1, from coordinate 17,529,590 downwards.
TCTTGTATTTCTGAAATTGAAGCTTGTGTTGTTCTCAGAAATGAATTGGATTTTGAAACTATTTCAGACAACGACAAAAAAGCAAACAAACCCCAAATGGAGTGCAGGCAGATCATTTCTAGCAAGCTGATAGGTGCTGGTGAACGAGGAGGTGGATGGATTTCTCATTAGCCAGACATTTAATTCCCAATGTGTTTATAGGCACTCTAAGCAGTCTGTGGCTCTGCAGAAGGTACATCATGGCAATTCAGTCAGCAGATGACAGACACAGATAACTGTGCTGAAGCCTTTGAGAAAACTGCTTAGAATTTTATAGCCTGTGGCATTTGAGGGAGAAAACTGATAGCTGCTGTGTGACTCAATAGAATGCTCAACAATTGGTGGCAGATTTTAGCTTTCTGCTTGGGCTGTTGATAATTGCTACCTTAATTTGATCTAGGTGACCTGGGGAGATCATAATTTCCAAAACAGGCTTTGATTTCATTGATGAAAAATGTGACCTTGGACTGCAGCTTTCAGAGTGCAAGACAGTTTCAGATGAGATAGGGATAATGGGAGAAATCTGTTCTCTTCTGCAAGGAAAGGAAAAAGAAAACAACAACAAAAAGCAACAATCAGACACAGAAATCTACCCCGAACCAAAACTAGCAGCTGTTTCTTAATGGTGTGTGGGTTTCTGACAGGAAAGTAAACATTAATGGATCTCCACCAATAGCCTTAGAAACCGGCACATCAATTTAGCAAAACAGAAATATGCCCACGCCAGTGCATTTATTTATTTTTCCATGAGAAATGGATGCCTCAGATAGGCTTCTGAATAAAGCTTTTATCAGATATGTAATAGTTGGTGCTGTCACTTCAAAATGGGGTCACTTTTCCATGTCTTATCTGTCCTGAGAAGTAAAAAAACCACAATTTCCCATTCGGTGTTTTTATAGAGTAAGAGCTACCAACCTGTGAAGTGTTTGGGGCTGTCTGGGTGAGCAGGTCACTCCTGAAGGGGGGGATGAACAAGGAGCAGCCAATGTCCCAGGAATCCCTGTCATTGTTTCGTTAGGAACTTTGCAGAATTGTGCTAATAACTTTGTGTTACTAGCACACAGAGAGGGGAGGAAATAATTCCTTGTCCCGTTTGTCACGGTGGGTGGTGCACAGGTGCCCTCGGGCTCTGCAGGCTGAAGAGATTGGGATTGGTACCCCATGGAAGGATCAGGGTCCTCAGCTCCTGAGTGAGAGCCCTGGCAGCTCTGTTCAGGAGCACAACAGAAGTGTGAGAGATGGCTGTAAAGGAACTTTTTAATTTTATGAAATGTACATGCAAGGAAACCTGATGGTTGGATTTCACAGATGGTGTTAAGGACATCAGCTTTGGAATTACTCTTAAAATATCATTATGTCTTTCAGTGGAAACCTGAAAAAAGTTTCTATTTCTTTACTAGAATTTCACTATCTGAGTGTGGCAGTTGCAGCAGTTGTGAGCATGAACCAGTCAGGATCTCCTGGGAACTCTGATGACAAAAACGCTGTTTTGTTCAATAAGATACAGAAATGAGGGTTTTTAGGAAATAATTTGCTTGGTTTTCTTTATCCGGCTCTCTAAGGAGATGAAATGAGGTGTTCCTTTGATAAGGTGTAACTTGATCTGCTTTCCTTGTCCCTGCCTGGTCCCAGAAGGATTCTGAGGCTGACATGTCTAATTAACAACGAGCTGCAGCTCAGGGCAGGTGACCCAGCTGTGTCCCCAGGCTGCAGGGCTGGCTGTGTGTCACAGTGCTGCAAGGCACAGGGCAGCAGGGCCAGATTTGGGACGCTGCTGTGGGAAGAGAAAAGGTTTTGGGAATCCAGAGATGGATCCCGGCCCCTGCAGCCTCCCGGACGGGCTGCAGGTGGCAGCTGTGCAGCTCAGCAGCAGCCAGGAGCTGCAGCTCTCACAACCTGGCAGCACCAGCTGAGCCCTGATGGCTTTTTAATGGGTACCTCGGTAATCCTCGAGGTAGAAAAAGCGCCATTTGTAGTCATTTAAAGACGATTTTCTGCTGACATGAAGATGCTTGTGTAATGTTGATGAATGTCTTGGTTCTTACCACTTCTTCTGTTGGAACAGTAATTAAACCAACACTGGGGTGGTTTCAGCTCAGCTCTGTCTTCCCTCTGTTCCTTGGCTCCCCACTCCTCCAGGAGGGTTGCCTGATTCATTTTGGGTTCATTCCAAGTGACAGTGACTTTATTCTTCTCACTGGTGAGCCTCAAAGCTAACACAGTTTTCCTTATGTATGTTTTGCTTTACATGATTTCATAGTTAGCAAGGTTTAATCAGAAATTAGCAGGAGTAGAGAAGAAATTTTATATGGTTAAAACAAGTGTTATATTTGCAGTAAAAAAAAATATTCACACACTTTGTATTTCTTGCTGGTATATCATTAAATGTAGCTGGCCTTTATAAAGAACTTCATTCAAAACTTCAGGAAATAGTTCTTTCCATAAAAATCTAAATATAATACCTCTGGATTTTACAATAGACTAAAATAATAAACTGCCCTTGATATAAAAAAAAGTTATTTATGAAAAATAAATAGTATTTAAATGTTTTTCCAAACTTGCATGTCTATTTTAAAAAATACCCTTCAGAATCACTTCTTTATGGCCTGTGATTTGGTGTTTATTTCTGCCTGTAAAAGGATAACAGCAGAACCCAGTGGTGTTAAGTACTGCAAAAGCACTTTTATAGAGATTTGTGTGAGGAATGGATTCAGTCAGTGTTAAAATTTTCTGTGTGCTGCCAGTGCCTTCTCCTCACTAACCTGTTACTGCCAGGGGGATTTTTTCCCATTTTTTTGTGTCCATGTGTATCAGTCCCTTCTCAGATTCCTGGGTTTTCACTTGCCAAAAAGCCAAGGCCATCAGCTGCCCTTTGACTCAAACTTCTCATGTCAATCACCACCAAACTCATGATTTATTTTTCCTCTCTTTTTGTTTGCAGAAAGAACTTCCTCAGATAGAAGCTTTTTCCACGCTTTCACCTATCCCAGGATTCACAAAATGGCTCGTTGGTCTCCTCTCCTCCCAGACAAAAGACCAAGGAAGGAATGAACTTTTTACAGAATCTGAATGGCAGGAAATCTCTGAGCTCACAGGAGACCCCACCAGTAACACACTAAAGAAACTGCTGAACACCAACGAGTGGGTGAGGTCAGAAAAGCTGACCCAGGTGCTGCACTCCCCCCTGATGAGGCTCTGTGCCTGGTACCTGTATGGGGAGAAGCACAGGGGCTATGCCCTCAACCCCGTGGCCAATTTCCACCTGCAGAACGGCTCGGTGCTCTGGAGGATCAACTGGATGGGGGACAGCAGCCCCAGGGGCATCGGGGCCTCCTGTGGCATGATGGTCAACTACAGGTATTTCCTGGAGGAGACAGCCTCCAACAGTGCCCTCTACCTGGCCTCCAAGCAGGTCAGGGCCTCTGAGCAGGTGCTGGCCTTGGTGGCCCAGTTCCAGCAGAATAGCAAGCTCTAGGGGGACATCATCATCATCATCATCATCATCAACATCACAGTGAGTGGTGCTGTGCTCACCTGCAGTGTCTCACTGCAGTCAGAATGTGCTCAGGGTCACCTGAGTTAGCAGGTTTTGCTCCACCTGCTTGAATCACCTGTGGTCTGTATTAATGGAGAGTAAAATCTTCTTCATCAGGTACAGCCCAGGGGTAACTTAAAAACAAAATACCTGAGCCAACATTGTCCTGTTGGTGATTTATTATATCAGCTGTGTTTGAAAGGAGCTGCACTTCTCTGTCAAAATGCTGCTATAGATTGTTCAGAACCAAAGTACCTGGAATAAAGGTCAATTTGGGGTCAAATATATTATCAAAACAGCAATCTACTGTTTAAAAAGTTTATTTGTACCATATCTGTCTTTTGCACCCTCAGAAAAATCTCATGTAAAACGTCCTGGTATTTTCCTGTTTAAATCTAAAACTCACTGAACCTTTGCTTTGCTGGAGTGTGGAAGAGCCTTGCACTAATGTTGAAAAATCAGGATCTCAGTACAGCAGGTATGTTATGTTAGATTTGCATGTTTTGGCTGCTGAAATGTAATGAGCAATAAGGAAGTGTTCAGATAGAAGAGAACAAGGCAGACTGTTACTTGGGAATCAGGTGAGGAGTCTCTAAATATGTATACTGTATGTTGGCTCTGGTAATGTTTTAAGTTGATAAAGAGCTTTTTTAATAACAAGGTAGGTGTGGTTTATAAACCAATAAAACAAACTTTCTCAGTAAATCATGGTTTGTGGATTTCAGCATCTCCCTCCTTCACTTAGTGACCCTCCTTGACAGCAGTTTCACCACACAGTGAACACTCAGGACACTCCTGTTTTTAACAGTGAGCAGGGCTTGGCTCCATTCTCTTGGGCTTTCTGTTCTTTCTCAACTGCCTTAGAATTCAGGTTTTGAAGTGAAATTTAGCTGCTTGTATAAACACATACCAGCCATTCTTGGCTGGCAGGAATAGAGCAAGAGAACCCTCTCCTTGTTAAACTCTTCAGGTTTGAGGGAACCAGGTCACTTACTTCAAGTGCAAGAGTTCTGAAAATGCAATGGGTTTGTAAGATGGTTTTATTTTGAAGCAGGAGGAGCTATGAGGGCAATTAAATCTGCGTCCTCCTGGCCATAGTTCAAAAAGAGCTAATGCTTCTGCTGTATTGCAGATGGAAATACAACATAATCCCATATTCTTAACAGCTGGACTCGAAGGATAATGAGTTTTTTCCACTTGGAGCCTCAGACAATTGTATGAGAATTGGTTCAGTGACATGAAATGATAGCAGCATATGAGGGAGGAAAAGCAAAGCTGCTAATGCTTCACTAACACTGCAGTTATTTCCCAGACCTGCCTGCCTACATCTCACACAGCTCAGGGGAAGAGAGGGCTTCTCTCTGGTTTTATTCCTACCAACCTTCAGATCAGGATGGAGGCTGGCATTTGGGCATGGCAAACAAATTCCCACCTGCACCCCGTCGTTGCAGAGTCACCCTCGAGCTAAAAATGACACAATAACAGATGAGAGGAGAAAAAGAGCTTTTATTACAAAGGATTCTTTGGTTTATATAGACTGATATGACATATTCTTCTTGATTGGCTAGTTAATAAAAAACATTTTCACACACTGTCCTTGAGAAGAACAGGAAAACAAAGTGGATTGTTTATACTAAGAAGTTATCACATTCCTACAACTCCTAAAATCCTCACAAGCTGCTGTGAGAAACAATTGTCATTTCTGTGTCCCTGACCAGGCTGGCATCACGTTGCAGGACTGGTTCCTCAGCTGCTGACCCATGTGCTCACAACCAGGGCACGTCCCAGTCAGCTCTGTCCCTGTCCCCTCGTGCAGCTGCCACCTTTCTCTGGGTGTTAACTCACCCCTGCATCAGCCAGTTCAATCTGCTGGTTGTGATGTGGGGCTGAGAAGAACATTGCAAAGCTGCAGCAGCTTCCTCTAGTTAATAAAAAACATCTTTTCCACAAACTGTCCTTGAGAAGAACAGGAAAACAAAGTGGGAAAATGCTACCTGTAGATCGTTTATATTAACAAGTTATCACATTCCTACAACTCCTAAAATGCTCACAATTCTCACTGTGAGCAACAATTGGCATTTCTCTCTCTCCCTGATCCACATTGCAGGACTGGTTCCTCAGCTGCTGACCCGTGTGCTCACAACCAGGGCATGTCCCAGTCAGCTCTGTCCCTGTCCCCTCGTGCAGCTGCCACCTTTCTCTGGGTGTTGAGTTAACTCACCCCTGCATCAGCCAGTTCAATCTGCTGGTTGTGATGGAGCTGAGGACATTGCAAAGCTGCAGCAGCTTCCTCCTGGAGCTCTTGTGGATGGGTACATTTGTTAGGTGACATCTGGTCTCCATCAGGAGCTCAGCACCTGCAGAGTTGTTTCCTTTTCAGCAGTTGTGGTGGTTGTGCTGGTTGGCTGTGCTGTGCTTTCTGAGGTCACATCATCTGTTCCATTGATGGCTTAGCAGTGTGAGGCCACAGCTCCTGCAGGGAGCTCTGTGTCACATCACAGCTCCAACATCAGTGCAGAGGGATCCTTTGGAGATGGAGGTGGGACAGGCTGCCCATAAAAGCCATCAGCTGTTAAGTGCTATTAGTTTTCTTTCACTGGCCATTGATTTTTGTCTTTCTGTTGGATTTTCCAGCTTGCTACTGAAGAGAGATTTTAGCATGAAAGATGCTGAGGAGAAAAAAAATTAAATATTCACCATCTGTGCTACTTACCAGGACAATAACTGTCCCTGGAGAGGAGTGTGCTCTGTCCCAGGGAGTTTTCACAACACTGAAAGAACAGAGACACCCAGTTCCTTTCTGTCCCTGTCACTGGGTGCCACTGCAGTGCCATTTCTGAGGAGCGCAGAAGGGTGTGGAGAGAAAAAAGGAGAGGCAGCTTTTGGTGCCTCTCTCCTCAGTGAGCTGTGGGAGCTGCTGTGCTGGAAGGTGCTGCATAGAAAACCATCTCAGTTTCACAGCTGCATCCTGCCTTTGAGAGCAAATCAATAGAAATTATGTTGCTCTGTCACTTGGGCTTGTTTATGATCAACTCAGGCTGTTTTTTGTGTCCCAGGACTGGTTTTTGTGTCCCAGGACTGCTTTTTGTGTCCCAGGAGTGTGTTCTTTATGTCCCAGGACTATTTTTTGTATGCCAGAAGTGTGTTTTTTGTGTCCCAGGAGTGGTTTTTTTGTGTCCCAGGGCTGTTTTTTGTGTCCCAGGAGTGTTTTTTGTGTCCCAGGGCCTCCCTTAGTGCCAGTAGTGTGGGGCTGAGTGGGAGCTGTGCTCTGAGCTGTGCCCTGTGTGAGCACTGAGAGCCCAGACACTGCTTGGCTGGGGGATTTGCAGTTTTCAGTTCATTTACAGGTGCTGGGCCATCACAGAACTGCTAAAAGAAGGAAATGCTTGAAGCAGACAAACTTTCCACGTGTATCTCTGTAGTTTATTTTAGTTATTGACTGTGACAAGCTCCCAAATGTGCCCCCTGAGGGGATTCCTCCTTGGAGAAAGAGGTACAAAGGTGGTGTAAAGATAGAGTAAGGTAAGGGCAGCTTGATTCTTCAGCCTCTTGTGAGGAAACTCCTCCAGGAAGGAGAGATCAGGGTTATGCCCAGCATGCCAGGAGCAGTTAAAACACTTTTGGTATTGTTTTCTTCAGGAAATAAGGAATAAACCATCACATTTTTTGTCTGGTATTTTTAGTGCTTCCAAAAGCATTTGAAGTTTTCAAGAATTTGAACCCAAGTATTTCTCAAGTGAGGGTGTCAAGCACGGGGTGTTGTATAAATGTTCACTGTGGAGTACAGTGAACTGAAAAAAGGATAAATGGACCTAAAGGGATGTCATGAGCCTGTCCAGGTGTGTTCCTGGCCTTACCCAGCTTTCTGGCAGGTGACTGGCACTTTTCCACATTTTTTCCACATAAATCTTCCATCAAGGCATCAACCACAGGTTATGGGGAAAGCTGGATTGCCTTGGTGTGTCCATTCTGAGCAGGGAATTAACACAGCATAACTGGGTTACATTCAAGGTCTTCTGTAGTCAGTCTTAACTTTTGGGTTTTATTGTGGATACCCAAAACTATTCAGAAAAAAAACACAACCAAACAACAAAATCACTTTTTGCCATTTATATCTAATAAATGAATGTATACTCATAAATCTGTAGCAGGGCTGGGGAACAGCAAGATGTAACCTGGCATGCTGGATAAGTTCCTAAACCAAAAAAGCAAACAAATAAAATCTGCTGCTAAGGCTGCAATGATTATGTGCAAATGCAGATTTCTGTGGTTTTTTCCTGGAGATGCCATAATTGCCTGCAGGATGCATTAGCTCCCTGCAACAGCTCAGTATTGAAAACCAGAAGGTTGTATGGCATTTTTATATTATGTGTAATACTAATCAATATCCATCTCTTCCTCTTTATCATCTCTTAATTGTGGGCAGAATTAACAAAGATAATCTCTCAGCTGCTGTAGCTGAAAGAGATCAATTAAACAGTACCTGGTCAGATGGTGAGGAAATAAAAGAGATTCTGTTTCCATTTTTAAGAAATGGCAAGAAAAAAGTATTTTTTACTAAATTGTTGAAGCTAATAGGCCTTTTTTCTTTTTAAAGAATGAAAAGTATGAAGGAAAATTAAAGTAACTCAGTCACTGAAGCAGATTTGCAAAAGTCTCTGCTAAATGTGACTTTTAAATGAGACAATTCATTAACACAGCTACTGGGGATTGGATTGGAATTATTTACTGAATCTTAGCCAGAGTCAGAATTTGGGACTGTTCAGGGGAGTGGTGGAGAAAGAGAAAGATTTAGAATTAAAATGACACATGTTTTTTCTACCTAATTACAGAAGAAAAGGAAATGATGCCAGAACTTTAAATAGGGAAAAAATCATTACATTATTACAGTCTGTATCTCAGAATATACTTAGATAGACTTCATGTTCCAGAACGGTATTTAAAATGCAATTTAAATATTTAAATTGTGTTTGGTTAAATTTTTAAAATAAATGTTGTTGTGGTTTTATTTCAGAGAATATTCTCCTGATGAGATAGCCTTGAAATTTCATATTTTTACTGCAACTAAAAAGTTCTCCTAACGAGTTCTGTTGGAGTTAAGAGGATGCCTTTGGGCAAAGGATAAACTTTTAATTGGATTTTTGAATAATCATCTTTTGAGTCCTGCTCAAACTTCAGATTGTGTTTGAAACACATTTTGCACTGTAGATCTTTGATGTCACACTCCAAACGTGCAGCTCTCTGCTGGATTTATGGCACAGCCACCCTGCAATGGGAGAGTGCTGGGGTTTGTAGGGAGGGACCTCAAAATTCACCAGCTTCACCCCATCCATGGGCAGAGACCCCTTCCACTGTCCCAGGGTGCTCCAAGGCCTGGCCTGGGACATTTCAGGGATCCAGGGGCAGCCACAGCTGCTCTGAGCAATAAATATTACTGTTTATTCTGTTTGAATCACCCCAAGCTGGATTTGCTCTCCTGGCTCCCAGGACACCCCCAGATCCCTTCCTGCAGGGTTGCTCCCCAGCCTCTCTTATCCCAATCTTTAAAATATAAATTAAATTTTAAATAAAATCTTCCATTTGATACCCCAGTAAAATTCTTCCTCAGGTCTGTGATTTTTATCTCCTGTTGCTGATCTTACCCCCAGCATTCTCCTTGCTGCTTTTCTCTGGTTTGGCTCCCACCCCCTGATGCCCCTTTTATTCTCAGGACTGGGCTCACAGTTTGCTCTCACCCAGGTGAGGTTCCCAGAGCTTTACCCTGCTCTGGGTGTCAGGGACACAGCTGGAGAGGGAATTCTTGCTCAGAGCCTGCAGGCCAAGCAGTGGAGCATGCTGGGGACAGCTAAATGCTCCAAAGAATTCAGCTGTCTGATGATATTTCCCCTGGGCCTGTGCAAGCAAAGACTTCCAGAGGCTTCAGATCAGGACAGATTTGTCCATCTTTCACAAGAACCTGGTTATCTCCCAGTTCCACCACCAGAGCACTGAGGGAAAAAGGTGCTGAAGCATCTTTGTGAAGTTGCAATAACAGCAGAGCACTGTCACAGACATCTTTTATGAAAAATCCTTTCTTTAGGACTTTTCCTCCTGAGAAGCTGAGAGGCCTCAGGAACAAAATGTAAACAATGATTATCTGCTGCTGTGGAATG
>JAWWEY010000025.1:17504226-17519764 GCA_035582745.1 Loriotus luctuosus | reverse complement strand
ATCATAAAATAATAAATCAGCCTTCTGAAACATGGAGTCAGATCCTCATCTCTTCCCTCATCCTCGGACCCCTGTGAGCACTGCCACAGAGCACAGTGATACCTGAGCCTCATAACTTTGTCCTCAGATATTAAGGATTTTTCTCCCTGCTGAAAATTAGATATGGAGGTGCACAGGAGCTTTCAAACTGAATGGATTAAATTTTAAAATAATACCAGGCTGGTCTAACTAGGGCCAGCTGTCCTCTGCTTCTGCCCCACCTCTTCCCAAGCAGCCCATGGAGGGATTCTTGGCAGACCCACCATGGAAAAGCACAGTTTATGTTTGATGATAAGGATCTGTTCTGTGAGGCACAGCAGCACAGGTGTATTTCTCTGGTTTTTAACATGCAGCTGATTTAGATAGGATCACTCAGAGAGCCCATCAAGCCAATGAAATGTGGTGCTGTAAAGTGCAGTTCCCCAGCTGGATCAGGAGCCTGTGCAGGGCTGGCTGAGGGAGCCTTAACAGAATGAATGATGTAGGAGTGAGAGCTTTTAAAACAGAACAAGGCTCTTCTCACTGCTACACAGATTCATCATTTCTTTTCCTGAAGGAAATAATTCTGAGGATTTGAGTCTGTTCAGTCTGACACAAGTGGCTGAGAAAGGAAGGATTGAACGAGCAGGTTTTTGATATAAAATATATTGAAGTAAGATATGAGAGCGCTTTTTCCCTGAAGTGCTTACTCCTACGTTTAGGCTGTTGTTAATGTGATGAAATTTATTAATTAAGAGGAATTTATTCGCTATGTTGGCATCTCTTTTGCTGTTTCTCTTCCTCCCTGGCACAGAGTGTGTCTCTAACAGTCTGTATTCCATAGGCTTTGATGAATACATTAAAGTAGGAGGTAAGAAAACATTCATGTTGTCATGTTCATAAAAACATTCTTAATGAGAATAAGCCAGTGTTTGAGGCAAATCCATGTTTGACTCTGTTCCATGAAGCAATCAGGCCCTTTCCTTTCCTTAGCCCATACTAAACCCCAGGTTACAGGTTTATATTAGGAAAAATACATATTAGAAAAGAGAATGAATGAAATATGAACCATTAACATGTTCCACTTATTTTTTCTTTTTTTTTGCCCCTCAGTGAATTTATTTATTGGCATATCAGTGAGTGTAATTCCCCATAACCAAGTTCATAAAGTGAGGGAGAAAAGAACACTAATTAGATAATCTCTGACTTTTATAGGATTAAAACCTTCCTGCCCACAGACAGACAGCTGAAATAGTGGCTCTGTTGAAATCATCATTGAAACTCCTAATGGCTTTCACAGAGGCACTGGTGATTTGTCAGCCTCTTTGCTCATTTGGACTATCTTGATTTATCTCAGGTTTGCTCTTCCTGTGTGTGTTTATTGCTCTTGATGCAGCCTATCAAGCCGTGCAGCCCCCTATGATAGCTCTGTGGAGATATATTTAATTTGATTTGCTGCTGTACCCAGGAGTTTATTCCCTGTCAAACAGCTGCCTGTTGCAGAGAAACCTCCATACAGAAGCACATAATGGTTTATGGATGGAGCATTTAACAACCACCAGTGAGTGGCATATGTCTGGAAAATCTGTCCCAAACAAAGGCATGTGCAAAGAGAATTGTTCTGCAGCACTTGTGGGGATCTATCCACAATGGAGAATTAGCTGACAAGTGTGTTCAGGAGTTAATAAACACCTCTGCTGTCTGAATGCCTCTGTGCTGTGCCTTTTAGTCTATGACTCCTGAGCAGGTTCTTAATGGAAGGAGAAAGTCCTTCAGCATTCATTGCTGTGCTTTGGTACCCTGCCATTCTTCATCTCTCCACATCAGGGCTTGTTTCTCTCTCTTTCCTCTTCCTCCAAAGAATAAAAAAATAGACTGCTTAAATGTCTACTGGGCATGACAGAAAAAAAAAATCAAAAATCAGTGTTAACAGGGAATTAACAGAGGTTGCTAAAACAAGAGACACAGCAAGGCACATCATTTGCATGTGTTAATGGGAGTAAGGGAATGAAAAAAGAGGAATTGCCTGTGCTCCATCACTGCCAGAGCAGTCACTTGGAGCCACCCTGACACTGATCTACTGCCGCTGGCCCCGAGCCAGAGAACATCCAGCGAGTGCAGTGCTGCCCTTGCTGAGTGCCTGCACATTCATTCCAAAGGGCCGGCATTTCAGGCACTGCTCTTCATGGAGTGATTAATTTCTGTTATTCCAATGTGTGTGTGGCTTCTTACATCCTCTCAGGATCATGCAGATGAGCAGGAAATCTGAAATGGAAACACTGAAACACCTGAAATGTCAGGTGAGAGTGACATTTTCCACTGGGGTTAAAAATGTTACCTATCACATTTTGTGGGAGCTGGATGCCACATTCCCTAAGAACTGCTCTGCCCACCTATTGGAGTCCTGGATGCTGAGAATTTTAAACTTTCTGTGCTGAAGGGCACAGACCCACAAGAAAATTCAGTATTTGACCCGAGGCCGTGGAGAAGGCTTCCAAAATTGATTGGTAGCACTGGGATTGTGGGTGTGGAGTTTGGTTAGAAGTGTTCACAGGGTGGAAAACTTCAGCTGTCAAGCCATTTCATGTCTCCTGTCTGAGCCTGGTGACCACGTGCAGGTTTTGAAAGTGCATTTTTGACATTTTTGGAGCCCTGATGAGCTGAAAATCTGAGTGCCACAAACAGAGGCTGTTCTGAGACCTACTGGGTGCTCCTTGTGGTGCCTCCACATCCAGAAATCCCCATTTTTCTCCATTCACACCTTTCCTTTACAAAACTCTCTGGTCTTACCCCAACACAGGCTTTTTATAGGTTTATTTGTTGTTGCCATATTTAATTTAAGTGTAATAATTGTTCTCCTTGGCTTATCTATAACAATTTAATTTCAAAGGCTCTTCCAAACCTTTTTGCAATATTATTTCAGGAGCCAGATCAGTTTTGTAGTTAGATGGGGAAAGTAGGATTCAAGTAAAAGTAAGATTCAGATTCTGGGAGCTGAAGCCCCCAGAAGAAGCCTACAGATCATTACAGAGTTTGCAGTCTATGGTAGCCCTTAAAATTCTCTCAGATCTGTAGATTTTTTGCTCTGCAGTGTAAAATAATGCTTTGCTGCTCTTTAGCCATTGTTTCATATGGTCCTTCAGGCAGTAAATCCTCCTGTAAATTCAGTATATCTTGCTGTGTAATAGTAATGCAGTGTCATATTCTGGGAAATTATTGGCTGTACTTTAGTTTTGTGGGATGTAGGTGCCCCCTGAAGAACAAGACTGTGCTTTGTGTGTTTTCAGATGTGTTTGGTGCCTTTGTTGCTTCTTGGAGAGTACAGAAACTTCAGGGAATGGCAAAGAGAAACATTTCAAAATACAAACCAAGTTATTGACAAGGAATAATAAACAGTAGGTGATTGTAGGAGAAAACTGGATTAAAGTGAAATTATCACAGGTCTCACTTCTGCTGGGTCAGTACCAGCCTGCCCTGGATCTTCTGATGTCCTTGAAGTTTTTCTTGAGGAATTGGAAATGTTGTTTTTTCTGTGCTCAAACAAGAAATGTACTTATGTATTTTTAAACAAGGTGTGTTCTGTCTGGGTGCATTGTTCTGAGGAGAATGTTGCTGTGCATTTCCAATGGGCAAAGAATCCAATTAGAGAAGCATGAGGAGGTCTGATAAATACTGAATCCTGCTTGAAGTGGGAAATGAGAAATGTCTGGAGGCACCAACCAAGCATTCTTTTGAATGCTAACAAAAAAGACATTTAAATGCTTTATGGTAAGCCCATCCATAGAGCCAAGATGCTGGAGAGGACATGGATACATGCTCAGGTTTTCTGTTTGTGCAGCTCATTAAAGGAGTGATCTGGGTTGTGTTTTGAAGCCTTTCTTGTGACTAGAGCAGTGCAGAAAAACACAATACATTTAGTTTATAAAATACCAGCTGTAGAGTGAAAATCAGCAGAACCTTGAGAGGAATTAACACCTTTTAGGTTCAGTGGGACCCCTCCAGCTTTACCTGGATGCAGGATATAATTCCCTGAGTGCAAAAGCCACATCACAACCCATGGAGATATGAGCTAAAGCAGCACAAAGATGGTTTCTGCAATCCCTCTGTAGGTGACTGGGGGTTCCAGTTTTATGAGAGAGAAGGAATTTATCTTGTCCAAAGGGAAGGGGAGCAGCTGAGCATGGAAATCATCAGAAGGGAACAAGTAAGGCTTTAAATCCCTAACCTCCATTTTCCTCACCAGCTTCCCCACCAGGAATCCAGGGCAGTCTGCTTCTCCACTCATTTCTGCACCATGGTTTTGTTGGTAGCTCTGTACTCTAAAAATGCTTGTTTTACCTGTTTGCAGGGGATTTACTTGTCCAGTAGTGTCTGTAATTCTCTCTAATCTACTTAAGGGATTTATCAAAGCACCACCATGAGTGAGAAGGCATAATGCTGTTATTGTGCCATGGAATAACAGGAATATCCTTCAATGTGGGTAATGTCTGTGCTTCCAATCCTCAGCTTTTCTATATTTCACCATTTCTTGCCTTTCTGCTCTTTGTTTTCCCTTTGGAAATGTGTCAGTCCTCTCCATCCCTGTTTGTTTGCATCATCAATAATTCAACACAGGATATTTCCCAAGGAAACTCCTGACAGAGGTCCAGGTGGGACTCACCACACTGCCAAGGGATCTCTCAGAATCTTCATTTCCTCAACTGCAGTGCCACAAGCTACGTGGGTGTGTGCAGAGCCTTAATCTGGGGTTGCTTCCCTTTCTTTCATCTAATTAGTGATGTACCCTGATGAATGATGGCTGCAGGCTGTGTCAGCCTGGCCATGAGCTGACAGGGATCACCCCAGGGCAGGATCAGGCTGTTGGCAAACTGGTTAAATCCCCTTCAGAGGCAGAAAACGCATTTTTGCTTCTTTTCAGTGCCTCTGCAAAAGATTTACTATTGTTTTTGTAGTAGACAAACATGCCCAGAGATTCCAAGGTTTGGTTTGGCCATTGACCTTAGGAACCACCAAACTCAATCCCTGCATCCTCCACTGAGCAGCTAGAGCAAATTTATTAAAATTAAAAAAATTAAAATATTAAATAAAAAAAAGGCAGCTCTGTTGTGTTTGTGGCTGTCCTGCTCCCTCCATGTCTTCCCCGTTTCCAGCAGCCTTTCCTCTATTTTCTCATTATTTACACTTCAGTGCCTCCTGTTTGGTGAGATGTTTGATGCCCTGCTTCATGTAATATTACCTTTGATCTAATGCCTGCTCACCCCCCAAACACCTTCGTCATTCTGGCTCCCCACTCTTTGATATTCCTCAATACTTTTAAAATCAACACCTTTCCTTAATTGCACTGCCTCCCCTGCCCCTCTGCTGTGGAGAACTTCTGTTCTGGTTCTGGCAGCCTGTTTTCCTTTGAGGTCCCAGCCTGTGCCCTGCACATTTGGATACAAATAATCTGGGTTAGTGTTATTGCTCCCCTGTGACCCAGCTGATATTTAAAAAGCCTTCGTGCTCAGCTTTCCCCAGAAAAAGGCAAGAATCAGCTTGCATGGATATTTTACAGCTCCTTGAATAAAGAGTTCTTTCATGTATTTGGACAAAATTAGAAAAAAAAGTGTAGCTGTGCTGTTGAATGGTTCTCCTATAGCAGAGTAAGTATGGGTGCAAGTGTGCTACTAAATATATAAACATAAATAATTCTTGCCTTCTCTCTTCTTCCAGGCAACATATTTTTCCTTTATAACTCATCCCTGGAGAAAGGTTCACGAGTGAAAAATCATTGCTAACTTCATTTTTTGCCTTCGCTGTGAACTTCTTTCCTGGAGCAATGATAAGAAATAATGGATGCAATGTTTTCCTTCAGAATCCATACCGTGCAACAAATTGTCTGCTTTATTTGTTGTCGCCATATTTAATTTAAGTGTAATAATTTTTCTCCTTGGCTGATATATTACATTTTAAGTTCAAAGGCTGTTCCAAACCATTCTGCAGTATTATTTTAGGAGCCAGATCAGTTTTGTAGTTAGATGTGGAAACTGAGATTCGAGTCCCGAGTCTCTCACTCCCTCCCTGCATTGTAAAACAAAATCACTCAGAGGCTACAACTTCAACTGGCACAAGAAGAGAGGTGTTTCCTTGGTGTCCCCAAAAACAGGGGACAGCCGAGCCACAGAAATTCAGTGTTTGTGGCTCTTTATCCCTGCATGTCTCAGTTTCCCTCTCTGTGATATCCAGTTCCCAGGGAAGGAATATTCCAGGGCCTCATCCAAGCAGATTCTGGATAAAGCAGGAGGATTTCAGGTCTTCATCTGCAGCATGGTGTTTACTACAGATAGTTTTTTTAGTAGTATTATTATTTAGTATTACAGATAGTGTTATTTAGTACAGATAGTGGGTTTTTTTTAGTATTTTATTTCTTCTTCTTTAACTCCCATCCCAGATGGGAAAGTTCTGCCTTGCCAGCTTGGTTGGTCTCTCCAGGTAGCTCTCACATTACATTTTTGATGCTGGTAATTGTAGTTTATACTAAATGAGATTACTATTATAATACTCTGCAATCTCTTTAATTTCTAAATATCTTCTTACAGCTGCAAGTCAAAAAGACTGTCTTTCTTTTCTTTTGGGAGTTTGAACATGTATTTGACTGTGCTGTTATTAAATGCCACTTATGTTACTCCACTTGTAGTAAGCAAAGAACAGAGCCTTGTAAAAATAATATTAATGAAAACTAACCCTCATATCCAACCTATGTGTCACCTATCTTTATTTGTTGTGAAAATATTTGTAATAATATCTTTATTTATTAATAATATTAATTTATAATTTATACATTCCATTTATAATTTATATTTATACTTTATATATTATAATATTAATTTTTATTTATTAATAATAACTTACACATCCCTCACTTTTTTCCCCTGTCACCTATAGGTATGTGAGATATTTTGAGATATTTTGTGTAAGATATTTTGAGATATTTTGTGTAAGATATTTTGTAAGCACATTTTGTGAGATATGGAAGATATTTTGTGACTTTTAAATCAATATCTCTTAGACCAACAAGCCCCCAGCTGCTCAGAGCAGGCTTGAACTGATGGTCCAGGCCTGTAGCTAACAGAGTGCTCCACATGCACACCAGGAACAGTAAATAAAAACCAAAGAAATAACCTGGGAATACAATCAGGAGAGCAGAAAAGAACCTCCCTTAACAAAAAAGAGATTTCATTACACAGCCATGCCTCCCAGTGCCATTAGCATGCTGGGTCTCCACTATCTGTAATTCCCAAAATATTTAATTTGCTGCCATGAGCAATCTTTAACACAGAAAGAGGCAGGGCTCATGCAAAAGCAATTTGAAAGTAGCTAAATGCTCCAACTTTCAGTCTCTCTTTATTGCCTGAGATAGGACTGCTGTACTTTGGAAAATATTTTTCACACTGCCATGTTCCTTATTTGCTTTGCTGTTTAACTTTGTCCACTTTCCACCCCCCTTTTTTTTTTTTTTTTTTTTTTTTTTTGGGGGTTTTTTTTGTTTTGTTTTAGTTTGGTTTTGTTTTGGTTTTGGTTTTGTATTTTTGGTGGGTTTTTTTGTTTTTTTGGTTTTTTTTGGTGGTTTTTTTTGTTTTGTTTTGGGTTTTTTTTGTTTTGTTTTGTTTTGTTTTGTTTTTAGGTCTGTAACAATCCAGGGCTGGTGAGTTGCCATGAAGGGAAAAACTGCAGTGCCAGAAAGGAACCCCTGTGAAGGCAGCGGCTGTCTCAGGACATTGATGAGAGGGTTGGGGATGAAATCAGGGGGTCCAAACCAATGAACTCATCTCACCAGAAGGATGGGGGACAGGATTTTCCACCCAGCCATGAAGATCTGATGCAGCTTGGAGTGCTTCATTAAACCTTTCATTCTTATTACTCTTTCTTTTATTACTGCTAATATTTTTTTCTTTTTACCTTTTTAAAGTTTTAAACCTACTTTACCTTTCTCCTAATCCTTCCTCCCAACAACAAAACAATACATTAATAATTAACCAACACTAAAACCCACCACACTCGTTACTGAAAATATCCAAAAATCTCAAAATTAGTGAAATCTCAAATTGACAAACCAAAACCACTACACCCACCTGTGGCATCAATGGACACCTACTGCAGATCAGGACAGTAAAATATTCTCACAGAATTCCTGTTGGGCTACAATATTCCAGATTTTACAAGCATATTCCAGATTTTACAAGCATATTCCAGATTTTACAAGCATATTACAGATTTTACAGGCATATTCCAGATTTTACAAATATTACAGATTTTTCCAGATGGTACATGTGGAGCAGGGCACCCTTTGCAGGAGTGAACAGGAATGTGGGCATGTGAGAAAGCAGGGGGAAGGGAAATATGGAAGTGTGCCTGTCAGAAGTGTTGGTCAGTCTGTGAGGGTTATAAAATGTGCTTGTAAAAATATACTGTGGGCCATGGGTTTATGTGGCAGCTCTTAGGACAGAGCCACAGTTTTTTAAAATAACTGATCCTCAAGTCATAAAGAAAATTGCATGGAGATAATTTTCTCCTGCTAAAAGGACTTCAACAAATGAAATGTTTCAGCCTCCATCAGGCAGCCTCTGATTCTGTACAGATTTATTCATCTGCTTAACCCTGGGCTCTGAATTGTCCCATTGAGAGCCCCCCTGGTGCCCTGCTTTAATATCAGTGAGTTAAGCTGAGAAACAGCAAGAAACCCTGGAGAGAGATCAGGATGCTGCTGCACAAAATGCTGCACAGACACACAATAAAAGAGACAGACTCTGCCCACAATCTTCCAGGTAAAGCCAAGAGAAAACAGATGGGTACAGGAGGCAGGCTCAGAGGAAGTGCCAAAATGTTATGAGCAGTCTGAAAGTCAAAAGTTTACCCAGGCCTGGCTTTTGGCAAGGCTGAGCTCACAGAAGGGTTTAAAGCAAGAGGAATAAGAGGGGTATATTGAGGGTGAGGCAGTGAGAAGACAAACACAGGCTCCCCCTGGAAAACATAAACCAGTGGGATGAAGATGGTGCATATCCACAAATCTCTGCAAGGCTGCAGCCCCTGTGTTCAGGGTGATTTTTCATATGTTTCTCCTTCTGTGTTTGGATTGTACAGTCAAATCCTATGTGCTTGCATGTGGGGAAATAATTTAAGATTGATGGATATGTTCAGCACAAGAAAATTCTAATTATGAATAGACTGAGTTCTTCAGCTTAGAAAAATGTTAAGGACACATATATAGGACAATGTGAGAATAATTTTCATAGGATTGGCATTGCTTAAAGGCAAATATAACTTTCAGTATTTATGGCTCTTCTCTCAGATGGTTGCTTCAGGGATTTTTTTTGCTTTTTTTTGTTGGTGTTTTTAAACAGTATTTCCTAGTTTCTTTCCTTTCCTTCCTATTCTCTCTATGCCATGGCTGAGGAATTGCCACTATTAATATTTCATAACCTCCAGAGTATGTGCTAAAAACGTGGAAATGTAGAAACAAATCACCTTTTGGTGTTAATGCAATATTGTACAAAGGAGGGATGAGACTTTTCGGGGGGAGGAAAGGGGCAGTAAAAATGTGTCTGGCAAAGCACATTGAGAGTTTTTAACCAGTTTAAACAATTTTATCACATCCTGTAGTGACTTATTAACAGTGCCTTCAACCTTTATATATTCCAATAACAACCTGATGTCTTCATCTTATCTTATGGAACTATAATTGGCTGAATCCAGGTACCAGTGCCTGGAGGCCATAGAACCTTATAGACTTTAATGGCTCATTAGGTATTTATTCACTTTAACTTAAACAGCTCAGCCATTTGTGGAAAATGAGCCCTTAAAATAGAATTAGGGTTTTTGGTTTGAGGTTTTTTATTTTTTTTAGCTAAATGTAGTGCATAACTTGAACTGCCACCGAGTTTAAATTTCCAGCTCTGCCAGTTTAATTTGGCTTTGCTCTCTTCCCTTTTCAAAATGGGTTGTGGCTTTGTAATAACTCCTTATGCTGAAGAGCTATGCTGGTGGTGCTGAGCACTGCTTGAATTAAACAGAACGCTTCCTTTAGTTAAAAACCCAGCCAGCCCCCACTAAATGTGTGCTTAATGTCTTTTGATAACTCACGCTGACAGGTGTCATCTCTGCAGGCTCCTGCAAGCCGTTAATCATCAGAAAGCAGAGACTGGAGGGGCCCTAATGAATCTGAATTTTAGCCAGGGTGGTGGGTGGTTCTTCTTCACTGTTCAAAGTAGCAGGAGCTGGTGCTGCGCACATGGTGCACCTTGGGTTGTGTCCAAACCTAGGAGAGAGGAAAGCTCTAAAAGGTGACAGGGGATGGGGGGACATGGTGGTGAGTTCCTTTAATGGCTCCAGCTGAAGCCTCACTTGGTGTGAGGAAAAAGGAAAACAGGAAACCCCATTCTCCTGTCACAAACATATTTTATGAAAAATCGTTTTGTTAGGATCTTCTGAGAAGCTGAGAAGCTTCACCTTCCCCATGTTTTGCTGCTTTGGAATGTGATTTGGAAAATTGTTTACCCAGCATGGGAAATTGTTTTTACTTGATGACCAATGACAGCCGCCTGTGTTGAGGCTGTGAGCAGTCACAAGATTTTATTATCATTCCATTCTATTCCTTTCTAGCCTTCTGATGAAATCCTTTCTCCTATTCATTTAGTAAAGCTTAAAATATAATTTTCTTTTAATATAATATATATAATAAAATAAGAAATCAGCCTTCTGCAACATGGAGTCAAGATTCTCATCTCTTCCCTCATCCTGAGACCCCTGTGAACACCACCACATTCTCCTCTTTTACTCACTGATCTGGAAGGCCCAGCACGGAGAAAAATGTGGTTTTTTTCTGAATAAAAAAAAATGTCAATGAAAATGTACTGTAACCACAATGTTGTTGAGTGGTTTTGTTGCAAATTGCTCTGCAAGGATAATTTCTCTTGGGCTTAAAGGAAGATCATTGCTATAATGGGGTGGATCATTTCTTTGTGTGGCAGCTGCTGGTAGGTTCTCAGTGCCTGCAAGTTTTGCTGAATTTTACTCATGTCCTTCACTGCCCAGCAGTGTGAAATGGGCATGGGCTTGTGAAAAAGAGAATTATGTGCAGGATGCCATGGAGTTTACGTCTGCATTTGGCTTCCTGGGCCACCAGGGTCTCTGTGGGAAGGGAGAGCTCCTGCTCCTTGAGGTGCTGGCTCAGGTAGGCCAGTGATAATGACAGGTGAACAGTCTGCTCTAGAGCCAAACTGCCCAATAAATAAATTTACCACCCTAAATAAATCTATTTCTTTTGCATATCATCAGGCCCAGGCTCTGCAGCCCAAGAGAAGTTTTATGTCATGAATGAATAAAAAAAATCTGGAAATTGCTTTTAAGCTGCCGTTTTTTCATGTTTCCTCTTGTTCTTTTCCATTATTTGGAATGGTCTGAAAACATCTGTATTTGCTCTATTTTGTTGAACAATACACTGTATATTTTGCTGGGGCAGGGTGGCTTTGTAAAGGGAAAAATTACAGAGCTCTTAAAATACTCAGGAATGAAAATGGTGCCTTTAATGTGATCAGATTGTGATGGACTCTGAGTGCCAATGGGAGCTGAGGGCTAAAATAAAGCATTGTGAGCGTTGTGGTCTAAAGAATGAACAGGATGAAGCCGAGGAAAAGCAGGAGCTGCTTGTTCCTCAGAGGAGAATTGAAGGAGCAGTAAAATACTGAAAGGCTCTGTCTGTTCCAAAGGGATCATTAAGGTGAGTTTGTTACTTTAATTCACTTAGAGTGGTGCTTAAGGACAATTTGTTCCTGATTCCCCCTGCCAGCTGAAGCAAATGGTTTTCTTTTCTTTCCCCCCCACGAGACCACAGGAGGCTGTGAGAGGGAATGGCCAAAGACAGGAGCCTGGCTCCTCAGCCAGATCCCCTCTCCATCATCCCCTGCTGCTTTCTGCACTGAACAGTGCCCACAGCCTCTCACACCCCATTTAAATTGATTTCAAACCAGTGCCAGGGGAATGCATGGGCAGTGGGCTCTGTTTTGTGATG
Organism: Loriotus luctuosus; assembly: GCA_035582745.1. Lineage (NCBI taxonomy): Eukaryota > Metazoa > Chordata > Aves > Passeriformes > Thraupidae > Loriotus > Loriotus luctuosus. The sequence continues at coordinate 17,507,700 of JAWWEY010000025.1, read as the reverse complement.
GGGGCTTGGCCTTCCCTTTAATTGTGAGGTTTCTCCTGCTCTGGGGATCCCCCATTGCCTAGCACCTTCAACAAATTATCTTTATTGTCTGTGTGAAATGTCCATTATAGTCTATATTAAATGTCCATTATTTTCCATGTGAAACATCCATTATTGTCTATGTGAAATGTACATTATTGTCTATGTGAAATGTACACTATTGTCTATGTGAAATGTTCATTATTGTCTATATGAAATGTACATTATTTTCTATATGAAATGTCCTTTGTCTATATGAAATGTTCATTATTGTCTATGTGAAATATCTTTTATTGTCTATATGAAATATTTCTTTGATTTTTTTTTTTCTTTGAAAAGCAATATATGTACATAATTTATGCCTGGACAGCTCCCTCACCCCCTGTACCATTGTTAAATTTAGAAAAGGTGCCTTGATGTTTAATTCTTGCAGCCTCCTGGGCTGATGGCAGTGAAGGGATGGCAGTGAGAGCAGGGCTGAGCTTCACCCCCATCCTACCCCATCGCACATGGGATCAGACAGAATGAGCCCCACATCACACAGGCAACACAGGAACCACAGTCCCTAAGCCTCCTCTCCTTCCTTTCCATTATTTCCATTCCAAGAATCATTGTTAGGATAATGGTTCTCCTGGGACAAGGCACCACTAAATCAACATTTCCTCCTGAAGAATCCTGGTGTTCCATGGAGCTCCTGAGGTGGGCCTACCTCTGCTTCATGCACAGGAGCCGTGTTGACACAATATATTTAGACTCGCGTAATGTGTTTGACTCAGAGCTGCACAACATTCTGATTAAAACCAATTATCTCTGCACAAAGTCGGCGTGGCACATACTAAACACTCCCCAAGAGCTGCATGGCAGTTTGCAGAGGGGAGCTCTGGATCTGGGATCAGCACTCAGGGGGGGTTTTCGGTTCCCTCTGGGGCCTCGCCATGGGGTGGGTATGGAAGATGTGGTGAAATTCTGGTGGCTGTGCTGGTTTGGGCTGGGATCTAGCTCATTTTCCTCTGTCTGGAGCTCAGTGAGGGTGGAGTGGGCAGCATGCTGGTGGGTTTGGTTCTTGCTGAGTGCTGCTGGCCATAAATTGAGGAGATCCCTGTGGCTCTGCAGTGAGGAGGTGAAGGAGGGGCCATGAGGGAGCACAGCCGGGACAGCTGGGCCCAAACTCCCACACCTCAGGACATCCTGCCAGTATGGGAACTGGGGTACTGGTTCTGGGACAACTGGGCCCAACATCCCACACTTCAGAGCATCCTGCCCAGTATGGGAACTGGGCAACTGCCCAGTATGGGAACTGGGGAACTGGTTCTGCCACAACTGGGCCCAACTTCCCACACCTCAGAACATCCTGTTCAGTACAGGAATTGGGGGAATTGGTTCTGGGACAGCTGGGCCCAAGGACATCGCACACCTCAGAACATCCTGCCAGTATGGGAACTGGGGGAACTGCCCAGTATGGGAAGTGGAGAACTGGTTCTGGGATAACTGGGCCCAACATCCCACACTTCAGAGCATCCTGCCCAGTATGGGAACTGGGAAACTGGGTTTGGACAGCTGCCCCAAAATGCTCATGGAGACATCCCACACTTCAGAAGATCCTGCCCAGTACAGGAACTGGGGAACTGGTTCTGGAACAGGCTGGGCATCACTCAGAGGTTTGTGGGCAACTGTATTGGGCATCACTTGGCTTTGTTGGGGTTTTTCTCTCTCCTTTTTACTACAATTTAATCAGTAGTAGCAGCACACTTTTCCTTGTTTCAATTATTAAAGTGTTTATCTGTCTTCGTCTTGACCTGTGAACTTTTCCATCTCCTTTTCTCCCCCAGTTCTGCTGAGGCGGAGCACTGAGGGAGTGACCCAAGGCCAACCCACCACTGCTTCCTTCTGAAAAGCTTCAGAACAACTTGCTGATGTGGAAAACTCAAGGTAATCATGGCATTGTCCAGTTGGAATTAAGGTTCTGATGTGCTTTGATTAAAGCCCATGTGAGGGAACAGCTTGTGTGAGGCACAGCAGACATTTCCTTAATTTAACAAGCCAAGGCAGGATGAGATCCAGTTAATTTTGCTTTAACTGTAATGACTCATTCCAATTGAAGTTATAGCCCTGGAGGTCAGTGGAAAAATAACTGCCCTGTGTTGACTTTGAGCCAAAACACAGTAACTCAGGGACTGAAGGCAGGATGGGACCTGTGGCAGAAAACTGGAGCCAGCAGAAATTCCACTCAGGCTTCAGGTGCTAAAATTTCACACACAGACTATAGAACATTTTCATTATTTCATTTTATAACCCTTCTTTCAACCTGTCCTGGCTCCTACCACAAAACACGCTCAACATGTTACCAAGTGATGCATTTTGACCTGGATTCTACTGGAAGTCACATGGATTAAAGCAGTTTTCCCTTCTGTGTGAAAATTCCATGAGGCTGAATGAGATCACAGCCTGTAATGACAGTGCTCACTGTCTCCCAGCACCAGCAGTGATTAGAAGCAGAATTACAGCGTGGTGATTTCATGTCAGAGGACAATGCTTTATTAGAGTTTGATTTACTTAGTAATTTAACTACACTGAATCAGAGCAGGGGAAAGTGCTTCAGAAAGTAATTTTTTTGTTAGCTGGGTTATTTTTGTTTTGTTCTGCCTTCACTGTGACCTTCATTATACTGTAAAGGCTCCTGGAACACAGGAACAGTGGTTTTTGAAGTTATGATTCACCCAAATGTAACACTGATGGAACAGCAATGTGCCAAGGGAAGGTCTAAGGGATGTGGAAAGAAGCTGATGACCTAAATATGAGCATGGAATGGGTTCTTTTCCTGATTCCCATGAAGATGATAATCGCTGCTCTTGATTAGCAGCTGCCCACTGTTGAGTCATGTTTAATTTCTCAAGTGGGGATTTACACCACCTGATTTTCCCATGGATGAGGTAAAACTGCTCTGATTTAGGAATGTAGGTTCTGCAGAGAGTCCAAAAGAAGGAATTAAACATCTCCAAAGATGATTCTGCTGTCATGGGCTCCTGAGAAAGGTGGGCTGACACAACTTCTAGAAATATCAGTGTTCCTACAAATAATGAGGTGCACTCTGACGCCTGGCTTTGGGACTGCAGCTGCTCAGGGCTGGTTCAGCCCTGTCCCTCTGCCTGTGGGTTCTGCTCCCCTGCTGCCCTCTCAGCAGCTCCAGCTCTCTGTGGGGCTGTGGGACAACCCCTGTCCTCACCTCTGCTCCAGGGCTGGCATGGAGGGATGGAGAGCTGGGATGGATGGATGGATGGATGGATGGATGGGTGGATGGGTGGAGGGATTTATGATGGATTGATGGATGGATGGATGGATGGGAAGGGGTGGGCAATAATCACAGAATCACTGGGTTGGAAGAGACCTTCAAGATCATCGAGTCCAACCCAGCCCCAACACCTCAACTAAACCCTGGCACCCAGTGCCACATCCAGG
>JAWWEY010000025.1:17469749-17491056 GCA_035582745.1 Loriotus luctuosus | reverse complement strand
GTGCCCAGCTGGAGCAGGAATTGTTTTGTCTCCCTGCTCTGTGCACAGAGCTCAGCATCCCCTGATGTGAACCCAGACCCACACACTAAAGCAGCACAGAATGGGAAAAATATGAAAACTAAAAGCTGAGGCACCAAGGCAGAGCATCCCTGTGCCCAGGCTCCTCTGCACTCAACATCCAGGGGGTGAAGGAGCTAAGGAGGAGGAAACATGCAAAAGGAGGTTTCCTTCCTCCTCTTAGCTTCAAAGGTGTCACTCAGAAATGCCATTATTTGCTTGAACTGTGGGAGCAGCAACGCCTGTGCAAAGCAAAATATTATTTTCATGCATTTTAACAGCTGTTGAAACACAACCAACACTTGTGGTTCCAGCCACAGTTTTCCCTGTGCTCTCAGACAGCATCAAACATGAAATTGTGATTACAAGACGTGTTGTTTGCTTTTCTGAGTGCTGCAGAGCTCTCAAATCCCTCATGATCAGGAGAAAATGAAAGATCTAAGAAGTCCTGGTGACTCTTAGCAGTCCATGAGGGAATGATCTGGGGGAGAATTAATGTTTTGCTGTGGTTTTCCTTCCCATAGTTCTGAAAGTTTGTGGCTTCCTTATCACTTTCTTGGCTCCAAAGAGAGCAGGGAATTTTCTCACCCTCTACTTCATTTGCTGAGAAATTGATAAAAAGTTGTAGCTAATGGGAGTCTGTGGAACACAGATGGATGAGGCACTGGGAGAGGCATCAGGAGCTCTAACACTGATTTATGGGACAAGTGGCTTGGGCTCACTTGCAGTAAACCACTTGAGCATTGTTCACAATCTTTAAATTACATCCCCAAAGAATTCCAGCCGAGTGCTGAAGTCCCCAGGCTGTGCTTTCTGCTGCTCCCATTCCTCACTGAATCCTAAACCCCTCTCTGCACAAGGCCCAGCTTTACAAGGACATTTGGAGGGTAGTGTTCATTTTGTGACCATCTTTCCTCCTCTGAAATCCACATTTCCAGACCCTTTCCCAGTCCCTAGGATATGGTTTTTCTGGGAAAACTCACTGCAGTATATTTTTAGGAGAAAAGCCCTTGGGGTGATCAGCTGGAATGTTGATGGACATCTCATTTCTGCACCTGGTCCTGCTGGGTTGGGAGTGGGAGCTGCTCCTAAGCCAGGGGATGGAAATTTTATTTTTCCCAAACTCTAGGTAAAGCTGGTTTTAGAAACTCATGGGAAGATGGGACATAATGTATCCCACAGGGAAAAGCTGGGACCAACCTAGAGCAGAATTATCACCCTCTGCAAGGTACGGGAAAAGGGACCAGGTTGCACCAAGTTAAAAAATTGTGCTGAATGCTGTGTTTGTAATTGTGTGTAAGTTGTTCAGCCTGAACTAGGAGCAAGAAATGTGCTCCTCTCAAAAAAAAAAAAAGAAAGAAAAAGGGATGATTCTGCACCATATGCTATGAAATGGAATTTTCAGGTACTCACTGAAATTCTGAGTAAAAGCTGCATTACCTCTGTGAAGGATGGTCCTGAAGGACAGCAGGAGGGAGCAGGAGTGCTCTTTGTGGTACTCACAGTCTGCTTCAGCTTCATTTCATAATCCCCTATAATTGGATGTCATTTTTCCCCATGTCTTGAGTGCTCGTTTAACTTTGGAAAGGGCTTTGTGCTCAATGGGTGGAAGGTGTTCATTAAGCACGAATTATCACTTTGTTTAGCTGCTGATTGAGCTGAGGGACTTGCACAGGTTTATGGCAGAGCATAAACCAAGGCAGAGAGAAGGAAACAATCCTTCAGTTCAATTGGAGATGAAGAGAGGAGCAGCTTTGCTGCTGAGTCACTCAAGCTCCATGGAACGCACCTCATTTTCCACCTCTCTGCTACCAGAGCAAGGACTGGTGTTGTTTTCTTCACATCTAAAACACACCAGCCTCAGAGATTACTCTAACCTCCTTCATCCCAACCATCCCAAGGTGTTCAGAGGCTTTGTAGGGGAATCATTCCCCATGGGACACATGGTGATAATTGCTCACTGGGAGCATTCTGCGCTGTCTGAGGCAGGTGTGTGCCCAGAATCTGTTACCCAAGGACAAAACTGGGCCCACTGCTCAGAAGGAACAGGTCAGGATTCTTTAGTGTTGTCTGAAGAGACCTTTGCAGGTGTGACAGGGGTTAGTTTCTGGATGACACCCACCAGACCAGCCAGAAGGGTGTGAACTCTCCAAGGTGTTCATGGCACATGGTCTGGTTTCAAACTGGAGCACCAAGCCAGCTGCAGAGCAAGGACAATTCCCTAAATTGCTGCATGCCAGGCCCCAAATGTTTTTTCCATAATTTTTTTCTGAACTGAGCTGTGATCCTGTTCTCCTCACCCTGGCTGTGTGGCCACTGAGCCACCAGGCTTTAATTCACCAGAGTTAATCCCTCCCTGCCACATCTGCATCTTCATCTGATGCCTTGAGAGGCTGCCCTAGAACAGAGGCTGGACAGAGCTAAAGAATAAAGCAGGGATTTATTAAAAGGATCTCCTCAGTGGATCCACCCTGGGCAGCACAAGAGCCCAGCCAGGGCTGCACCCAAGATGAACCAAAATGGTCCCAAAATGAACCCAGGATGAACCAAAATGGTCCCAAAATGAACCCAAGATGAACCAAAATGGCCCCAAAATGCACGAGCGCTCCCGGGGTCTCTCCCTGGGATCAGTTCTGCTCCATTTGCATCTTGCACTTCATTGTCCCATTCCAGCTTTAGCCCAGGCAGTCCCACCCTGCTTGTTTTTCTCTCTCCAGCCCACGGTGTTTGTGCTCCTGGGCTGAGATTTGGATCATTTGTCCTTGGTGCCCAGCTGGAGCAGGAATTGTCTCCCTGCTCTGTGCAGGGACCTCACCATCCCCTGATATGAAGCTCAGAATTGCACACTAAAGCAGCACAGAATGTGAAAAATCAAAAAACTAAAACCTGAGGCATCACATCCAGCAGGCTGAAGTTTCCTCATTTCATTTTGTTTCCCTGAAAGCAGCCAGCCATGAGCTCACTGGCTCTCCCAGACCCTTTTAAGGCACTCCCACCTCTGCTGTCTGCATTCAGGCAGACACAAGGGTCAGCAGCTTCCCACACCACCACTTCCTCCTCATCTCCTGCTCTGCTTCTTCCAACCTGGGCCAATTTTTCATTAAGGAGAGCTCAGCAGTAGAAAGAGCACACGAGGCAGCAAAAGTAGAGTGGTTTATTCCCTCTCCCACTGCCATATGATTCTTTATTTTGAAATGTAAGCACAACATGGGGCTTGCTGTTCTTCAAGCTACTGAATTGGTGACTCTCCTCTCTGTGTGTTGTCACCAGCAATCAGGGATGGGGGAAAGGCAATCTCTCCCAGTACTGATCCTTCCTGGGCAAAGGTAATGGAAGCCTGAAAGATTATTCATCCTCTTCTACTCAGTCTCATATGGTGATTTTTTTTTAATTAGAATACAAAAATATTTTAAATTTGCACCATCAGGAGTTTATTTCATGCCTTTAAATCAGAGCTGCATTAATCAAAATATTTGCCTTGCAATTGAACAACCACTGTACTGGTTAACCTGGGCTGTTCCCTGGAATGCTCACGTGTGGATTAAATGAAAAGTAGAGCCCTGGGGTTTGATTTGTTCCTGCAGACTTTCATTCTTCCCTGTGTGAGGATGGTGAATGCTAATCCTTAACTGGGGACATTTCTTTCCAGTAATCAAGTGCCTTATTAGCAATCCCTGGGGCTGGAGCTTGGAGAAGCTCAGGCCAGGGGATCAGAGGGAGTTGCATCGCCCAGCAGGGCTGTGATGTGCAGCTGGTGGGTGGCTGTGGCTGGAGAGGCACCAGCCTGGCCTCCTGTGCTCATCTGTCCATGCTCCTGCTCATGTTTGGGGTGCAGAGCTGAAAGCATTTAATCCTGGGTGTCTAAAATGTCAGGTGTCACAATACGACATGAAATGAACGACACTCACACACTGAGATGTCCAAGGTAAAAAAAGCACATTTATTTCCTGGCTTTGATATTTATAGAATTCTAAAAGTGACCCTGGATTGGAGGATGAAATTACCACTTCTCCAACCACACTGGTCAAACCAACAGTCCGTCAATTCTCTCCTCCTCCAGAAAGGAATGCAAACCAATCATTATTTACATGAAAAGTGCATGAGAAACTCCATTACAAAAATGTCATCATCAAAAAACTTAGAAGAACTTTAGAAGAACAGAGCAACAGTTTGGGGGAAAACTCTGGTTCTTTCTACACAGAGCAAGGGTCACTGGATTCTGGTGAGTGGCCACCCTCAGTCTGTGGCACCAGAGGGAGACACATCTGGAGGGGATCTACAGTGGCATGAAGCCCTGAATTAATCACATTTTGGGAATGCACAGCTGGGAGGCAGCCCAGGGGCAGAGCCCAAAATCCTAATTTCAATCCAGGGATTTCAAATCACCCCTCACACACTTTGCTGAGGCCTCCTGCAGGACACCCTCCCAAAAGGAGATGCTGCCATGGGAACAGCAAAAGGAGCCCTTTAATATTCTGTGCATTGAGCAGCCTTGCTATCAATATGCTTTTGGGATGGCAGCATTGCTGAGTTTAATGATTAAAGATGCAAAAGTGCAGTTCGGTTCTGTACTTCCCAATGAAAATTAGACCCTCCAGAGATTATGGATAAATGACTACATATCCCAGAAAGTAATTTGAGCAAGTTCCAGATCACTGACCAGAAGAAAATTCAACTACTGAACACAAAGACATGTTTGCAGCCATGAACACTATCTGACAGGGTAACTAGATTATGTCAGATTCTGCTTACAGGCAACTGAAAATAAATAAACCTGAAAAATTACTTCACAGTGGGTGACTGTAGGTGGTGGAAAATACCACTCATGAAGAATTATGATCCTAACCAGAATTACCTTTATGTTCCTAATCTGCTCTCAAGGCTTTCTTTTTGTCTTTAAAACAATAATAATAATACTACTAAAAAAAAAAAAGCTACAACCTTAATATTTCTTACATGTCAGCTCAGACCCCCTTGGGTTAATGCATTCTGCAGTCTTGTTGTTTACTTCTCATTAAGCTAAATGTTTTATGCAAATCATCTGACATAAAGCCAGACGACCAATCTAGAAAGGCTGTAATTCCATCTGATGAGTTCATTCAACTGAAATCTGTACTTAATTTCCATAATTATACTACCCTATTCTCATAATGTGAACTGATTGCTGCAAAAACACAAAATAACTGAAATGCGTTCAGATTTAAAATATGAAAATGATATGTCCCTTTGGGCACAAGAGTTATGTTTTACAAACAGTTTCTCTATTTTCTTTATTCTCTCCAACAAAATATCTCTTTATTTAAGGCTTTGCCAGCCTCATTTAAAGACTATTAAAATGATAAGATGTATTTCTAATGCAGTGTTGCCTTGCTAGGAAGAAAAAAAATGAAAATTAAAAATAAGAAAAAAGCAGGGGGAAAGAAAATAAAAACGAGGGGAAAAAACCCACCAAACCAACACACCAGGACATTAATAATTATATTAATGCATTATGCTCAAAAGCCTGAAGATTGCTGTCTTGTCATGGAGCTTAAACTCAGAACAAACTGGCTGTGTTCTTGCTGACAAGGCTAAGTATCTTTTTAATTATAGAATCAGACAAATGAAGTTGCTGCTGCACCAAGAAAAGTCTGAGAGTAGTTTGGCTTGGAGGAGCTGCCAAGGGCCTGAACTTCCCTTGGGAAGCTCAAGATTTCCAAAAGTCACTCAAATATCTCCTGTGGTGGCTCAGAACCAGAGAGGAAAGCTGTGCTCCAGCTTCGGGTTGGGTTTATTGAGGTATTTGAAGGAATCTGGTTTATAGAACAGTGATAGTTTTCAGCATGGCCCTAAAAATGAAGTCACTAAGTCACCAGAAGACCAGGATTTTTATATTTTTTTTTCTACTGCCTGTTTATATAACCTCAGTTGTCTTATGGACAACAACAATGACAAAAAGTTGTACTGAAATGGAGCAACACTTAGGACACCTGATGGGAAGGGCAAGGTGCAGAAGAGGTGTTTGAAGAGATTAAATTACATTAACCTGATGGTGTCACCAACCCCTCCCTCTCACCTGTAGAGAGGTGCTGTGATATTCAGAAATGTGAATTTCTGTGCCAAAAAAAGGACATTTTATTATTTTTCTGTCTCTTGCATAGAACAAACCAAATATTTCCTTGGATTACTCAGAAAAGCAGTGGCTATTTTTATGTATGATCACTCTCTCAGGTTGACCCAAGAGTTGTCGTTTCCTTCTCTGTAGCCCAACATATACAGACATAACACAACACTTCTGTTGTCCTGGTTTAGGGCAATTTTGGTAGAAAAACCTCCAATAGGGTTTGTTCAAGTGGCCCCTCCCCAGCTGGTTCAGGTAAAAGATTTCCTTGGAGAAAAGTGGAAAATTTGTTTATTTAACAGGCAAAGCATTCACCAGCACAAAAATTGAACAATATTAAATTGGGGGGTTCTTGACTATATCCCAATTTGTGACCAGCCATTTGTCCCCATGGATTTGTGTTACCAAATCAATTTTTTAATCTAGGTGTAACTCTGTCTTTAGAATTGCTGCAGCAATCCAGCTCTGCTAATGATAATTGTAACCCTGTTTTGAAACCCTCCTTCCTTCTCTGTGGGGAGAAAAAGGCAAAGCTGCAGCAGTTTTATTTCTGTTATATTTTAATCACTTTTTCTGAGGAGTTTCTGAACTTTTCTGGGTGGCAGCTGGATTCAGGCTTTGCCTGAACTCTGTGTGCTCTTAACTTGAGAGGAGCTGAAAAATGCAGCTCGATTTTTTTTTAAACCTTCCAGAGGTTGGAGTGTGCAGCAGACAGTTCTGCATGATGGATGGTGAAACCAGTTAAATGTGCCACACTGCTGTGAGCCCAGGCAATGAGACTGCTGCAGGAATTCTATAGAATGCAGATAATTCTGCTCTCACCATGATGACCTTTCTGGGAAAAAAAAAAAAAGATAGCAGAATCACTTTATAGCTTTCTAATAAAAATAAGAAGTAATCCTGTTAAATTCAAGCTCATCCAGCTAAATCACTTGAGCTTTCTCATATCCCTGCTTTAAATATCCTCAGCTGACTTTGCTGAAATGAGAAACACTCCTGGGTAAACAGCAGCTGGCCCTGCTGCAGAATTGCACTCTTGGGTCAGAGAGAAGCTCATGGAGCCTGGAATTTGGGAATTTCTTAAAGAGCTGGGGCAAAGTTGGGAGCTCTGTGAAGTTGTCCAGATCTGCACTCCGTGGTTTGCTCTGTTTGTGCACTCAGCACATTCAGCCCCTTGCTGGGACTCTCAGATGGAAGAGTGTCACTTGCTTAATTGCCACTATCACTTCCTGGAGCAACTGGTTATTCTGGTGGAATGAATGCTCATTTGTTTAATTAGCTTAATGGCCTGGAAGTGTCTAAACCCAAAAAGCTCGTTCCAGCTAACTGGAAAGCTCTCTGTGCTGAAAACAAAGGTTGCTCATAGCCTTATGGATTATTAAGCTTACCTTTTTTTAATCAGAACTCAGAAAAAAATATTATTCCATAAGCCAAATCCTAGGAATTTTACAGTTGAGAGAAGTCCCTTTAAGAAACTAAATTGCATTTTGCTTTTCTGCAGGAAAGGCTAATGAGGCCAATTTAAAGGGATGTGATTTGTTCTGAAAGTGTTGGCCATTGTAGATTCTTCCATCTCTTGGAGAGAATGACCTGATTTTACTCCAGATGAGCCTGCTTTGGATCCAGCAGTTTGGATTTGTGTGCACTGAATGATTCTGCTTTTACTGGGCTTATTTGCATGAAGCAATTTGGATGGAGTTTGATCATAAAAAGACTCTTGCCTGTATTTTCCTGCAGTTTTTTAAGTGATAAACTGTAGTATTTACTTAATGAGGATCATAAGGATATTTTTCGTTGTCAGTGGCTCCCTGGGACTTACCTGAATCAACCTCAGTGTTTTATTGAAACAGTGTTCACCAAATACATATTTTTGTTTATATCTCCCCCCAATTCCATTTCCTGCCACTCCAAATTACAATAATTCAGATGAGTTTGGTTTATATTACACAAAATTTCCACGGGTTGCAGCATGGATTTGCACTCCAGGTGCTCAGAGTAAACCATTAATGGCAGTTTTATTGTGGTTACAGGTGCTAACATTTCAATTTACCACACAAATAGCACTGCTTTTATTTTTGTCTTGAATTTTCTCTTACTGGGATATCTGTGTGCCTCGCAGAGCTGTTGGTTTGTGATCTGGGGAATGGAGCTGCTGGGATCATTCTCTTGTCACCACAGCTCTTCTCCTTCCAGTCCTGTTCTCACTTGGCTGCTCTGCCTGGAAATTCTTATTTCTTGTTCATTTAATGTTTATTCTTATTTACGTTATGTGCAAAGTGCCTATTTAAAATAATATCCAATATATAATAACAGAGAATGTGATTCTTAAGTCTTATCTGGAGATCTTCTAAATATCAAGTACTGGGAGAAGAGGGAGTTGAATAATCACCAAGAAAATGCCTCAGAGAAGGATTTTCAGATTTTCACTTAGGCACATGTTTCTGCCTCTTTACAGTCCAACAGGGCTTTAAAAAGGAATTTTTAATGTTGTTTGCCCCAAGTGGAACCAAAATAGTTAGGATGAAATAAAGGACTAAAGAGAGATTTGGAAGTTAGAGGAGTACCATTACATAGAGGGAAAATATTTAGTAGGAAAATAAGTGTTTAGGAATATCTGCAAATAGTATTGCATTTTACATGAAGCTCCTCTGGTAACAGCTTGATGTTTTTCCAGGTTAAAGGGAAATTCACTGGTAGGATCTCTGCTTTGCTGGATGATCTTTCTGTGAGAAGTGGATCAGGGTGGGGAAGGAGGAGGGAGATAGAGCTGTCTCAGGGGTGGGAAAAGGGATTAAATTGAGGTGTGTGGGTGGAAATCTCCTCTGGAGGCTTACATCAATTTTACAAACCCACAAATTAATTGAAGTGGTTCAGGACAGCTTAAACCATTGGAAGGTTTTACTCACTCCTGGGCTGAAAGGTTTCAATGAAAATTTACTCTGAATACTGGCTCTGTAATTGGAATTCATGTACTGGCTACCAACTGAATGCCTAATCAGAATCTATTACTGCAGCTCTTCCTAACAAAAAAAAAAAATGTTCTGGACTGTAATTCCACTCAAATTATCTGCCATGTCTATAGATTCAGCCCCCCTAATCTTCAGAGAAACAATTGTGCAGAGCAAATATTGGCATCTTGTGCACGTCAAGCTGCCATCTCCATTGCTCTGGGTACTGCATTGCATTTGGAAAATAAACTTGATTTTCATTTTTCTCCAAACATCATAGGATAATCCCTGCACGTTTGCTTTACAAAGATGCTGTCTAATTAGCAGAATTCTAATTAAGTTCATATGCAAAATGGTTCTATCAGGTGCCCATTTCAAGCATGAGAACCTTTGGAACTCCCAGAGTTTCTCATGGCCTCGAGTGACATTCCCATTTGCATGAGGTGTTTTAAAGCCCTTTGAGTTCATGTGCTGCTGCCTAATGGATTTAGTAACAGATCTTGCAGTGCTGCTGCAAGCTGAGCCTGGAGAAGCCTGATCAGGTTAAACTGCCCAAGATCCTTGGGATCATCCCCAGGGTCTCCATCAAATTAACTGACACAACCAACCCCACACACAGGACCTTAAAGCTTTATTGTGCAGGTGAAGGCAAACACTTGTGTGAGAAAAGCGACGCTCACTTCCAAGAATTCAAAACGTTTATTAAAACCTAATCAAAAACACAACAGAAAACTGAATAGAGAAAATATTACAGGGGCAGAGGATTTTCCCCACCATGTGCTCATCTTTTGGAGTGAGGTTTCACCTTTTAACCCTTCAGCCCCTCCCAAAGTTCTGTCCATCAACTCCTTCTCTGCTCTCCAGGGTGGAAATCACTTCCTTAAATTTTTTTCTGGAGCGTGGCATTCACATTCCCTGGAAAAAATCCCTTCACCCAGGATTCTTCTCCTGGGCAGCTGAGAAGCCTCGGAGAAAAGGAAAACAATTCTGATCTCATTTGCTTCTCTTGTGTTGTGCTCACATGTGGAATGTGTTTGGAGATTGTTTACCCACGGGTGATTGTTTCATTGGATTCTGCTGTGAGTTGTTTTCACTCTTTGGTCAATCAGGGCCAAGCTGTGTCAGGATTCTGGAGAGAGTCACGAGTTTTTTTTATTATCTTTTTAGCATTGTGTAAGTATCCTTTCTGTATTCTATGGTATAGTATAGTATAGTATAGTATAGTATAGTATAGTATAGTATTCTTTAATATCATATAGTACCATAAAATAAAAAATTAGCCTTCTGAGCACATGGAGTTAGATTCATCATTCCTGCCTTCATCAGGGCATTCCCAGCACATACAATACTGGAGGTCAGGTGCTGCCATGGTAATGAGCCAACCCTCCCAAATGTCCCAAACCCAGGCCACCCCTGATAACAACACAAGGGGGTAAAACATATCTATAAATCTATAAAACTTCTCTTAACATATACAGGATATTTGCCTTTTAATTGTGAGAGCCAATCATCCATGACTCACCTATCACATCTGCCCAAAAGCCACAGTCCTGGGTACTGTGCTGTGAGGATGGGAATCAGGAATTCTCTGTTTTTCTGCTGCTGGGCAGCACAGGGAGCAGTGCCCTGAGCTGTGCAGGGGTCCCTAGGGGAGATCAGCATTCTGACACATCCTGCTGCTGCCATCCCTGTGCTGATGCCTAATCCTGCCTGCTCTCCCTGCCCCTCTGAAACACCTCCCACAGCTTCCCAGGGCAGAGCTGGCTCTGCCTGCACTGCCTGCAGCTCTACACGAGCCTGCATTGTGCAGAGAGAAGGAATAAACCCATTATCTGCTTAGTCCCACTGCTGACAGCGTGGCCATGAATAATGAGAGCAGAATTTGGTTGTTAATCCTTCATGTGCAATTAATTTCTCTTTCAAGTACATGTTCAGTGCCTCCTTGAGCCCATGTAAATTACTGGCATCTGTAGCATCCTTTTGCAATTGTTTCCCAGCCCTGCTGTGTGTGGTGGGAGGAATTACCTCTTTTCAGGAGTGTGGAATGTGCTCCTGGCCATTTATTCCAGGTCCCTGCTTTTCCATGGATGCAGCAGTGAACAGTTAGTGAGAAGTTATTGCCTCTCCAGCCTTTCAAATTTGGCACACTTCTGTCATATCCCACCAAATGATTCTTTTCCTAGGCTGAGTAGTCCCAACTTATTCTATTATTGCTTTTATGGAGAGTTATTAGACAGCCTAGTTTCCGCTTTCTGAATTTTTTCCACTTGTAATATACTCCTTTTGAGATGAGAGCACCAGCCCTGTGCCCACTATCCAAAGTCTTTCTGGGATGTGGTGCACAGGATTCCTGTGGCTTCCCTTTTCTCAGGGCTGAGATATTCAGGTCTCTGGGGTGTCCCTCTCAAGGGCTTTTAGACTTGTTTTGGCTTCTAAATAATATTTTTTTATTTTTCCTGTATTTCTTTGCCTTTTGTAGGCAACCCAAGAATATTTCTGAAATATTGTTTTGCTCTTTACGCAATTTGTCTGTATGCTTTTTGTGGTGTGTGCCCTTTACCAAGTAATTATTATCAAGAGGAATCATGAAATAATTAGAGCCAGCACTTCCCCCCCTTTTGGAATTGCTGAGGAACGTGGTTACTTGGAAGCCACTTGTGTCTCTGGAGCTTTCCTTATTCTTTACATTCACTGAAGAGCAAAAAAATAATGAAAACATGAAATCTGAAACTTTGTTATCAACATGAACCTTGGATCTCTCTCTGTTGTTACCCAGTCCTTGTCATGGATGAAATCCAATATCATCTAAATTCCAGCCCATCTAAATTTGCAGCAGCAGATGGGTTGGGGGAACATTCTCCTTCATTTTAACTGGTATTTCCTGGATATTCAGCTGCCACTGGCACCCACAGTTGTGCACCAACATGTGAAACAGAAATGATTCCCTCCTTGTGAACTCCAGATGAGCTCTGTTCTGTTCTCAGTGAGCCTCCCCCTGTTTTGTGCAGGAATGCTCACCTGTGAGGCCACAATGAGCACGTTCAAAGCCAGGGATATTTCACTTGGATCCTCTGAAGGGATGACAACTCCCTGCATGATCAGAATGGCTTGGCCAGCCAAGCTCAGCAGGAGCTTATTTTCTACTTCTAGTTCATTTATAATCCATACAATATTTCACTGTTCTTCCTCTAAGGATATAGCTTCACTTTTATATGCATTTTATATGGACTTTACATTATGGCTTCTTAGATGAGAGTCTTAATGTGAGATCATGCATACATTACCCACATGCAAATTAATTATACATGTTCTATTAATTCTCCTTTTCCTTCCTCACCTCTCATGTACAGGCTGAGTTACAAAAATGTCTGTTAAATGCCTGCTCAGGGTATTCCCACTTTTCTGATGCATTGCTTACTTCTGTTTCTTGGACTAGAATGGAGATTAAAATTGGAAAAGATATTTTCATAGTTTGTCTACTTTGGGAGAGAAATCAAACAGAACAAACTGATTACTGCATCAATGGAGACACAGATTTAGTGTTAGATTGCAGGAGAGACTGCTTGGAAAGAGGAATGAATTGGATTGGTACCTTACATTTATGATGGATTATAAACCACAGTGATTTACTATTTAATGCAGGGGGAACTGTGGCATTTCTAAGCTTTGATTCAGGGAAGGAGTGAAATATTCACAGGGTTCTCAGCACACAAGTGGCCCATGTTATTCTAATAAAAGTCCCCACAGGTTGTAAGTCAGGCACCAGCCTTGGCAGCAGGCAGGGCTTTGTAGCAACCTGACTTTTTAATAGCAGCCACTGGAGGAAGGACTGGAGGGAATTAAGGATGCTGGAGTGAATCATCTGTTGAATGGCTGGGTAATTAAGTGCCCTGGTTCTGAACACAATATTCTGCAGGACTTGGAGACGTCAGAAGGGCTTGCTGCAAAAAGAAGAGTGGCAGAAATAGCTGGGAACTTGATGAGCTGGAAGCAAAATAGTGAGAATCTTGGGGTTTTTTCTACTGCTCAGGGAGAAAATTAAACAGGTAACTACCCACAGATCCCAGGTCAGCAATTCCTGCCAGAGCAATCCTCTCACAGCAACAATTGACCATCATGGAATGTGGCAAATGCAGGATGACTGCCTCTCCCTGGAAGATGCATTTCAGGATGTTAATTAGGATTCCTTGGTGAAATGCAGCTACACTGCAAAATATTTATCCTCTCAGTGTGTGTGCTGGGGTCTGGATCAAGTACTTTGGGGAAAATAGCATGGTTTTTGAGTAAAATAGAATGATTTCTGAGGAAAATAGCATGATTTTAGTGCCTCGCTGTGCTGTGGCTGGACTGAAAGCTGGTAGAATACTTTTCATTTCCCACTCCCACCATCCCTCTTGAGATCTTATTTAAGTTCTGAATAGAACTTCCATCAAAATTGGGTTCAGTCCTTCTCCAGACTTCATTTCTTGTGAGTCTCCCGCCAAGCAATTTTAATCACAATTGCCAACCTAAGAGTAATTTTAACAGAAGGCACATTTGTAACTGTCAGTGTTCATTCCAGAAACCTTGATCTGGATGTTAAATGTGGGGAAACACAAACATGCAATAAATTCCATGCATGCAGCCAAAACAATTTATATTCTTCATACTGAATATTTGTAAGTGAACACCCAGGCAATGACTATTCAGATGAATTTATTGGAGCTGAAATAACGTCAGAAACTCAGGGGCTGTTTGTGTACAATTCAGCACAAGGAAAGAGGTGAAATAATGTACAATTGTAGCCTGAAATTTCTATACCAAGGCATTCTGGCTCGCTCTCATTTTCTCTGTCTGCCTCCATTAGTAGCAGAATCCTTTCTGGAGAGGTTTTTCTCAGTGCCACAGTGCTGCATGTGTGTGATAATATGCTGAGGCTTTACTCATAAGAGATCAAAATGACTCCTTAGATCCAGTTCCTCAGCGCTCCAACTGATCTGAGTCGTGTGTCTGCTGTAAATAAATTCATTTTCACTCCCTCCCTCTGGAGATGGCTTGGATCATGATGGGAGAGGAAATCCAAAGCAGTGAGGGCTCCTCCTGGGTGGCTGTTTGCCATTTCATTTCCAGCACCAGCTGTGACTCAGAGGAGCAGGAGGTGTTTTGGGGGAACAGGTTCTGCTCCAAGCTCTCCCCCAGGCCCATTGCCTGATGGCTATGGGCTGTGCACAGCCAGGCTGGGGCTGGAGGCTCAAACCAGCCAAGTTCAGGGAGTTTCAAACACAATTTTCACTCCTCCTTGGGTGGGACAGCCACACCAGCCCAGCATTCACCTCCTGTTCCTGCACTGCACCATGGCACTGCCTCCAGAGGTTTTGGGAGTGAGCTCACACAGTGGTTATGGAAATGGGGAAAAAATTGTATTTCTGTGGAAAATGCTGCAGGTAGAAAATGCATTTCCTTCTTGCAGTGCCATTCAGTGAGGAAATGGACCTGTGGCTGCACCTCTACTGATCTAAACTTCCCAAGAAAACAAAATATCATGGATTTCCTCCACACTGCTCTTGCTGAGGAATGTTTTACTCAAATCCTTTCTGTGCAGGCACATCCAGACTGAATCTGAAAAAAAAGAGTGTTTGACTTTTTTTTGGCTTCTATTCCTTTTCCTTATCTTCCTGTCTTTTATTCCACCAGATGAAATAAAAACTGGAGGACATGGCATTTTTATCTCCTCCTTCATCCTGAGACACCTCTTTTCTTTGCCATGATAAGGTAAATGGAGTGAGCCTTTAAGCACCCCATTGTAAAGCATCTGTTTGACTGCAAGAGTTTCTCTATCAGAGTGTTCAGGAGGAGATAAAAAATCACATTTCTGTTCCTGCTCACATTGCCTCTGTTTATATAAAGATTTCATTAGTGCTTTTTGTTGCAGCATCATCCTGCAAACTCATCCATGCAGCTCCAAAGCCACTTGGAGCAGCAAATCTTTTTGGAGTAATTCATTTCCAGGCTGTAAATCCTCTGTGGGATTGGGATGGGCATGGCCAGCATTCCTTGTGTTTGTTGCATTTCCCTGTCTCCGAGTGTCCTTTGCTTGAATTCCCCCAATTTACCAAGCAGTTCTGTTCAGGTTTTTACCAATTTTTCTCTCAAGCAGCAGTTAGAGCAGCTTCCAATTTTCTCAATAGTGATTTTATATTTAATTCTGGATCACTGATGAAAAGATTGAATTCTAGGAGGCAGCCATGCACAAAAATTCCATTTTTTCCATGACAACTTTCCTTGAAGACAGGTTTGTAAAATCTGCCATATGGCTGGTTATTGATGCACTTAATGTTTATATGAAGATGGTAAAATACTAAATTTAAACAGAATATTGTAAATTACGCTGCTGTAACATTGCATTTACAGGAATTTAAGGGTTTTACCTCCATAAACTGCACTTGTAATTCCACCAGGATATGAAATTAGGTTAGTCTGGCAAATCTTTCTTCCACAGAACCACAGTGACTCACAGTCCCTTTTAATTCTTTATCAGATCAATTCCTTTTCATATTTTTGATGCTAAGCAAACAAGCTCTGGCTGAGTCATTTCACTGGGTCAGTCTTCCTGGCTCAACATTTCCATTCTTACATTTTTCCAAAATTTTGTGACGGTTTGCTTGAATAGTTGAGATGTCGCCTAAGCCTGTTCTCATCAAACTCCTGCAAGATTTCTTTCTGATTTTTGATATTCTGATGGACTCTATTGAACATGCTCTTGGAAAGAATTTAAGCCCTATGACTAGAAAGCCTTTCCAAGTTTCTTTCCCTACTGCATAAAAATCTCATAAAAATAAAATTTAAATAAAAGCCAGTCAGTTGTTGTTGAATCTCACTTGTACTTTGTTCTCTTTCCCTTTTCCTGACCAATTAAAGCAAAAATCTAAGCATTTGTTTTGCTGAAAGAACCCTCCTGTCTCTCAGGCTTTCCTCCTGCTTGTAAAGTTCTGCAATGCTTGTTCAGAAAGACTTTTGGGGCATGCTAATTTCAGTAAATTCAGTTTATATCTGTAGTCTTTGAGCTGAAGTCAGCTGGGCACAGGGAACTTAAAAGAAAAGCCATAGGAACAAAACAGTTTGTGAAGGAAGGGAGGAAAAAATCTCCTTTGCAAAGCAGAGAGTTCTTTTTCTGCTTTTCCCTGGATACATTTAATGAGAGGAAAAGGACTCTTGCAGTGACACCTAATTGCTTTTGTTCCTGTGTATTCCCCCTGCAAAATATTAGAGGCTGCAGATCTTTTACTGGATTTGAGGACAGTTGTCAATCACATTTACTGACAAAAAGACAAAGGAAGGATCACCAGCCCCCTTAGGCATCAAAAATCTTATATTTGCTGGATTTTCTGGCATGGTATTTTTTCATATTTCTGCACACAGGCTCATTTCATAGCTCATGTTCCCTCCATCACCTGTAGGACTCGCACCACTGGGCCAGGGTTTTTTCCTTTGTGTTGGATGTGCTGCAGGAACTGTGAAGTTCAAGAGGTTCTTTACCCCAGCCTGGCCTTGCCACGCCCACCGTAAATTATTCTGCCCTGCAGGCACGTGGGTGAGAGTTTTCTGGAAGCTGGTTTCATTCTGTGCCTCTATCTCAAGGATTCCACTGCTGGCTGTCCCAGCCCAGCTCGGTTTAACCCGATTTACACCCAGCTCAGTTTAACCTGATTTACACCCAGCTCGGTTTAACCTGATTTACACCCAGCTCAGTTTAACCTGATTTACACCCAGCTCAAGCACTCAGTCCTTGCCCAGCCCTGGGGGTTGTAATGAACTCCTCCTTTCCTCCAGCTCTCACTCCTCAGTCCCTCCCCTCCCCAAACATTCCTTTTATTTGCAGAATTGAGTTGAAATGTCAGTGCTTCCCACTGACACGCTCCAGTCTCTGATGGATTCATTTCTCCTCTGCTTCTCTGTATTTCTTTTCATTTGTTCTGTATGAGGAAAAGGTAATAACTAAATCAGATTTCCAGGGTTAACCTCTTGTGTGTAATTTATAATTTGAAGGACCTTATGTGGTGCTAAATGGGAATAACCCTTTGGGCAGTTTGAAAAGGTTCTCTCATAGAACTTTTTATGATTGTTTCCTTTGGTTGCTGTTGGGATTTCTTAGGCAATCACTTTTTTTCTTCTTTTTTCAACATATATTAGCAAGAGATACTGATATTTTTGCTGAATCCTTTCCGTTTCCTGCTACTGATATACATCCCCTTTTTTTTTTAAAGAAGCCCCAAAACTGTCAGAATAACAAGAAACAAAAATAGTCCTTTTTGTTTGTTTTTTTTTGGCTTTTTTTGTATTCTTAACTGCCTTTCAGCATCTCCACAGCTGTGCAGCCTCATTTCAATAATGGGCCTTGAAGCCATTCAGTGAAAGGTGCTCTGAGAGGGCAAATTATAAAGAAGCTGCAGTTTGCAAAGCTACACTGACACCAAGTATTAATTCACAGTTTGAAGAGTTGGGGCCTCAGCAAAATGAGATGAAGAACAGTCCTCATAAGCTTCTTTGTACTTTTAAAGTTATCTCTCCATTCTAAAATTTATTTTCCAATAGCATCTTATGCATATCTCAGAGTGCATTGCCAGGATCCTTTGTTTGCTGTTAGAAATTACCCAGGCTCAATTTTCCCCACAGTTCAGTTCCATGGAGCAGCTGTGGGAGGCATTGATTCTCTGTGATTTACAGAAGAGAAGTTTGGGGTTTTTTTTCAGCCAAAATTCTCCCACTGTTAATCAATAGGTAATAGCAAGGACAAAGCACTCTCATATTCCTCCAATTCCTTTAGAATTCTTCAGTGGTTCTGCCCTCCATTTCATTAAATCATTAAAACCCTGTAAATTTTAGGCATAATGGGGAGAAGAGAATATTTTTCTCATTTGCTCTGGGCCTGTCACATACAAATGATTTATTTGGGCTTGCACAGTTCCACTTCCAACAGGGTAAAAAATATCGACCACATTACACATTTCCCTTTCAAGCAGAAGGACAATTTAGATTACACAAATCCCCAGGCTTGTATTATGGATATGTGACCTGGTGAGGGAGATAAAGGAGGAACCCAACGCTTCCTGCAATGTGAGATGGATCTGGGAGAGCAGGTTCAAAACTGCTCAGAGATCTTGCCAGCATTCACTCCCTCACAATCCTCTGCCTCCTCCTTCTGAGAAGGGCAAGGGATCTATTTTTGGGAGCTGCTTAGCACTTGTAACCTCCTCTGTATTCCCTGGGTTTGAAGCTGAATAGTGAAATTCACCTGTACACCGAAAGCAGCACTTCTTATATCCTATTTAATGGGTCTCCTGTATAGGAGTAAAAAAAACCCCACAAAAAATGTGTCAGATTAACTTTTCAGTAATGTGTATTAGAAATACCACAAGGAAATCTGCTTAAGGTAGAAAAGTCCAATTTCAAAATATTTTAAAATTTTTTATGAGAATTCCTGCCAAGCTCAGTATCCCCAAGATTTCTGCCTAATTTATCCACAGTCTAAAGTTCTATAAAAAGTAATTATAAAGATTTTATTAATATGATCCTACAGACTCCCACATCCTTAGCAGGGATAGAAGACAAGACTCAGGACATGATACAGAGATGGTCCTTCAAGTCCTGTCTTTCCATAAAATTCACCCTTAACTGGGCTGTGTGGTGTTCTTATACCCATAAACCAAATAAACTGACACATAACCAGCTTGTCACAATTAAAAAATTATTATTAATCTCCTTTTGTGCTGACTGGGCCCTGCAATCCTCACTGCCCTCAGCAGCCTTCATTCTTGGACCAAGGGGCATTCAGGAATTCTTCATCCTTGGGCCCAGGAATTCTTCATCCTTGGATCCACGGGCAGTCAGGAATTCTTCATCCTTGGATCCACGGGCAGTCAGGAATTCTTCATCCTTGGACATGGGAGCAGTCAGGAATTCTTCATCCTGGGACACAGGGACAGTCAGGAATTCTGCTCTCCTAGTAGAAGAAAGCTGGGGAATTTGGCTGATGCCTGCTAAAAACTGGCACTTTCAGTGTTATTTCCTGCACAAACAGAGCACAAGGATGTGCCATCTTTGCCTGCCTTCAAATTTCATTCAGACAATTTTAAAAAGGTGCAAAAATGTAATCAAGAGCTGCCAAGCCACAGTAAATTATTCCAGTTCTCGATTAGAAGGAGGATGAGAAGAAATAAGATTTGTTAGTGTTTCTAGTTTGTGTTGTCTTGCTGTAGCAATTATACTTTCAAATACGATGTGCAGGGATTCTGTGCAGCCCTGATTGATTGGAGAGGCTGTGGATGAGCTGCCTGTGGTAATCTGGGGCAGGGAGAAGGTTCTGGAACAGCCCCGGGCTGGGGTGCCCATGGCTCATGTTTGGGGTGAGGGTAGAGCTCCGTGCCCTCTGACAGATTTGAATTTATTTTTATCAGCTCATCCTAAGGAGCTTCTTGCTGGTATTAAACCAGTTGGACTTCTTGAGGCATTTTTCTTTATTATTCTTTTATTTCATCACTTGTCATGAGAGGACAGCCTCTGCCTTGGGTCCCTTGGCCTTTTGTCCTTCATGCAAATGCACCAAGAGAACTCCAAAAGGGCTTTACAAATGCTGGGTAGAGGGGAGCCTGGAACTGAGAGCTTTTAGAAACAGAGAAAAGGTCTGGATGAGACAGCAGCAAGGTGAAAAATTCACCCCCTGCATTCATACCTCATGTACCTCATGGCTTTTCAGGGGCACTCTCTGCCCAGCAATCTCCAGTAGCTTCCAGGACTGCCTTTCATACCTTGATTTTTTTTCCCTTTGCATCTAAAGCTTGTTTTGAGTCTCTTCTTCTTTTTTTTTTTTTTTTAAATTTTTATTTTTCAGCCCTCTCCTTCTGCAGAAGTTGCAGCTCTCTGCTTCCTCTTTTTCCCTGCCCACATCATCCTGCACTGCTCTGCGTGGTTCCTCTTGTTTCCTCTCATAGAAAACTCTGTGATCTCCCCACAGCCAGCACAAAGTGAAACCCAAACCTTTCTTCTCTGTGTCCAAGGAAGTTTCCTTGACAGGAAAACTGCAGAGAGTGTAAACATTTGCTGCGAGCAGCTGAGCTCAATCACTGCACGCTCTGCTCAGTGTCACAGCAGCACTGCCCAGCCCAGAGGGACTGCTGGGTCACAGGGCTCAGCACAGCCACTCCATCCACCTCAGGGGCTCAACATCCTGAGATGAAGTTTATCAGAAAAATGAGGAAGAAGAGAAGAAAGGAGAAAAAATTTAAAAAAAAAATAAAAAAAAGGAGAAAAGAAAAAAAAAGCTATTTTTGTAGTAAAGCTTCAGAAACTTCAGAAAAGGTGGCACAGTAAAGCACAGCTTAAGAAGGAGCCTTGCTTAGGAAAAAATGATTGTGTGGGGGTGGTTTGTGTCCAACCTCCCCTCATTCTGAGCCTTCTCCCTTCCCTGCTCTCCTTTTCCCCACTGTAATCACTGCACACGTTTATCTTCTCAGGGAAGCAATTCAATGCCAGGCACGCTTCATTTTGTCCTTAAAAAAGTCTATAAATCCTGGCTGAGTATCAGGACACCTCTTGAGCTTGGTGAGAATGTGAGGCTGGAATACACACTCACATTCCACGTGTCCTTCTCTTCCTTTATGTGTGTCCAAGGAGACTCTGCAAGGAGCAGCCATGTGTGCTTCTGTCCAAACACAGGGGTACAGAGATTTTTGGATGCTGAGGGAGCTAAACCAGCTCCTCCAGAGGAATTTACCAGCTTAACAGCACTGTTAGAGCTCAGGGTGTCTCCCTTCTGCTGTTCCATTATTGTCCCTCAGAATGCTCCTCCAAGCAGGAATCTCCTGTGCCTTGCATGGAGATCACCAGGATATTTTCTGAAAAATCCCTTCACCTGGATTTGTCTCCTGAGAAGCCTCAGAAAAGAAAAGGAAACAATAATTATCTGATTGCTTGGAATGTGGTTTGGAGGTTGCTTACCAACAGGTGCATCTTGGATTGGTTCCATGTGAATTGTTTTTAATGAATGACCAATCCCAGTCCAGCTCTCGTCAGTCATGGGTTTTTATTATCATTCCTTTCTAGCTTTCTGATGTCTCCTTTCTTTTTCTTTAGTATAGTTTTAATATAATAATAGAATAGAATAGAATAGAATAGAATAGAATAGAATAGAATAGAATAGAATAGAATAGAATAGAATAGAATAGTA
>JAWWEY010000025.1:17423819-17462943 GCA_035582745.1 Loriotus luctuosus | reverse complement strand
GGAAGGGAAGGGAAGGGAAGGGAAGGGACGGGAAGGGAAGGGAAGGGAAGGGAAGGGAAGGGCTCTCTGGTAACTGTGCTCATGAGCAATAACCTCAGAGTTCTGCAGAGCTGCTTAAAAGCCGGGTTGGACCTTCCAGCCTGAGCAACCAGAAAATGCCAAATTAAACCCACATGGACACTGAGAGAATGTGTAGAGAATGTGTGAGGTCGAGTCTGTACCACAGAGAAACAGGAGACAAACCTTCCATGCCATGTTCAGGAAGGGACACCATGTTGTCCCTCAACGTGTCCCCTTTATTTTACACCAGAAATTCTTGCTCCACTCCTGGCAGCAGAAGAGGAAAGCTCAGATCTCCAAGTCCACACCACTGTGATGCCTGAATGTGAAAATCTCTTGGAACAAACACACAGAACGGAGAGAGACAAATCTCTCATCTACCCTCAGGGACCAAATGCAACTTACAACTGCTGAGTGAATAATTAGTGTTAATTAGCAGTAGAAATTGATGCCTTTGGAGATAGTCTGCCAAGTTTTTAAGCACTTTAATACTAATGGATTTTTTTTCTCTGGGATAAATCTTTATGGAGGAAGCGAGTGCAAATTGATTTTTAAAGAGCCTGTCCAATGCTGAATTTATCTTATGAAAACATTGGGTTTAAAAACAATTACATTTACTTTCAGTGTATTTTAATGCTTTTTCCAGTGGATTAATTTCTCTTTAAATATTTTTGCTATCATTTTTTTGCCTAGTTTCTTGGAAAAGGAGTCCGTGGAGTACATTTGCATGTTTGGAAGTTGTTAGGATAAAATATGCCACCATGTCAGGCTACTTAGTTCCTAAATCATTCTTCAATTATGAGGAAGTATTCAGCTGTAATGATAATGACAGTCTAATGACACTTTGAATCACAAGAGTAAAGTTCACTGAGCAGAGGCAAAGACCTAAGAGTTAAGAAAATTTTCCAAGCAATTTCATGTTCTCTCTGTTCAAACAGTTGCTGTCGGAACCCAGAATCCTTATTTAGGTTTCTTTTTCACATCCTTCAAGCTAAAATCAAGTAATGGGGCCAATAGGATTTGGAACAAGGGTTTGAAAGTGCCCTTCTGACTCAGATGGCATTTGGGATTTGGGCATTTCCATGGGGAAATCAACATTTCAGGGATGCAGGGCTGGCTGGCATACTGACAGTGGCACACCAGTGGCACTGCCCTGCAGGCTCTGGGCAGGGGCAGCAGAATCAGACTGAGAAGTCAAAGATAAACAAAATATCTTGGTTTCCAGAAGTTTTTGTCACCTTGGTTTCTCCCTGAAGTTGCTGAGAGAGACGTTTATTCAAGACATCAAAACTCTGATGGAGAAAGCTTAGAGATGTTTGCAGGCAGTTGATATGGAAAACTCTAAAACAGCACAGAATAAAAGCTGTTTCTTGCATTATACTGCAGCCAGGAGTCAGAGAAGTAAATCAGTGCAGTAATTTCTTTGTTGTTATTGCCAGAAACACATCGAAGACTTTCTGGAGAAATCAGAGCTGAGAGGAAGGTTTGAAACAGATACACGTTCAATATTAAGCACAGTAATTCCCACAAAAGTGTGTAACTTTTCTAACAGGTGCTGTAGCAGTTCCAGGTTCCATGAAAAGCTTGCTGTATTTTTTTCTAACACTGTTCAAAATGTGCAGGCAACATAAAAACCAAATTAATTTCCCGTAGCAAGAAAGAAGTTTTCTTTCCCCAGTTTAGATTAACAAGGGAAAATGGTTCTTTCTTCCCACTGCTCGAGACCTCAGAATATTTGTTCACACAGTACAAATATGAGAGTCACAAAATGAACAATGGCAGCCAAGAGCATCTCTGCTTCTCCCTTTCTTCCACTTTTAGAATTATTTAGAATATTTTCTTTTGGGCCATGATCCAAAGCCAGCTCAAATCCATGAAATTCCTCCAGTGGTTTCCATAACGTTTGGATGAGGCTTTATTTGAAAATCACTGGGTGCTCCACAAGAGCAGATAATTCTGTGACCCTGCAGGGAACCTCTGAGGTTACATTTACCTTAATGACAAATTGAAATTTTGTTCATGATGTGCATAAAAAGGAGACAAGGCACAGAATTTATCTGGTGGATCACAGCAGTGGTGAATTAAAACCTTGAATTCAAACCTGTCACCAAAGCCCACAGACCATTTTTGCAGCCGAGTTTCTAATCACACTGCATATATAAATTGGAGATTTTTTTTTAAATAAACATGTTTTTGTTTTTGTCTTGCAGATGAATATGTGGTGCATGTGTTCTGCATGGGTTTCCATGCAAAATTAAAGATATGTGGGCCACAAAGTGCCTGTGACAGAGAGGAAAGAGTGTGAGACCTGGCAACACAGGTGATGGGGAGCTGGCCCAGCCTCTGTGTGGTTTCACTGCTGGAAAAATCCATTCAAGAGCAAACTTTTCTCAAGAGAAGCATTTCAAATATTTGCAGAAAAGTAATTTTCAGGTACACCGAGATTCTGTACATTTTTAAATCCTGAGAAACCACAATCCTTTGAGAGAATAGGTGTTGTTTTGGGTTGTGTATATACTTTAGAGCAGCACTTTTAAAGTTTATTTTCCCTCTTAATACCAGAGACAGCAGTGACTTGGGTTTAAGATAAATTAAAAGTAATTATTACACAAGATATTTTACCAAAATAATCCCTACTTTTGTTTGTACACAGATTTTAGTGATACAAAGCCTCTCCACACAGCCCTTGTCCCTCCTCTGTGATTTTATCAGGTATTGCAGACACACAGCTCTGAAGATGTGCATTTATGCTTGGCTGGGCTCAGGCTCTGGGAAGTTGTTTGGTTGTGAACAAAGCATGAAAGGAGACAAGCAGTGGCTGTTGAATTATTTTTGTTTATACCAGCTAACACCAGAGGCTTTGGGGATCACAATATGTTGTGTGCTGGTATTAGGAAATTCACCACTTTATCAAAATGTTGGGTTTACAGGCCCCTGGAGAGTGACAGTTTTTCCTGGTTTTCAGTGAAAATGAAAATGTTGGTGTGAGCCAACACTGTGCTCACACCTTTCCCTGCCTGCACCTCCTCCTCCCCTGTTCAATAACATCCTTTGCCCTCTGGGTTTATTAAACACAGCTTGGTTACTCTAGAGAATATTTTCTCATTTTTTTATTCTTTTGACTCTTTATTACTGCTCATTAGGATGTTATTAACTTGGTTTGGGCTATGACAATCCTCGACAGCTGCCTCACATAACAAAGCATTTCCTTCCCTGAGCCTTGGGTGATTCCCTTTGGCTGAGCTGAAAGAAGCAGCAGAGAGCAGCAACTTGGGTTTTCTCACCATCAATCTCATGTCCCTCCTCATTCACAAAAATGTGATTATTAGTCACAAAAATGTGATTATTAGTCACAATAAGGTGAGAGACATTAATTTGTGCCTCATTAAGGACCCTGTTAATGACCTGAGCTGTGTTTTTGTGTTTTCCACCCTGACACTGATGATTGTTTTGGGACAGTTGGTGATGTGAGTGGGGTTTCAGTGGGAAAAGAGGCAGGGTTGGGTCTGCTGTGAACTGAAATGGATTTTTCTTGTGAAAAATCTCCCTGGAGAGAACACAGACATGGGTTGGGCTTGACTGGGGTGTCCAAAGGCCACCAGTGCTCTGCAAAAGCCTGCCTGGGTTTTGCTCCCACCGCTGCCAGCAGCCTGGCACAGAGGAGGCCAAGCTAAAATCAGGATTTCTCTTTTTAGGAGAGATTTATTTAAAGGATTGCAAAGCAGAGAGCTGTAGGAGGAAAGGAAAAACGTGGAAGAAATGGAGAGCATCAGGTGAGGCAATGCTGTGACAACACCTGGTACCTGAGAAGTGAGGAAAGTTGCATTTTTGGGGACTGTAGTTCACAGGAATGCTTCCCCACCTCTCTCTGTATAGCTCACAAATTACATTAATTTAATTACAGTTTAATTAAATCATAAATTATAAGTGTAATTACATAAATTATGCATACTTTATACCTACCTTGTTACATAAAGTATGTATATACATATAACGTATATTGTATATTATATATTATATAGATCATATCTATAATATGTATTATATATAATACATAATATATAATACAGAAATTATATTATTAAAGTATATATTACATAATATAATATATAATGTGTTTAATATTATATTATATATTAAATTATATATAATAATGTATTACATATATATTATAGTATATTACATAAATTATATTTGAATACAAACTTTATTACATATATTATAAATTACTTAAATTATAAATTTAACTACAGCTCGCAAATAAAGCCTACAAGTGTTTTCAGGCTTCCTC
This sequence comes from Loriotus luctuosus, assembly GCA_035582745.1. Lineage (NCBI taxonomy): Eukaryota > Metazoa > Chordata > Aves > Passeriformes > Thraupidae > Loriotus > Loriotus luctuosus. The sequence goes on along the minus strand of JAWWEY010000025.1, from coordinate 17,458,592 downwards.
CTTTTCTCTTTAGTCTGAGTTTTTCAGTTTTCAAAGCTGGAGTGAAATCACAGCAACGTCCCCAGAGAGGACAGTGAGGGCAGGGGATCAGGGCAGGATGTAAACTTATCCACACAATTTAGATTTTGTTTTTACTGAATTATGCAGTAGCAGAGCTCTCCGACCTCATGCATTGATAATCCCAAACCAGTGCTGTGGGAATTGTCAGATTTTGTGAGGAAATATGAAGATCTTAAAAGTCCATTTTTTACCAGTACGAGATGCAGGCAGTTAGAGTGCAAAGTTGTAATAAAAAATAAATTTCATAGCCCTTTTTGTGCATTAAAATTAGCCATTCACTGAGAGTTTTGGATCAGGTCTGACCTGCAGCATGTACAAAACTCCTGTGTCTTTTTATTTTTATTGTTGCTCTGTTCCAGAATTCTTTTGATCTGAGGAGATGTATATTTATTCCCAGGCTTTCCACCGTGGGTTTGTTTCTTATTTGCTTTTTGTTTTCCTTTGAGATAAAATGTTGAATTGAGTTCAAACATGCAAAGAATGGATTTTTAAATGTATTATTTGATGTCATAAAAGTAGAAAGAAAAAGGGAATTTGATTGCCTTCTAAAAAAGGCCATGTTAGAGGAAATTTGACATTTCCCTGGCAAACTGAAAATGTATCATTTAAAGTCATTGTAGTTTATCTGCTTTACCTTTAAGCAATTATACAAATCTTAACCAATCAACATTTCTAATGGAAAAATCATTCTGAACTGAAAATTCACCCACATTTTCTGAAAAATGCAGCCACTGAATATGTATATTTTTTAGCATTCAGAGTGCAGTTTATGCAAGAAAAAATAGCTAAAAATCAGCAGTTGTTGGATGTCCTTTTGCCAGTTTGTGCCCAACTGCAGGACCTGTTTATTGCCTGTCTGTTGGTGTCCTGGGAATGGGAGCACAAGGAATTCAGGATTTCTTTCCCTGTGTGTGTGCTGGGAGTGTTTGGAGCAGAGAACACCTGCAAAATTTTGATTTTACAGCGAGTTCTGAGCAGCTTTTAAACATCCCACTGCTGGTAGATGCACTCATTGTAAAGAGATGATGATAAAAAATCAGGGTTTTTCTAGATAACCTGAACTTTTGGACCCAATCTGCCCAGATATTTTGATGTCTGGAAATGGGGAAATACTGAAGGCAGAATATTTCCAAGGCCAGCAGAACCTGACCTTGGGCAGAATGTGCTTGTGGCACCTCTAAATGTCACATGTGGCACCCAGAATTCCAGAATAGCCCTGCACCATTTTCTGTTCCATTCCAAAGGGAAAAGAGAGGGAATTTTCCAGTGCCCAGCCCAGGGTGGGCTGTGCTGGAGTCACTAATATCACCAATATATTTTAACCAATATTTGTCCATCTGAGCTGAAAAGGAATTAACTTTCCAGCCTTTCAAACACAATTCTGTGCCCCATTTGATACATTTTTGTAATTTTTTTTTTGCATCCCCCTGATAGTAATGGATATTTCAGTGCCCAGTTTTCTTTGCATTGCTCAACGCCCATCTCCTGCCCCTCTTCATTCACAATAATGTGATTATTAGTCACAATAATGTCATTATTATTCACAATAAGGGCTGGAGCAAGTGATTGTGCTGCAGGAACTGAGGCTCTCTCCATTTGTCTTTGATGAGCTGCTTTTTTTGTCTTTTTTCTTCTCAAGGCTATAAGGCAGCCATGAAATAGCATTGAGACAGCAGAAGGTCATAATTTGGGAAAGCTTTTTATTTTTAAAGAAATATTGATACAGTGGAATTGATTGTTTTGAAGATAAATGAGGTGACAGGCACTTTTTGTGTCTTTTTCAATGAATTTTCTGTCTCAGCATAATAGTGACTCTTTTTTACCTCAGAAAATAAAAAGTGATTTTTTCTGTAGTGGAGATGGCTTCAAAAACCAAAATCGTGTCTGTGGAAGTAAATTTTTGAGGGGGGAGACAAATGGAGTTATTATGTGATGTTATTAATAAGTAAATTTGGGAAAAGAAGAGATAACTGAATTTTAAATTGGGAACCAAACAAGAATTTGGCAGAGAAAGGTGGTGAATCCCAGAAAGCACCAAGTGCCACATCCCTGTGGATTTTAAATCCCTCCAGGAATGGTGACTCCATTCTCCTTGGGCTGCCAGTTCCAAGTGAAGAAATTTGTCCCAATATCCAACTTAACCCTCCCCATGCACAACTTGAGGCTGTGGCTGTTATTATTGAGGATAATTCTGTGTCTCAGCACAGCTGAACCCTGCTGAGCTGCCCAGTAAAACAGAATTGATGTTTTTTTACTCACTTGAGCATGAACAGAAGCCTTCAAGTAGCAAAAATATCAAAAGGCCATGTGGGAATTGTGGTTTTTTTCTCCATGACTAAACTGGCCAACAACAGGATGATAATTAGATGGAGAATAAGTCACACTTTAAAATCACTTGTTGCTCTCCTTATCAAAAGAAAAAATCATGGACACACAGTGAGAGTAAGGGATTTAAACTGATAAATATCAGATTTCCCTTCTGCCAATCTGATAAATATCAGATTTTTCCCTTCAGCCACAGGGAAATGCAGCAATTGGCCAACAAACCACGTGTGTCCCCGTGATTGATACGAGAAAGGCTGGAAGTCCCTAAATATTTCTTAAGAAAAGAGGAAAAAAACCCATTAAATTTGTGTTCTGTGAGGCGTGCAGTCCAGGCTGGATAATGAACAGCTGTCACTCTCGAGTGCTGCAGCACATTAGAGCCATATTTTATTGCCATCCAATTAGGATTGTATTGCACTTCTGCCTGGGTGTCTGGTTCCCATATTGGCAGATAGATTTGTGCTTGGTTCTGGTTTTCATTCTTGCTTTTCATTCCTGGTTTTCATTCCTGGTTTCCATTCTGGTTTTCATCCCTGCTTTTTCCAATTGTCCTGTACCTGACGGCACGTCAGAGGAACGAAAGGGCACCCAACAGATGCTGTTTCTTGTTCTTTTTGTATTTTATCTTTGAGGGCTTTTTATCTGAGGGCTGTGTGATAAAGTGATGTCAATTTTTAATTTTTGTTAATTTTTGATTGATTTTTATTTGGTTTCAATAATTACAGTACACCATAAAACCATCCTGGTTTTCCTTACTGTCCTACAATGAAACACTTATTTTTGAAGTTCACTATTACATCAGAGGTGAGTGATGCAGAAAACCCAAATGCTCTTTTTTTGGGGACAGACTTTAGTTGTTCATCCAGCATTTTGCCCACCCTGTTCTTGCTTCCTGGGCTCTCCAGACCCAAGAAATGAGTGCAGATTTCTGAGGGCTGCCAGCCCCAGGTGACACAGAGCTGACCCTTTTTTGCCATTCAGGACACTGCTGTCTTCTCTGTGCAGTTGACATTTTTTAATTCATATTTCTGTGAGAAATAATTGGTTTTTCTGCATATTTCTAAACCAAGCAAAGAGTACCATGCAGACCAGAATGTTTTGTTAATCAGTGTGGAATATGTAATGGAAAAGTGTTTGCCAGCTTTTGCTCCTGGAAAATCAGGAGCCTGACAGAATTAGGCCATAACTACAGTCTGGACAATTTTATTTCTTCTCTTTTTTATGTGTTTCATTAGGCTTCACATTATACAGACATGCAGAACAAACCAGGGAAATGGGTGAAATGAAGATAAATGTTCTCTTTATTCTCTACAAAGACACACAAAAAGAAGATCTTAGAGATTGGATTTTGTTAACATCTTTTTTTCCCCTCACTTTTCCTTTGCTTCTTTGTTTCCCTTCTCATTCTATGAAGAAATTGATTTCTTTTGTTACCATTTTCAGGGGGTTTCATTTGTTTGCTCGATTTTTATGTTTTAACTAGAAATATGTCTGCACACAGCTTTGTGTTCACACACAGACAACTCCCCCCACACCTTCACAAAATCATTTTCTCCTGCCATGTGAATATTTCCTAATGCAATTTGCTGCAGTGATCAGAGTGCAGTAATGCTTCCCCTGTAGAAATGTTTATGGCAAACTCTATTATTGTTACAGAAACAATCACTCTCTTTTGATTCGCCTGAAAAATTGACACATTTCCTGCAGACTTTATTTTCATTTCCCTCAGATATCATGGAAGTCAAATCAAATCAAATCAGCCCCAATTTATTACAGCATTTAACACCACTCACTTGTTGGGAGCTGCTTCTTAAAACTCAGCCCCTTCCCTACCTCTTCCTTTGAATAAAGCAGGAACCAGAAAAAACCCAAGGATTCCAGATAGGAGGATAATTTGAAATTCTGCTGTCTGAAAATTGGCTGGGATTTAATTTAAATTTTAATTTTAAATTAGGTTTTTTTTAAATTTTAATTTAATTTAAAATTTTACATTTTAATTGTCTGAAAATTAGCAGGAATTGGAGTCTTCCCAGTGCCATTGGGAGTTCTAGGTCACACCTGAATTTTCTGGAAAATGCCATCCCCAGTGAGCTGGATTTCCATGGCATAGCTTCATTTACTGCACCTTCACCATATTTTTTGTTGAGATTGATGGTTTTCCCCCCCGCATTTTGAAGTGTTTATAGACAAAGTTACAAATTAAGTTTTATCAGTCTTTCAAATGCCAAGACTTTTTGTGTTTTTTCTGCACATGGATCCAGAATAAAACTTCTGCAGAGAGCAGGGCTGGGAGAGGAGCCAGAATTTGCCTTTGATTAATACTTTGGGCACATTCCTAGATTAAATATATATGTGTGTGTATATAAATATATATCTGAAAACATTTAATAATAACCTTTTTCCTGGCTGAGATGCCACGCTTGGCATTTTATTCTCATCCATTTCTGAGGCTGCTGGTTTGATTCCTGAGTCAGGGTTGGTTTGGATGCTGCATTTCTCAGGCCACACAAATGTGGGCTTTTATTTCAGCTGGAAAATCTCTTTGCAGCTGTAGCAGGATGGTTCTGGCAGCAGCACAGGTTATTATCCCTCAGGTGCTGAGGTGGTAAAACGACTCTGAATTAGTGGGCAGCAATTCTTTCTGCCAAGGCAGGTAGCTCAGAGACACTAAAACCCCCTGCAAAAATAATATTTAACATTTTGCAGTGACTAATCTCCCTTGCATGCCTTGCAGCAGCACTGCAGCTCATCTGGGCTGGGTTTGCAGCTGCAATTCTGATTTAATGTGGCTTTGTACTGAGGGAACCGTGCTGTGTGTGCCTGGGTGAGGGAACTGGCACAGGAATCAGCTGCTGTGGGATGGATCCAAACAGGAGATCAGGTTGTTGTGTGAGAATATCTTTAGAGCAGAAATGATCCCATTTCCTGGGCACAGCTTGAGCAGGGAACCTGCACATACAGTGGGCTCAGTTGGTGAGCAGGCATTGCCTCAGCACAGGGCCAGGGTGAGAGAATTCCCAGCTCTGGGTGTGGAATCAGAGCCTTCCCTGGAGCTGGAATATCAGCTGGGACAGATCTTAGCAGAATGACAGGGCAGAGAGGCCATCACCTGGAATATCAATATTTTCATCTCTCTATTGCACAACAATTTCTTTCTTAGATATTTTGGCTGACCAGTGTTCCTATCCTTTAACAAACTAATTAATGCCACAAAGAATTTTATGCACAGCTGTGACCCAGCTGTGACCCAGGGGATTTGGGGACGTTGTGCTGGCAGCACACAAACTTTACACCTTCAGTTCTGCAACTTTGGAAATGTTAAAATATTGGGCAAATCCAAGCAACTCAAGGAGCTCACAGATTTATTAGGGAGCCTGAAACACTCTAGAGAAAGAAACCTTAACAATATTATTTCCTCACTGATAAGATCCCCAAATCCCTTGCAGTTCAAAAATTACAGAGGATTTAAAAGACTCCATGCTGCAGGTTACAGACTGACAGTGAGCCAGTCAGAGTGAGGAGTTCTGTCTCACAGAGCCACTATCACTTGGAGCTTTTAATTCTCTGCACCCTGAGCCTTGACAGGTGGCTGTGAAAAGCAGCCAGAAATGTCTCTTGTCCCACCCCCTATCATGGCTGAGTTGTTTACTTGAATGCTTCCCACAGCATCCCCCCAGAGAGGGTGGGAATCAAAAGGAAATCTGTCCTGAGAGCTCAGTGAGCTGCTTCTGATCCCCCAGGGGATTCCTGAGGGACACAAACACTCTGGATGCTGCAGAGGGGAAATCAGAACACCAAGGGGTGTTCTGCTGCAGCAGCACAGGTTTGGGGAAGGGCAAACGGATATTTATCCATTTATCCATCCTTCTATCCAGGAATGAGCCACACTGAAATTTGACACTACAAGACAGCTCTGTCAAGAGCTCCTGGTGCATATCCTCTGCCCATTAAAACTTGGGTATATATTTATTTATTTAATTACTTGATTATTTAATTATTTATTGGTTGGAATCCAGCCTGCTCTGTGCTGCTGGCGGCTTTGTGAGTGCTGGTCCCAGCAAGAAAGGGGGAGAGCAGGGGCAGAGAGGGCAGAGTTTTGTTGGGGGCTGCACAGGTGGGACTCCTGTGTGCAGGTGCATCCTCTGCCTGCTCCAGAATTGCTCCAGAAAAGGCATTTTCCTCCCTGATGCTTTGGCTCTGGAGCCCAGTTGTGCCACTCAGTTACAGTGCACAGAACCCAAAAGGAGCTGAGATAACACATGTTAGTTTGTTGGCTTTGATTAATGATTTGAGCACATCCCTAGGTTAAATAAATTAATATATATAGTTAATATATTATTAATTATATATCATATATTATAGTTAATAATATTATAGTTATTATATTTTATAATTATATTAACTATATATAATATATAGTTAATATATGTTTTTATATGTTATATATTGCATACATATTTAATATATAAATATATAACTATATAAAATATAGTTATATAATATAAATAGATTATATAAAATAATTATAAATAGATAATATTTATAATTATATATAATTTATATATAATTTATATGCATAATTATAATTATTATATATATAATAATTTTTAATTTTATATAATTTACTATAAATGTATTGTATAAAATATATAAAATATATAAATAATATATAATTAATTATTTACAGAATATATCTATATATAAAATATATCTATATATCTATCTATATCTATATATATATTTAATCCTTGGCAATTTGATGTTAATGGTCAAGATCTGCAGTAAATTCAGAGGAGTTTTCTGGGAGCAAACATTCATTGTAGCTGACACTGATGCGAGTTTGCTTTGTGTGTGTTTGGCTTGTTCTGAGCTGCAGTCCCTAAAGCACAGCCAGACCCCTGAGCCAGCCCTGCAGAGCTCCTGGGTGTGTTCAGGAAGGAGCAACTTAATGGGGCAAAACTGCTGAATTCTGCTTTTCTAGAGAAGGGAATGCTAATTTGATGAGTGTGAGTGCCTTGGATAACTGGCTCCCTCCGTGGTTTTATCTGTTGGTATTAGTTACACTCCAGCTGCCTTCCTGAGCTCACTCTTTTTCCATCAGGACGGTTCTCCTCACAAATGTTTTGCATTTAGCTGTTCCATAAGTATAGAGAAAACAAATACAGGCCTCCCCTGAGGAAAATAACAGAATTATTTTGTCTAAAATACTATTTTTCCACATGGATTACTACCCACAACAACAGTTCATGGATTCCATACTTTGAGAAGGGTTTTCAGCACACTCCATGAGTGAAAGGGCTTTGTAGACCTTAATTAATGTCCCTAAAAAGTGTTTTCTCCTAAGGGAGAACACCTGGCTCAGGCCCCTGAGTCCAATGAATATTTATTTTCTGGGGTAGTTTAGAGGCTGCAGGTTTAACTCCAGGATGGGAGAGCTGCAAGCCTGAAAAGAAAAGATTTGCTAAGGATTGTTTCTCATAAAACCACTTTTTCTGAGCACTTTCTGTGCTGTTCTGGGACTGCACACTCCTGGTTCCTGCTGCTGGAGGTGATGAAGCAGCCTGGGGTGTGGATTTCCTGCCCATCTCTCTGTTAGAGGTAAGGTGTGAACTCCTTAATTTTACATATTCCCATATTTGATCACCAAAATCAGAAATTTGGGAGTGAGGAGTGCAATGCAGCTTAGTCCTTCAACTGCCTGCAGGTTTTTTTTTTCCTCATTTCCCTCATCTTTTTTTTTTTTAGTTTTATTTTCTTTCCTTGAGAGTAGAGAAAATTAAGTTACTTATGGGTAATTCATGAGCCAGAGACTGAAAATTTAGATTAAATATTTAAGATTTTTTCTAAACAGCTTAATGAAATGAGCAAACACTGTATAGGTATTTTTCTTCCACATGTCAATCATTCTCAAATTCTGTTAGCTCCTTAAATTCTTTTTCCATGTTAATGTCATCTCATTATTCTATTAATGGTCTGCAGCAGGATTATCTGTATTTGTTTTCCATTAGTGCTTATGCATCTTGGTGTGCCTGAAAAAGCATTAAAAAGTCAAACTTTCCTTGGAAACCTGGGAGAAGTGAAATTTCTCACAGTATGGATATTGGAATGTTAATTTTTTTTTTTTTTGGTTTTTTGGTTTTTTTTTTGGTTTTTTTTTTTTTTTTTTTTTTTTTTGAGGAGGAGTGAAGTCAGTGAGTTTGTTTGAGGCAATGAAAAATGGAGTATTTCTCAGTTTGGTGGTTTGGTTTATTTCTACATTTGTTGCTGAAGAAAGCCTGGAATGAGTTCCAGTTTAGCACCAGTTTAGTTTTGCCCTTGTGATTTCCTGAGCTTGGTCCAAACTCTGACCAGACCAAAATCTCCTGGAATAGGTGTGTGGGTTTTTGAAAGAAACAGAATATATTTGGTGATGCTGAGGTGTGTATGTCCAATTCTGCAGGTGAGTTAAATGGTTCCAGCAAGAGCACAGGCTGTTGGGTGGGAGTTTCCACATAACTTCATTTGGGCTTTTATAAAAGTAAATTAATGGCTGGTAAGGATTTGGTGGTGCCTCTATAGGACATGATTATAACACAGTTTTTCTTTTTAAATATTTCAGCTTTTTTTTCCTTTAAAATATTTCTCAGATTAATCTTCTTTTCCCTCTTGTGTTACTCTGAAGCACTCTGCACTCCCCACAAGCCAGCTGAGCAGAAACCTTCTCTGCCCAGGCTGATTTGCAGCATTTCCATGCTGGCTGTAGCTGAGGGTTCCTGTGATGCCTTGGCAAAGCACACACCTTATTTATTCTGTACATTTATCAAATAAAGCTTGACATGAAGTCATTGGGTTTGACAACACATTTATGGGGGTATCAGCTGGCTTTGCAGTAGCCCCATGATATTTTTTTTTGATAACCTGTTGAACAGTATTGGTTAAAAGCACTTTTTTGGTTTGAGGCCTTGTGTATAAGCAAAACAGCTCATGGAATCTCACACAGCTAACCCCTATTAAACTTATAAATGTAGCCCAATATTTTTTTATTTTCTTTCCAACTTTTGTGAAGTGAATTCTATAGAATCTGATGTGCTGCTGGTCCTTCTGCTCCCTATATTGGCATTTGACCCATGAGATGCTGTTTCCCCCTTCAATTTCTTTTTTCTAAAACTGGTCTGAAGTCTTGGAGAAATGCATTTAAAATATGATTATGGCTTTAATAAAGAGGAACAAGGTGTGGTAGAGAAAGGGATGGAAAAGAAACATATAAAAAATATGATAATTAAAAAAACCCTAAACCCTAACCCTATAACCCCTTTTGATCTTGCATGTAGACTTTGTGTGCAAAACTTTTCCATCAGAGAGCTGTTCATGTTGACTGTGATGATTACAACATTTCTGTGCTACAAAACCACTTCTCTAATCCCACAGAGCATCAAGACTGAGTAATTCAGTCTTTCACTGAGGTCTGAATTTCCTTTCTATACACCAGGGCAAGCTGATGGATTTTCTGGTATGTTTGGGTCCAATCTGTGGCTAATTTACCTCTAGGAAAATGAATATTTCCTTCCCTGCAGCATTATATCAGAAGGTTCTGGGGCTTGAATTTTCCTGCCAGCTTGACTTGTACCAGAGTTTTGTTTGATATCTGATTAGAGAGACCTAATTTGGTTTGGTGGTGGCTGCTTTGAAAACCCAACTCCCCACCATCAGGTGAGGTTTTGTGGAATTCAATGGAAATGCTGAGAGAATGGAAACAAATGGAAATAAATGTCCCTGTGGGAGGTGTCAGCTGTGCCAGAATTTACAAATCTCTCTTCTGAGCTGTTCCAAAAGTCTGCTGTTTTCCCAGGTTTGCTTCCCCCACCTGCCCACTTCCCTGTAGGTGTTCAGCTGGTGCAGCAGGAAGGTGTCACAAACTCAGCTCCATCAAAACAAATTCTCAAAAATTCAGCTCCATCAAAACAAATTCTGCCACGAAAAGCTGCAAAACTTTGGTTTGCTTTGAGTCAGATTTTAAAGCCACCCATTAAAAGTTGATTTGTTTGCTTTCAAACTGTGAAGCGTGTCCTACAACCAGCACCTCCTGCACTCCAGAATGGTTTCAAAGAGAGGTATCTATGTATTTAACATAGAAATTTAAAAAATGCTTTCCTGGCCAAAAAAAGTGACACTTTGTCACTGTCCCACACGTACACCAGCTGAGTTGCTGTTCCCAGGGATACCCAGAGGATCTGGTTTACATTTTTTCCCTCTCTCAGGTGAATTTATAAACCTTGGTCTCAATCCCCTTGTAGGAAACTGTGCTCAAAACCACAAGAAAATCCCTGGGACTGTGTTCCCTTGGAGCCACATTTGAGTGACTTTTCTTGGCTGCAGTGGAGAACAAGCTCAGCTTTATTGCACATTCCACAAGCACTCCTCACATTGCTTTGCAGCACTCATTTTTTTTTTTCCCAGCATCAGCAATCAGTTGCACCACAAACTCATCAACAATTTCACCTTTCTCTGGCTCTGCTCTACCTCCCTGCATGGCATTTGCTGAGAGGTGATTTTTACCCATCAGTTTGCAGAAGGTCCCACACAAGTTGTAAATAAGGAGCTGGCCAGAGGGAATTGTGGAATTACTCCACCTTGCAGCCTAATTAATGACTTCCCTCCAGTGGAGAGGTGCAGGATGGTAATTTGGAGGTGGCAAAGCTGGGATTTATTGTCAGCTCAGAAGGCTGTGAGTGCCAGCTCTGCAGTTCTCTCCACCTCAGCTCACAACTGGGATCAATACTGCAGCTCCACCTGTATTTTTTATTTATGGAACACATATTTTGAAACTTGTTTTTTCCCTGTTGTTTTTAAAGAGTAACTGATGTTTTGGTTTAGGCTAGCCAGGATTTATTTTGCTTTTTTTTGGCAAGTGGTACAACAGCTGCTAGTGCTGGTGTTTGGGGTGTGTGCACCTTTGTCTGGAGCACATGGAACCTGCCACTCTCAATTCCATTGAATTTAATTTCTCCTTCAGCCTCCCCTGGCAATGCTTTTGTCATGAGCACATCCCATGGCTAGCAGGATGGAATATATAGAAACACAATGATATATAAAAAATATATTGATAATTTAAAAAACACAAAACCCAATTCTAGAACCTGTTTGGATCTTGGATTTAGACTTTGTGTGCAAAACTTTTCCATCAGAGTTCCTGTTGACTGTGATGATTACAACATTTCTGTGCTATAAAACCACTTCTCTAATCCCACAGAACATCAAGAGTAATTCAGTCTTTCACCAAGGTCTGAATTTCCTTTTTACACACAGGAGTTAGATATGCCTTTTTAAAATTTCTCCATTAAATACATATTTATTTCTACTCTGCTGATTTATTGCAATTAAAGAGAGCTCAGGGAGCTCAGGCTGTGCATTCACAGTTTGCCACCTCTCTGAAGCCATTCTGGGATGCAGGAGGTGCTGGTTTAGGTCACACCAAACCTTTGGTGTGTGTGTGTGTGTGAGAAATGTGCTTTGGCCAGATCTGGAGCATTGCAGTGAGCTTGGTGAGCAAGTGCTGGCAGAGGTTTATTTAACCCAAATCTGCAGCTCCTCCTCCCCTGTGCTGGCACTCACAGCTGTGCTGGATGTTCTGTTTCCTGAGCAGGTGACAGGGAGTGAGCATTAAATGGGAATTGCTGCTTCCAAACCCTCCACACTATTCACTCTGTGTGTGAGATAAACTTTGGGTAGACACTGGAGGTGTCCAGGTTCAAGATTCTTTTGGCGTTCTCCACTTCTCAACCTAATTTTGCTTTAAAAAAAAATGTAATTACGGACTATCTAATAAGCCTATTTGGAGAAGAGGTTTTTGTATTTTATGTTAGGTGGATTCCCATATTGCTTCTGTTCTGTATGCCCTGGTTATTGAGCTCTAATAAATACCTGTGAATTTTAACTTTTTTTGTTTCCTCTCTGTTTCCTCTCTCTCTCTTTTCTTTTTTGATCAAGGAAAGAGCAATATCAGCTGGACAAAATGGAGATCAGGCAGTTACCATTTTCCTCCTTTGCAGCTACTGCATTCCCACTCTCTGGATTTTGTGGCTCTGTTCAGGCCAGTTGTGAAATCCTTAAATCTCAGGGCTTCAGGAAAAACTTAAGCTTTAAAAAAAAAAAGCTTTAATTCAATCCCTCTTTTTGCCACCAGCCATGCACTCTGCCCCCACACCTGAGGGGTGTATTTTGATTTTCTATCCCATAAAACCACAGCCTAACAGCTGAGCTGGTGCCTCAAATGCACCATGATGGAAGCCTGGCTGTAGCTTTGATATATTGCAGGGAGGCTGCACTCATGAATTGTGAATAAGAGCAACAATTCCTCAAATATATATTGTCAAAGCCATTTTCTCTCCAATAACACTGCCCATAAAATGTAACAAGTGTAATGGCTGTTTTACTCACAGTTAAAAAGTGCATACAATTGTAATATATCAGTTGTTGTTAAAATGACATCTGGGAATACAAGGAGATTTTTCTTGCCCTTTTTCCAGCTTCTTTACTACCAGTGTTTCCTGGTAAAGGTATTAATATTAAAGAATTGCTACAGAGGATAGCACCTACATACTTATGTGGATATTCACATAAATATATATATATATATATATATATATATATCTGTATTTGTTGAAATGGATATTATTGGCTGTTGAGTGACACAGTAATTTCACTGTGGGTCAAATAATGGAGCTCTCTGTGTATTTTCACTCATATCTGTCAATCCAGATTGGGAACAACCAACTTTTCCATCTGAAAAATTGGTTGTTCCCAAATCCCATGGGAGGAAAGGGTTGATGCTCCAAAGATCCCAAAACTGGAAGGGATGGTCTTGATTTGACCGATTCATTTGCAGTCAAATTAATTCTTCAACTGCACTTCAAAAGCTTTCCAAAGCAGGTTTTTAAGAGCTCAGAAGGTCTGACAGAGGATGCAAAGTGCCTTGTGAAGGATTTCTGTGCTCAGCCTGCAATCCTCCAGGAGCTCAGGGCAGAGGCAAAGCTCCCTTCTGCTGAGGCCAGCATTTCACCCACTCCCTGAGATTTTGGGGTGCCTCTCAGCACAAGTGTTTCAAGTCTTTAACAGGAGTAGAAATGTTGAAAATCCCTCTCAACTCCCAGAGCCTCGTGTTCCCTCCCCAGATCCTCCCACAGGTCGCTGCTTAAACCCAAACCCTCATTCCTGCTCTGTCCTTCATCCTGCAGGAGGTTTTACTCACAGAACTCATGGCAGAATCAGTTCCAGGGACTCCATGCACTGGGATGATTTATTTGTGCAGAATTTTAGAAGGAATTTGAGATGGGACTTGGGAATTGGTTTTGATGATGTGGTTTATTTTTTTATTTTCTACATAGGTAGGAAGGGTGAATTCAGGTTACATTTTTGTAGTGTGGTTTAGAAACTTACAAGACCCTTAGTTACAGGACCTTTTAAGGAGTTATTGACTAATAAAACACTGTTAATAAGGATATTTATGGTTTTGATCTAATTCTTAAATATTTTGCTTTAAGGACTTATGCTACAGTGTCAGCTTTTTTAGTTAATCATGTTATGATACACAAACTTGCAATATTGTATTCTAATCTCTTCTTTTACTTTTGTAGTTACTTTATTTTTTCTATATCTTAAAAGAAAGCTTAGAGTTTTAAAATTTACTTAATGTGCCTCTGTTTTAAACGATAAATCCACATTCTCACTTCTAGTATTTAAGTTTGGAAGCCTTTTCTAAGGTCTCAAATCAAATCTTGTGTTTAATTCTGAGTTTTGGCTTACAACCCTAAAATTCTGAGAGTTCTTTGCATTTTGGATTCTGACATTGGAGCAAGGGTTTAGAAGACAAATCCTTGGGAGCAGGAAACTGCATTAATTCTCATTTCCTGAGAACTTTGATGCTGCAAATTGTGCTTTATAAAGCTCTTCCCTGAACTGGTTACCTCATTCAATATTTATTTAGTGAGTAATTACCTGCTAAATATATAAATCAAAACAAGAGCTGTATCCATTCATCCTTTTGTTTCAAAGAATGATTTGAAGAGCATTCAGAGGAGGTGTGAAGTACCTTTGTCATGGCAGGAATGATAGTCCTAAAAATAAATTCTAGATGAATATTTTATTACACAGTGTGTCACTCAGCATTTGTAGAGAGAAATTGCTAATCCGAAGTCATTGTTCCTTTATTTCTAACATGGTATTTGACTACAGGGTAGAAGTAAAAAGAGTATATTTTTTTTAAAAGTGCTTTTCCTGGTTATGTTGAAGTTGACTTTCACAGCATTCAGTCCTCCCAAGAGAAAAGGTGACACAATACTGAGTCAGGGATGTGCCACAGGACAGAATTCTTTAGGTTTAACACCAACCATTGCTAATATAATCATGCTGGAGTTCTGGGAAGATTGAGCAAAGCTGTGATCAAAGGCCTGTGAGCTCCTTAGCAGCCTCTAGGCTGCTTTGGATAATAAATTTATACATGCTTCTGTCAAAAGGAGAAGCTGCTATTGTTTTGCAGGATGTAATTTGATTGGTGCCAGCTAAAAATGAAGTTCTGCTGCTGAAATACCAATTGTGGATATGCTCTAAAGCTGGGAGGTGCTCAGGGTTAACCTTGCCCAGTGTGTTTGTCTAAATTCTAATGGCAAGCTCAAGAACAATGGTCCATAACTTCCAAATGTAACAAAACCCAGCATGTGCTGATCTAAAGTGCTTGGTGGCATGGAAATGCTGCTCTGGCCCTGATTCCTGTGCTGAAGGAGCCCCTGGCAGGGCCCAAGGCCCTGTGTGCCTGAGTTCATCTTTTCCAGGGTCATTTGTGGGTATTTCTCTGTCTTGTTGTTCATTTCTGTCACTGTGCTACAGCCAGGGCATGGCCCCAGCCTGAACCACAAACCCACTGGGATTTCTGACATCGGGGGCAATGGGAAAAGCAAAATCTGGATGCCAGTGGGCTGAGCAGAGAGAGCATTGATGGAACATGCCCAGAGTGCCAGCTCGGGTCACACAGGCCGCTGGCAAGGAAAGCAGGATGTTACCTTGCTGTAGGGGCAGCTGCTGGCTGGGAGAGAAAAATCCAGGCTGGAATAAACGTTCTGGAAGTGGTGTGGTGTTACTGGTGAAAAATGAAGCCTCTGAACTAATTTATTTTTTCCTGTTGTTTTATTATAAAAAAAAACCAACCAGCCAAAAAAAAAAAAAACAACCAAAAAACCAACCAAACAAACTAAAAACCAAAACCAAAAATGATAACAAAAAACCCAAATAAAAACAAAAACAAAACAAACAAAAAAACCCCAAAAAACCCTAACCAACCAAAAAAAAAGAAACAAAAATAAACCAAATAAAGAAACAAAACAAAAAAAAAAAAAATAAAACAAACCCCCCAAAAAAACCAAACAAAAAAAAGGTGAAACTTGTTCCTGGCCAAATGAGAGAAAAATGTGGAGGTGGCAGAACTTCCAAGAGCTTTGTAACTCTGCATAGCAGCTTTTTTCCCTGACCACCCTCTAGCAGCTTGTATTGATTCTCCAGCAATATCTTACCTGCTTATAGGATCAGGGCTCTCCAGTATTTAGTAATGAAGTAGAAAGCCCCATTTATTTATTTAATGACATGTCCTGGACCATCTGAAAATAAATGTCAAAGTTTCCTGTTTGAGGTTTATTTAATTCTTGCTCGATGGAAAGTTTGGGCTCTGGGAAAGGAAAACAAACCTCAAGGAGATGAGGGGAAGTATCTGAGCAGCACTGAAATCACTGCTGGTGTGAAAAAGGAGCCACGAGAGCCTGAAGGGAAGAGTTTGTGCCTTGAACATTTGCAATAACAGTTGAATGAGCAGCTCTTTCATATCTGCTTCCAGAAGCTGAGTGGTAAAGGGAGACACAGGAGTTTTGTTGAACAGTGAATTAATAGATCATGGTCTCTTAATATGAATGTTGTGCGTCGTTAGGATTGGAAATTTGAAACAAGTTATTATTCTGCAATTTTTACTTCTGGGGTTTTTTTTGGTGTGTGTGTGATTTCAATCCATCATTTCCACTTTGCCATTTTGATACATGGGAGGAGAAAAAAAAAGGGGCAAGGAAAATAACAAAAATCTTGAGGAGGAAATTAAACTCTTCAAAAGCTTTCCATAGGAAAAAAAAATTCTTTTTCATCTCGCTGTAAGTAAAGGACTGAGCTGGGTACGGAGCTGGCTCATCCTCGCTTTGCTCAGAATCCCTGTCATGGTATCAGCAGCTAATGACTCCTCTTTACCTATTGAGATAGAGGGAAATTCTATTTACTGTTGTGCCTGGAACAGCCGGGGCAGCAGGGGATGAGAGAGGCCGGGATAATCTCTGCAAGGCAGCGTTTAACACCTGTCTGGGAGCAGATAATTGCTGCATCACTGGGGATTAGCACACGGGAACTTTTCAGAGTGGAGAGAAACCCTGCTCTGCTATCTCTCCCCTGGTGGATGTCAGGAAACACCGAGCACAGAATGAATAAAAGGAATCAAGCGCCGATGAAATGTGCCTTGTGCCTCAAAACTGGAGAGAGGTTTCTCATTCTCAGCACTGTCCTGGCTCAGAAGGGCTTGGGGGACACTTGGGAATGACTGAAGTGGTGCCTGTGATGAGGAGGAAGGGTGGTTGGACAGGAGAGTTTCATATCAGAGTGGATTTGGGATGGATTGGTCCCAAAAACAGCCTCAGGAGCAGCAAAAGTTGCAGAGTTGCACATCAGTGTGGCTTTGGGGTGGACTGACCCCAAAACCAACCTCAACTGCAGCAAAAGCTGCAGAATTTCACAGCGGTGTGGCTTTGGCATGGATTGGCCCCAAAACCAACCTCAGCTGCAGCAAAAGTTGCAGTTTCATAGCTTTAGGATGGATTGGCCCCAATAACAGCCTCAAGAGCAGCAAAAGCTGCAGAATTTCACAGCAGTGTGGCTTTTGGATGGATTTGCCCCAAAACCAATCTCAACTGCAGCAAAAGCTGCAGAGTTTCACAGCTTTGGGATGGATTTGCCCCCAATACAACCGCAAGAGCAGCAAAAGTTGCAGAGTTTCTCAGCAGTGTGGTTTTGGGGTGGATTGGCCCCAATACCAACCTCGGCTGCAGCAAAAGCTGCAGAGTTTCACAGCTTTGGATGGACTGGCCCCAAAAGCAATCTCAACATCAGCAACAGTTGCAGTTTCACAGCAGTGTGGCTTTGGGATGGATTGGCCTCAAAGAACAAGCTCAGTCAGAAGCCTTAGGTTTGTTTTTGACACTAAATTTGCAGTGCAGAATTATTTTAACAATTTGATTTTAACTGTTTAATAACCCCTTCACTCTGCTTAACAGCTGAAAGTCACTGAGAGATTTGTGACAGACACGGGATTTTAGCAGAGAGGAAGAGTTGTTTTGTAGCTTTCTGAAAAATAATCCCAGAAAAACACCTTGCCTGGCACAGCATTTGAATTCAGTTGTGAAATAAAGCCCCAGTGAGATTTGCAGTTCTGCTGCAGCCCTGTGAGCACTGTCAGTATTTGCAGCACTGTGTGAGCAGGATGTTCCTGACCTGCTGGGAGGCACAGGACCTGAATTTCTGCATCGTTTGATCCTGCAAGGAGCAGAGTTGGACTCAGGGATCCTCGTGGGTCCCTTCCCAGCTGGGATGTGGCAGTCAGTGCCGTGCTCTGGCTGCCAGGGTGGTGTTAGGTCGTGGGTTGGGCTTGATGGTCTCAAAGGTCTTTTCCAGCCCAGTTAATTCTGTGATTCTGGATATTCTGTGACTCTCTTGTGTTGTGTAATTGCAAGCCCAGCTTGGTGGACTTTATGCTGATCTTCACCCACTCTATTTTCCAATGCAACAGATTTTATCATGCTGTAGTGATCCTTGTTGAATGAACAAAAATCTCTTATTGTAACCACATCTCAAAATGAGAAATTTCATTGTGTAATGTGGGCGTGTTGTTTCTAAATGTGCTGCCTCAGATGAAATTGCAAATATCATTGACAATGTCTCAGGAATGAGAATAATTCAGAATTCTCCTCATCCTGGCATCCTTTGAACATTGTCTCCCCCTTTGCTGCTGTGCTGGGAATTACCTCTTGTTTAGCAGGTAAGTCGTGACCCAGCAAACCGCTGAGGTCTGATTGCAGAATAAAGATTTAATCAGAGCGTGGAGGCAGAAAATGAACTGTTTATGTTCCACTTGCTTTCCTGTCCCACCGTGTGAGTGCTGTTAATAGAGGGGGGACCAGGGCTACCCGAGGTGTCTGCAGCTGACGTGCCCTGCTTTGCATCTGGAACAGGCAGTAAAAAATGCTGATTGCATCCTGACCAAACACAGCTTTGTCTGGGCACCAGCCGGGTTTGTCATTGTCAGAGGGGCACAGACAGGAAAAGCCCTTTTTCTTTACCTGATTTGAATGTTTTGGGCTTTTTTTAAAATTTATAAACATTCCTTTTACGCTGTAAATACAGCTTTGTCTGGGCATCAGCTGGGTTTGTCATTGTCAGTCTCACAAACAGAGAAAAGCCCTTTGTCTTCACCTGCTTTGAATGTTTTGGGTGCTTTTTTTTTTTTTTATTTTAAAACCACCAACAGAGAAAAGCCCTTTGTCTTTACCTGATTTGAATATTTTGGAAGTGTTTTTTTTTAATTTTAAAACCACAAACAGAGAAAAGCCCTTTGTCTTCACCTGATTTGAATATTTTGGAGGCGTTTTCTTTTTAATTTTAAAACCACTCCTTTCACGCTGGACAGCTTCTGCACCAGCACTAATTTCTGGTGAAACCAAAGGATCAGAAAATAGGGAATGACCTGGCAATCAGAGGCAGGAGTGGAATTTAATCCATTTGCCTGGAGAGCACTTGCCAAGGCTGCCATGGAGAGCTCGCCGCTGCTCCAAAAGTCACTTGTGCTTATAATAATTAGAGTTCCAATGATCTGGAACTGCTTGATTCAGCTAAAGTTTTGGCAGGTGGTTGACACAAAGAAGACTATTAAAACTCTGTGCTAGCCTTGAAAAAGCCGTTTCAAATTATTTGCATGCCTGTAATACTGTTACAGTCATCAAAAAAAAAAAAAAAAAACCAAACCCAAAATGATCAATCTATTAGCTATGGGTGTGTGGTTATAGTTTTCTGTCACATAAAACACATGAGTTACGGATTTTGGGGGATAAATGGATGGAGAAAGTTCACTTGGTTAGCTGCATTAAACGTTGTGCTATTATAAATTAAATTGTTCCTCTCTATATTTTGATACATGATAGCTCAAGCTCACTTGGCACTCTCAGTAAGCCTTCCTATCTGGAACTGTGCCTGATGAGCAGGTCTAAATGTGGAATTGCCCAAAAATGCATGAAAAGTGTGTCCTTCCTCTTCCAATAAAAAAAAAATCTCCCTATGAAAAGCTTATAATAAATCCTTTATTTTATTTTTGAACCTTTTGCAAAACCCCATATAGCAGAAAATGCCAAATTTGCCACCAGATATCAGCTAAAATTTAAGGAGCTGCTGTTTTCCTGGACCCAAAGGTACTTTTGAGGTAGTGCAGCCCAAATCATTTCCTAACAACTGCTAATGCCCTTCCAGGGTTATTTTTAACTTATCTTTTAAATGAAATACAAGATAACACATCCTTTACCATCACTGACCATTCAGTTACCTGCTTTTTTCTCTGTGTCTGTGTAAGGTTGTCTCACACAAGCTTTGAGGGTCTGCTTGACCTTTTCAGCTTTTTTTTTTTTTGCTAATTTGGTGGAAAGATGAAACAGGGCTTTGTTCTTAATGTGCACATCAGAACCTCCCTCAGAAGTTTTATCTGGGAATGTGAAATAGCCCCTGACCAGGATGAAATCCACATTTAAGTGTAGAAATTTATGGACATTACCTCACTGACTGCTCAGAGTTCAGAGGGAGAGAATCAGATAAACTTTTCCAGGCATTGCCCTGGGAAGTTTTGAGAAAGAATTAAGACAATCCTGCAGGTGGTGTTTTGAACTTGTTGTTATTTATAAGACATTTACAAGAAGGGTGTTATTCCTAATTAGCCAGTGGTGTGAGGGGTGTTGATTAAGGACTGAGCAGGTCCAATCCTCTTGGAACGGTCTATAAAATGATGAGAATCTAAAAAAACAAAGAGAGTCTAAAAAACTCAGTTTTTGTCTTCTGAGAAGACAAAAATAGGAGTCATGTCACCCATCCTTAATGCAGCAGTGACACATTCTAACTCTCTGAAAGAGAAGTCACTTTTTCTCTGCCACTGCCGCACCCCCAAAAGGAAGGAAATGCAAATCAAATTTCAGTAATAAATAAGGTAGAACTTGGCCCAGGAAGAAGCAGCAATGAGGCTTGAAAATGAGGTTGGGAAACGTGCACTGCGCGGGCGTGTGAGGGGAGATCTGTGCACATAAAATGTCAGGCTCCACATCCCATGAGCCCGTTTGCAGCTTTCACAAATAAAGCAGCAGCAGATTTCCAGTGTGAGGAAATGGGGCTGGGATCTGTCTCCTGCTGGGATTCACCTCAGCCTGGATATTCAGATGTGAGTGCATCCCAGCCCCTCTGTGCACTCAGGGTGTGCAGGTAGCTGCAGGAGGATCTCTTGGAATATCCAGCCCTTGATGTGTAACATTTAATCATAAAATCCTCAGTTTAACTCAGACTGTTCTGATGATGATGGAATGATTAGTAAAGTGGTCTGAAATGTAGTTCAGAGCTCCTCTCCAGGGAAGCTTCCTTTGCCAATTTTGGCAAGATGGCCTCCTGCAGCAACAGCATCAGAAATGCCAATGGTAATTGAAATTTTTAATTACATTTCCTGCTTTATTTCAAGGTAACAAGCGTTTGGGTCGGTGGTGTTTTTATTTTTCCTCCTCTTTGAGTGCTGATAGTGCTGAGTGTGTTCAGGTTTCCTGCGAGCCCTTGGCTTTCTGAAGATGATAAGGGATGAGTACAAAGGCACAACGAGTCCCTTCCAGAGATAACCACAGTGTTTTGCAAGCCTTTCCAGAGCCCTGCCAGGCAAGTTCACTTAAATAAAGTCCTCAAATTTCACGTGGCATTAAAGGGAGAATTCAGAGAGGGGAATGAGCAGAGCAGTGTGCAGGGGCTCCAACCCTCACAGCACAACCCATGCCTCAAACCATAAATCATGGAAAAAGGGTAGGAGGAGACAAAACCCAGCCAGGGATTTCTCAGTGAGACAATTTCTTTACTTCTTGCAGAAGGTGAACACTGCCATCATCCTCACAGCACAGAGTAGAGCAGAAGGGCCTGGGAGGGTGGGTGGTGTCACCAGGGAGAGGATAAAATAAAACAATTCACCCTGAAGATGAAGAAACCATGGCCAGAGAGTGGGTAAAATAATTCACCCTGAAAATGAAGGAATCATGGTCAGCAGGGGCTGCCCTGGTCTGGCACCTGGGCTGCTCTGTCATAACTGCCTGATTATTCCAATTTTTATTTGGGATTTGTGTAGGCCTGGAATAGAAATAGTGCAGTAAAACCTGAGACATCTCCCCAGGTTGTTCTGCCTCCTCTTGCCTGTTCAACCCACCTGCAGCTAAAGCTCTTTGGTTTCAGACAGTTCCTTTTGGCCAGGATGGTTTTTTACATGTTTAGCTATTTTTTAATGTATTAATGATTTGAAAAGTTCAGCAGGTATCATTGTCACTGCTAGAAATGAAGGGATGGGACTATTTTCAAGCTAAGAATGAAATTTATTGCTCAGATAAACATCAGCCTCAGGGTCTGTGAGGTTTTAGAGGAGCAAGCATTCAGCCATAGCTCAAGAGCAGTCACACGTTCTTTGTTACAAGGCAATCTAGAACTTTCTAACCCAACAAACAGATGCCACAAGGTTTATTTTGCTTTTCTGACCTATCACCTTGACTTAATTTTGCTGCATTGTGGATACTTTTGTCCAATGGGCTTCTAACTCACAGGCACACACGTGATTCTATTGGAACTTCTAAACTCTCAGTTTATTCCATGCAACCACACCCTTACATTATAAACCCTTCACCATTTTATCAATACAGTTTTCTACTTGTAAACCCCTCACCACCTTGTCAATACAGTTTTCTACATTATAAATCCTTCAGCACCCTATCAACACAGTTTCTCACTTAATGCATATTCTCACCTACAACTGTAGAAATATAAATTTATCATTTTTATGCTTAATATCTGTGAATTATATCTTCTCCTCCTCCTCCTTCTCCTTCTCCTCCTCCTTCTCCTCTTCTCCTTTTCTTCTCCTTTTCTTCTTCTTCTTTTTCTTTTCTTCTTCTTATCTTCATTATTATTAAATAATAATTAAAATATTATTATTAATATTAATAATTGTATATTACTATTACTTTTATTATGCTGGATATCCTTCTGACAGAACTTTTGGTGCATAAAGTCCCCCTAAAGAACTCCTGTTTGGCATTTCCAGTTGCCACAGCTTTCAAACTTGAATATCTGATTTTATTTCCTTCTGGAAAGGCACTGGAAAGCTTCACTTCTGTGCCGGTTTTGTCTGTTTGTGATAAAGCTGATGGCAATATTTCTTAGACACAGCAGGGTCAAATTCCTCCTTCATGTGCCTTTTTACCTCAGAGATGTTACAGCAGAAATCTCCTTCAGGCTGTGTTGTCAAAAGATCTCATCTCCTGCTTGAGAACCAAAGTTGCCCAGTTTTCAGAATATATCAACACATCAAAGACATTTTTGACACTGAGTTTCAGTGAAAACACCCTGAGTTTCTGAAATGTTGTTCTTTTTTCCTTCAATAGATAAATTGTAGCTGAGCTTTTCAAAAAATCTCATCCTGGCAACAGAGCTGCCAACGTTAAAGTCCAGGTTTGAGCATCCTAGAAATTAAACTTTATGAATGTTAACCTAACAAAGATTGTTAATGGGTATAACATTAGAGGTTCCTGTAAATACATGCTAATTTTAAACATCTCATTTAGAAATAGAAATCAGGAATTTCAATAAACTATTAGTGTTCTTTTGCAGGATTTCCATAATACTGTATTTTTGCATTTTTTCATTTCAGATTTAATGTTCCTAGTTAATTTTTACATTTCAAGAAACTGTCTAAAAATTGTTTAAGATGCAGAGAGAGAACTTCAAATTCCTAATTTTCAGATCATGGGGAGAGAAAGCACAAATCAATTTTCAAATGGAAATCCTAATATGGAGGTAAAATTGACTTTTGAGCCATTAACTTGCTTTTAACTCTGCCGTGTCTGAAAATAACTGTGGCAAAATTAGTGCTCATTTAAGAATGAATTTGTATAACCAGCATTTTAGCAGATTAAATGGCAAATATGTTGAATTCTTTTCCCCCCCTGGGGACTTGCTTAACAAAATCATTTTGTTGGGGCTTTTTTTAGTAGAACTACAGCTTTTAATTAATTTATTTATTTATTCTGCATTGGTTTGTGCTGTGGTTTTGGCTTCATTGAGATGCCAGCTGCAGCTGAGGCCCCGGGGTGCTCTCTCTGCATTTTGTTGGTTCTTGTTTTACAAAAACTGCCTCTTGCACAGGGATGGTTTGGGTTCAGGCAATGGAAATTCTGTCCCTGGGGAGGTGGGCACTGTGTCACTGAAAAGCAAAAACCCTCCAACAACATTTTTAGTGTCTGAGAATTAAAGCATTGCTGTCTTGGTGTTGTTCTGGCCAGGATGTGCCACAGAAATAATTTCATCCACAGAAACAATTTCATCCACACACTACCTGGGTTGTGCGGAGAGAATCATTCCATCCCATGTGATTTTTATTTGATTTTCCCCATATTTCTACAGTCAAAACCCAGAGGAATTCCCTGGTTCCACGTTCACTGCTCCCAAGTTATGCAGTCCTTTGGTTTCCTATTGGTTATTGATCCCTTCACCTTTGATATTAATTTTCTTCCCATTTTTCAGTCTCTTGTGGATGTTTTCCCAGGGCAGGTGTCTCTGACCGTGCCAGGGGTGATGTTTGGAGATGATGCTCATTAATACTCATTAATGGTCATTATCTTTTGTGTCTCTTCTGTGCTAGCCCCAGTTTGCTGAAATGTTAAACTCCTCAGACCCCCAGTGCTGGAACAGTCCTGTGAGAAGGAACTTCACTTCATTTCCACCTGGGCAAAGGAGAACAAACCCCCTGACTGAATTTATATTTAAAAAAATTAAATTTGGTGTTGTTTCCAACATTGCTGCTGCTGCTCCTGCAGCTGGGCTGTGAAATCCCAGGGGCCCTGCCCTAGCCTGGCACAACTGTCAATAAATTCAATAATTTCCCCTCCTTTTCTCTATTTCATCTCTGGGAACATTGCTTTCTGCCTCTTTAGTGTCTAATGAAGAATTTCCTATTTTCCAATCTCAATTTCCTTTGGAGATGAATGAGAACTCAGTTACCAGTTTCTTCCCTCCCTGATGATGCAGTACAGAAATATTCATCAGGCAGCCAGAATTGTCTTTATTTACTCCTGTTCTCCTTCCCCCAGAGCTTCTCGTGCCTCTTTTGTGCTGGCTGCATCATTATTCTTCATACTGAGATGAAAAACTGACTTTAAGATGTTTTCTTCATGTGAACACAACCCTCCATCCCAAGGCAACACTTTGCAGATTCAAATTTAATTGTGAATTAATGGAAAAGGGAGAGAAAGAGGCTGTACACTGCAAGGGAAACTTAGTGCTTGTTGCAATAATGAATGTTTTGGACATTTTTTTTGTATTTTTCCTTAATTTTTGTAGTCATGCTCAGCTTGACTGCTCAGATTCTTCCTCTGGAAAGTCTCTGGAATAGGCAGCTGTTCCTAAACATCCTTGCAGCCAACATTCACGAGATGATTTCTGCAGAATCTCCAGCAACATCCTTTTGTTTTCACTGGCACTCACTTGAATTCGTTCTTTCACAAAGATTCCTTTCCTTAATCTGCTCCTTGGGCCGTGTCTCTGCTCTCTCTTTACATTCCTCCTGTGTCTCTTTCTTTGTCACATCCCATCCAATCTCAGGTTCACTTTTAAAGCCATTTGCAGCCCCTCTTTGCCTGACCCCTTATCTCAGGGCTGGTACCCAAGGGCAGCCCCTGCATCTGCTGCCTCCCACCCCTTAAATTGATCAGCAAACGTGAAAATCGCCAATCGCTTATCACAGACATATTTTCTGAAAAATCCTTTCATTAGAATTTTTCCTCCTGAGAAGCTGAGAGGCCTCAGGAACAAAATGCAAACATTGATTATCTGCTGCTGTGGAATGCAACAGGTGGATCTGTGATTGGTTGTTTCTAATTAATGGCCAATCACAGTCAGCTGGCTCGGACTGGGAGTCCGAAGCACAAACCTTTGTTATCATTCTTTCCTATGCTATTCTATTCTTAGCCAGTCTTCTGATGAAATCCTTTGTCCTATTCTTTTAGTATAGTTTTAATACAATATATATCATAAAATAATAAATCAGCCTTCTGAAACATGGAGTCAGCTCCTCATCTCTTCCCTCATCCTTGGACCCCTGTGATCACGGTCACACACTTTAAACAGAGACAGTTAAGAAAAGGAGAAGGGAAATAAAAAAGCCCAATAGAATTCCTCATAGTGTCCCTCAATGAAGCACCATGCTGGTAGCTGTAATCCAAAAAGCTACAGTGCTGCAACAAGGGCCCCTGGAGATGCTCAGAAAGTTTCAGCAAACTCCTAAATGCCTAAAGGCTCCAGCAAAGAAGAATTTGATGCAGTTTTCCTAAGTATTTCCCTAGAAACTGTCCAAGGGGAACTGGAAGTAATCACAAGCTCTGGGTCATTCCTTGTCAAGGGACTTGTGCATTAAATTCTTCTTTTTAGTTCAAACATTCACTGAAATGTTAGGAGTATCTCCTGTGGAAATGACTGGAAGTTTGGGTTAAAGTATCACAACTACTTCAGAAAGTATTATGTGGAAGAATTTCTATTTATGACTATTTTGGATTGTGTTTCAAAAATTATAAGATTCCTTTACTTTCACAGCATCTGAAATGGAGAACACGTGTGCAGAGGTACATGAAGGAGGAAATCAATCACTGCATTGCACACCAAGCCAATGGTGCCTGTCAAACACACAGCACCAAGCAAGATTTTTCTAACTTTAGAATAAAATCATGCAGAAAAAGGAAACCTCATAAGGCATAGCTATAGTAGCATGAAGAGTGCAATAACAACGGCAATCATATTGATGAAAAATGAGAATTATGCTTCTAATATGTGAGTTTTGACTCATATTTTAGTATGTTTAAATAATATGCAAACTATACTTGGGTAGCATTACCATCTCCCTAAGCACCAGTAAACTGATTTGCTTATAAATCTGCTAAGTTCAAACTAAAAATATACAGTGTTTTCTGGCTTGTGTTATTACATGTATTTTTAAAAGACAGAAATCGAAAACAATAAATTAGAGGGAGAACTTTTTTATATTATTTCAACTTCCATTTGTAAAGCTTTGTTTGCAATAAAGATGGATTTTTAAATTTTCTAAGGAGTGTAGGCATCTAACTTAGCACTGTTGGATTCTAACCCCACTCAGAAGTCTTGAAATGTTTTAGAAGTTGTATTTTATTTTGTGTTTGTAGGTAGTGATGGGGCATATTTCAGGAAAAGATGGAATGGGGAGTGTGGATAAACAAATATAAGCAGAGACCAGGAAAAGCTGAACACTAAGGAAGCAAGAAGTAGGCTGAAGCTGTTATTTTAGTGTAGGGAAGAGCAAGAAACAAGAAACTTCACACATGACTTTTAAAAGAAAAAAAAAAAACAAAACCAACCATAAAAATTAATACAAATCCATTAAACTTTGAGGACCTGCTTTGGGGTGTTTGGAGTGGAAAAATCTTTCTTTCTGGATGTCTCTTTGTTTTTGTACAGATGTCACTTGTGTCAGTGTTTCCACCTTTTTTTCAAAGGGCTTGTTACCTTTTGAAACCACTTAGGGAGTTCATATAATTGTAATGTCCCAGGCCTGCATTTATATACCTTCTGTGAAGGAAAATTGGCAAATTTAGGTATTGTTAAGTCAGTTTTTGCCTTTGTTAAAAACTAACTCTGTATTTTCACTAAATGACTGTTTGTTAGAGAAATTTAAGGTTAGTTGTGTAGTATATTTCTGGATCCAGATAGTATCAATACATAAAGTTTTTATAAAGGGATTTAGTTGTAAGATAATTTTTATTGTTGCTTATATGCATTCCTTTGGTTATATTAATAAATGTTTGCTTACAGGTATTCTAGGGAAACCCTCCCAGTTAAGGCTTGGGCCCTGGCCAAGCCCTGCTCCTGGCTGGTGCAGGCAATGTGCCATCAGACCCAGGTGCTTCTGCACTGAAAGTGTAATCAAGTCATTTTGACTTGCTGCTTTGGTCTTAAAAAAGCTGGATCCCCTTTTTGAAGTAAACTTGGAAACCTTGTCCAGAAAAGGCTCTCCAAGTCCTCCCTGTTGTGCAAACCCAGGGCACCCCAGGGAATATTTCTCTGTCTGCTCTGGGGTGCCCTGACCCTCAGGGCAGCACTGACTTTGACCCTCATTCATGGAGAAAGTTTCCCAGACTTCAGGATAGACTGGAATCCACAAAAGTGTGAAACAGATTATAGAGAGCAGTGCAGGTGGATCACTGGGTGAGAAATTGAGGTTTTGGGATTTTTCGTGTGTTGTGGATGGAAGCAAGATGCAGGGCACAGGGTGTCATCCTGGGTTTCTTCTTCATGCTTCTTCCTCCTCCTCCTTCATGGGTTTGGGTGGCATTTTGTAATTGGGCAGAAAAGTCTGCATTGAGGGCTCTTTGGGATGGGTTATTGGGTTAAAAGGGAAATAATCCAGGTGTCAGTTCTTAATTGGATAGTTTAGTCTTAAAAGATCTTGTAACAAGAGATTGTTGGCCATTTTGTGCCTTCTGATGAAAAGCTGTTGAACTCATGGTTGTGAGGCTGTTTCACTGATAAGAAATAACAAACACCTGAGTCTGAACATGAGCTACCTCCTCAAGTGCTTTCAATCCAGACCCAGAGAAACTGATAAGTGACATTGCTGCCCTGCTGCACGCCAGGGCAGAATTCAGCTTGGCAGTTCCCAGGGCTTTTTCCTGAGCTTCTCCTGCCCCAGTAGAGCCCTGCAGGCTGTGCTGGGTTTGTGGAGCAGGGTGGCTGAGCTGGCACACAAAGGGGCCGAAGCAGCCTCAGCGCCGTGCCCGTGCTGCCACGTGCCTGGCAGAGGGACGGGGAGCCTGGCAGCAGCTGTCTGTCCTGTGCCCCTCAGCTGCACAAGCCACGCTGGCAGTGCCTGTAGCTCTGCTGCTGCTGCTGCTGCTCTCACGCTGGCACAGGGCACCAGCTGATGCTGTCCTGCTGCCACTGGGCTGGCATTGTCTGCCAGGGCCTCCCGCACACTCAGGGCTTGTTTGAGAGAACCATTAATCAGTTGAAAGCTGCCCCGTGTCACTCGTGGCTGGGAGGAGTGCCCATTGTGTGAGGGAACAGCAGCGCTGTGTGAGTGCCCGTCCCCAGCACGGGAGCTGTGTCACTGCAGGGGGAGGTCACACGTCCTGCTGGCCCACAGTGGCTGCAGAACCTCCAGAGAGGAGCTTTGCCCAGGCACCTGGGCTCCCCCACAGCACCCTGTGGCCTCCTTTGGCCAGGCTGGGGCAGGGGTGGCACCAGGGTCCTGCCTGAGCTCGGCTCAGCAGCTGAGAGTGGGAGGAGGAGAGCATTCACCGGGTCCTTGGGCAGTGAGAGGTGTTGGGTTTGCACTGGAAGGGTGAAACCCCATCAGGCAAGCCCAGGGTCTGTTACCATCTCCCCATCCCTCCCATGCACTGTAGGGAGCTGGACAGCATTCCTGGGTGCAGAGCACGTCCTAACCTGGGTTTGCAGCCTGGGTACTGGTGCTGTGAGAGCAGGAGAGCAGCACACCCTGTGCCCCTCTGCTGTCATCCTGGGAGCATCCACTGAGGGATAACGGGGAAAACTGGGACAAGCAGCAGGGCCCAGGGGCGTGTCCTGGCGTTCCACAGAGTGCCCTGTGCTGCATGGGCTGGGTGATGGCAGCAGGGTGAGGGTGCCCCCATGGTGTGGGTGGTGGCACCATGGTGAGCATGGCCCCATGGTGAGGGTGGAGGCAGCAGGGTCAGTGTTGCCCCATGCTGTGGGTGAGACCCCGTGGTGTGGGAATGCTGAGCATGGCTGGGGAGGGTGTCTGGGGGCCCAGCTGAGCCTGGGGGATGCTCTCTGCACCCTGTGCTCTCTCTCTCTGTGTTTTCCAGGGAGATTTCACACACCACTGGCTGATGAGTTGACTTTATGTGGTGTAAGTCCTGCCA
This sequence comes from Loriotus luctuosus, assembly GCA_035582745.1. Lineage (NCBI taxonomy): Eukaryota > Metazoa > Chordata > Aves > Passeriformes > Thraupidae > Loriotus > Loriotus luctuosus. Next base: position 17,428,905 of record JAWWEY010000025.1, on the reverse strand, counting down.
AAACAATTTCTTCCTGTTATTGCTGCTCCAGTTTTAGAGAAGGGATAAGAACCTTTTGCAGGGACCTGGTTTCTCCCAGGGGCTCTGCTGCTCTGAGCTGAGAGCTTTGGGCAGCAGTTCCCAGGGTGACTTTTCCTCAGTCCTTCAGTTAAATTTCAGAATTAGATTTAGTTAAATGATCTAAGGAATGTCAGAGTATAGTCTGTGGGGTCTCTCCACAGCTAGATGGATCTGGTTCATTTTGGGTGATATTTCCTATGAATTATCTCTTCAGTTCCTCTTGGAGGTGGTTAATGAAGGGCAAAGACCTTGGAGACAAGGCTTGTGTTAAAATGAGAGTTGAGACAATGTGAAGCTGTGTTTGGGTCTGGATTGGAGTTGTGGGACCATCCCAGGTCTCAGCCGTGGTGCCTTCAGCTGATGGTTCCTCTTGTGACACCATTTTGTTTCCAGTCCTGCAAAGGCAGATTTTTAAGGCCAGACCTTAAATGTTCCAATGGGGATGGATCTTAAACCCCCTTCTGCTTGGTTTTTAATTTGTTTTGAGTGAACAAACTGAATATAAAGCAGAGTCACCAGAAATCCAGAATCCTAGAATGGTTTGGGCTGGAAGGGACCTTAAAGAACGTCTTGTTCCAGGCCCTGGATGGGCAGGAACACCTTCCTCTGGCAGGTTGGGAGGGCTGCAGCATGGGCCTGTGCCAGGCAGTGCTGGATCAGCTGTGGTGACCCAAGATAAAGGAATAATTCTGGGTTTCCCAGTGGCAAACAGAGCTGGGAGGGCTGCGGCTGCTGCTGAACAATCGGGACTGAGCAGGCTGCACTCCTGTTCCTGAGAGAGAGAGGCTGCTGGAGGAAGGAAAAACAGGAAAAAAGGCAGTTGGCCATGGGGTGAGGTGCTGCCCCTCTGCTCAGGGTGGCAGGGCTGTCCCAGCACCTCAGGTGTGGAGGGGGAGGGACATGGAGGCCACAAAAGCCCCTTGTGAATGCAAACATTGAGCCTGAGGATTCTGCCAGAGCTGAGCTCTTCAGCTGGGCTGTGCACAGGAGCCTCTGGCCGGGTGGGAGGCTGGAACTGTGTAAATGAGTTGGTGCTTGCAAGCAGGGATCCTGCAGAAGGGGTCTGCTGCAGCACGAGCCAGATCTTTGCTTCTGACCCTTCAGGGTTTGGTGTTTCCTCGCTCTGGGATGCAGCAGCAGTGCCTTGGAGTAATTCTCCAAGGGCAGGAACTCCTCTGTGGTCTCCCTCTGGTCTTTGTGACTTCTTGACATAATAATTAAAGCCAACTATTTAAATAAACTTTTGTAAAGATAATGAGTGGCATTAGGTAGAAATATTTGTATAAAATGGAAGTAAATAAATGACATAGCCCAGCCTGTGTTTGACACAGCTAGAAGCAGTTTTCTCCAAGACACGGATTATTCCATAATTACTCCTTAATGAAGTTCATGCCTCTTTGCTCTGAAGGCTTTGCCCTTGTCTAGAGCACAGGAGGAAGCAGCAGGTTATTTGGAAGTTACATGATCGAGGCTGGCATGTTTGTACTCCTCAAAGCTCCTCTCTGATCAGTGGGTTCATAAAGGATCAGGGCAATGCCACCAAAAAGGTCTGTGAGAAACACAGGGAGTCCATTCCTGTGATTTCAGGCTGGAATGTTTTGTGTGATAATTGCTCTGTAATCTTTCCAGGCACCTTGCTTTGATTCCTGGAGAGTCTCACCTTTATTTACAGCTACAGCATGTGTTAATTCAGGCAGTCAAAAAAGAAGAATTTTTTTTTTGGGGGAAGAGCTTTACTGCAGAGTGCTGCAGGACAGCTCCATGGAACGTGGATTGATTGCTGGGTGCTCCTTGAGGCAGTGCTCAGAAGATCCCAAGCACTGCCCATCTTCCTTCAAACACACAAAAGGAGGTGCAACTTTGGCTGGAGGCAGGAAGGAGCCGTGGATTTAGGTGGTGTTGGAGGACCTTCCCTGGTTCTTTCTGTCCCCTCTGTTGAATGAGGATAACACATGGCAAGAAGGAATGCTGAGATTCCCTAATTTGAGTTTAGTTTAGGCACCTAAATACACTTTGGCACATGTCAGTGGGAAATACAATTTTGGTGTTAAAGGTACAACTTTCCCTCTGGTCATGCCTCAGGTTTCAGCTTTTCTGTTTTTCACATTCTGTGCTGCTTTAGTGTGTGGCTCTGGGCTTCATATGAGGGGATGGTGAGCTCTGTGCACAGAGCAGAGACAAAACAATTCCTGCTCCAGCTGGGCACCAAGGACAAATGATCCAAATCTCAGCCCAAGAGCACAAACACCGTGGGCTGGAGAGAGAAAAACAAGCAGGATGGGACTGCATGGGCTAAAGCTGGAATGGGACAATGAACTCCAAAATTATAAAAATGTGAGATCTCCTGGCCAAGCCCTCTTTTGCTCCCATCTTGGTGCCATCTGGGCAGAGCCAAAGCTGTGGCTCTGGCACTGCCAGGGTGTGGCCTTTGAAGGCCCTTCAATAAATGTCCTTTTATTCCCCTTAACTCTGTCCAGCCTCTGTTCCAGCTGCTCAAGGCAACAAGATCATGGAGTCCAAATGCTTCCCCAGCACTGCCAAGCCCACTGTGTCCCCAGAGCCACTCCCACATGGAAATGATGATTAAATGGTGATAAATCCAATTTCCTTTCTGCCCACCACTGAGGAGGCAGATGAACATGTCCAGTAATGCTTCCTCTTTGCAGTTTGAATTAAAAGTTTTCACACTCCAGTTTATTGTTGGCCATTGATTATGGTGATTTTGGGAGCCAGAATAAGGGATGTGAGGCCAAGATGCAAATGAGCCATAGGGAGAGGACAGGTCCTGTGTCAGTGTCCCCAGCCCAGCCAAGAGCTGTGCTTCTGACTCCACTCCTCTCTTGGGCACCTCCACTATGGACTCACTCGGTCCTGGAAAAATCAGAATACACTTCATCACCTTCTGCTGAAAGCAGTTCAGCCACTCCACCCAGCCAGTGTGACAAAAGGACAAACTTCTCAACAAGATGAAAGGAACAAAGTGACTGTGATGGCAGAACAAAGGGACAAAGTCACAGCATCAGCTGGGGAGAGAAATGTTTCTGTTTGTTAGGTTTTTTTCATTCAAAATACAAAATTTCATTAACATCTGAAATGACTGAGTATCTTCTGCTTGCTCCCTGGAGGTTAGGAAGTGGGAAGGAAAAGTTTGCAAACATTTTCCAACTCTCCTACTGTTTATTCTTGGAAAAATGTCAGATGTTCAAAATATATCTGAGGGTTTTGTGCCCAGGCAGACATGGATAATGATGCTGCTTTGCAGTGGGATGAGTGTGTATGAGAAATGCCTCCATTCAGAGGAAATATAACTGGGTTGGGGTTTTATCCAGGATGAATGGGATCAGACAAAAGGGAGTTTTGCAAGGGACCCAGCTGGTTTTGTGGGGACAATCTTCCTCTGGGTGAAAGCTGGCAGGGCTGAGATGGGGATGTGCTGCTGGGAACAGCCAGCACCAGCCTGAGCCTGATCCAGGGCTCATCTGTGCCCTGTTACCCTCCCCAGCTCAGCCAGACACACTCTCACAAAAACCCAAAATGAATTAATTTGTCTGGGTAAACACATCCAGACAAGAAATGTTGCCATCTTATTTCAAAAGGTCCCAGACCTCCTCAGTGATTTCTCATGTGCAGCTCCTCACAGCACTGACTCCTTCTTTTTGGGGGTGGTACCTCATACATTGTCCCAACTTCTGGGCTCCCAGGTCTGCCTGGCTGTAGGTCATCTGGATTTTTAGGCTCTCAGGTTCCTTGTCTGCCTGACTCCACCATCTTATTTCTCTTAGGTCTGCAGTCATCTTCTTGAATCACCTTGGGATCACATCACTTAATATTTAAGTCCTTTTTCTCAAGCCACCACAGGATCATCTCCTTACTGCTCTCTCCACAGCTCTCCACCCAAATCACCACGGGATCACGTCGGGGTCACCAGCTGTTCTCCTCTTATTGCAGAGGTTCCCAGACCTTCTCAGTGATTCCTCATGGGCATCTCCTCACAGCACTAACTCCTTCTGCACAGCCAGCAAACTGCAGCTCTCTTCACAGCACAAGCAACAAACTCCAACTCCTTTACAGCACTCATCCTTACTGGTTACAGCTGTGGCCTATTGAGGGCAGGCCTGTTCCTCATCTTTAGTAGTTAGTACAGCTGCAGCTCCTCAGGGGCAAGATTACTTCTGCACCATCTTAATTTTCTTACATTCTATCCCTCCACAAAGAAATACAGCACAAAGCCAGGCATCAGTGCTCCAAGGGACAGCAAACACACCCCCAGGTCAGCCTGCTCTTTGTGTCCCTGCCCAGCAGGGAAAACCTCCCCAAGGCTGGGGTGCCAAGGGGCAGCTCTGCATTTACAGCCCAGCACTTGTCCTCCCCTCAGGGTGCTCAGGGCACATCCATCTATCCAACACCCCCTTGCCAGGCAGGATGAACCCCTGGTGCCTCCTGACCCCACACATGACAGTGGGGATGTGCACTCCCCCTGCCCCAGGCATTTTAGGATTTGCCACTGAGGGATTTTCATCATTTTGAGAAGCTCAGACACCAGAAGGGAGCCCTGCTGCTTCCCAGCACCGGCAGGATTTACAGGCAGGGGTAAGGGAAGGAAACTTTAGGAGATTTACACACTTTCTTTTCTTTCAAAAGTGTCATTTTCTATTTCCTGACCTGGTTTCCAGGCTCACATCTGCACGTGAGCTCGCAGGAACCCGGCTTGAGGATTAGAGGCAAACAGTGCCTTTAATGCCTTTATTTGGTTTTAAAGGTGTCAGGAGTAAAGCCAGATGTGTCTCCTGAGCTCCCCAGTGAAATTTGTCCTTCAGGGACAGGCACATCACCTGAGAACTGCTCCACACCAGGGCAGTGCCAGTGGAGAGCCACAGCTGGCACATGGGGGGAATCCAACAGGTGGGCAAAGCAAACACAGGAAATCACAGGATAGAATATCCTGAGCCGGGAGGGACCCCCAGGATCACCCAGGGCAGCCCCAGCCCTGCCCAGACACCCCAACAGCCCCACCCTGGGCATCCCT
>JAWWEY010000025.1:17409646-17423719 GCA_035582745.1 Loriotus luctuosus | reverse complement strand
AGCCTGTTGCATATTCATACACCTCATACATGATGCATAAATTCCATTCAAACACAGGATTCTGTCTGGGCAGTGTCTGCTTCTTCCTCTGAATTTGACAGCATCTTTAGGGCTGAGTGAGGCAGGAAGAAGTTCATTTCTCCTGATAATGGGGCAATAAATTCTCTTTCTTTGAAAGACTCAGTGTCCTGTGGCTGCAATCTGGTGTGAGTACCTCATTTCTTTCTTAAAAAAATATCCCACATACATAGTTTCTATTTGAACCTTATGTTATAACCTAAAACTATATTTAACACAGTACTTAAAAAATTAATACAGCATAACTTTCCAACATAACACATATAATATTCATTTTAATATTTGTGAAAAGCCAATTATAAAATACGCATTTTTCACAGCAAACAACTTCCAGCTTTTCCCTCACCAATGGGGAAAAGATTCCTGTGCTTTCCACTGCTTGGTTCTCTTTAAATTACTCTTTTAAAAGAAATTTCTCTTCCAAAACTCTATTTTCCTGCAATGCCTTCAGATCTGCTGTGTGACTCTGCTGCTGCAGAGACAGAAGCTGCCATGAGATGTGGGGTTAGCACAGCCCTGCTCTTTGTTTCTGCTCCTTTTTATCAGAGAAACCGTGTTGTGGAGGGTTAATTTATTTTCTTTATTTTGGTTGCATATGTAGGTCATCCAAAACAAGTCATAAATTAACATTGGATCTGTAAAAGTGTCTCTTGTCTTGACAGGGAAAAGGTTGAGACCAATTCTGAAAAATTGAGAGAAGATATATTTTGACAGTTTTTAAATTTATATTTTTAAGTGACAGCTCTTGCAATAGATTTTCTTTTTAAAATGCAAGTGTAACAACTGGGAAACAAAACCAAATCATATTTCAAGCTGAATGATGTGTGCTAGCAACTGCTCTGAGTTTGGGGCTCATTTAAGGGTAAGAGAAGTTCTTTGGCCTTTAGGAGATGTAATGAGAACCTTCCCTCAGATTAGAGTGGAAAACTTGTGGGAATTGAGCAAATTTGGTACAAAATCTTTGTCTATGTAATTGTAGGCCTTGAAGGCTTTTTAAAATATCCTGCTGTTCTATATTTTTTCTCCATCAGAGTCAAATACATTTTATTTTATTATATTAGTATATTGTATTTTCAAGTATATTATATTTCCACGATCTCTCAGAGACTGCAGCTTCCCAAGTCGCTTTTCTAGCATTTTGCTTAGTCTGGGAAGGTATTTCTTGGCACCTAATGTGATTTTTCTTGTCTCAGTTTAAATACCTTTGTTTGTTCCAAACAAACCCTTCCCTCCTCCATCAGTATCTGATTTTTTCCTCAGGCTTCACAGCCACGTTTGTCCTCTAAGGAAAGTTGGGATGTATTTTTGAGACCTCTGAGCCTCATCAGAAGCTCCTATAAATGTTTTTTTTCTGGTTTTCCCTCATCTCCTGAGCTCATATGAGACTTCCCTCTCTCTTTTCTGCTTTGAAGACATAAGCACACTTGAAATAATGTTCAGCTTTACAGAAATTTCCATGTCTTCACTGAAGCCTAAAGCTTTCATGAGAAGAACAAAATAAAACAAAACAAAAAAAAGATAAAAATTTGATTTCAGTATGCAAACCCAAGGAGTTTTCCAAGCCCTGCACTCCTGGATGGGGAGGATCTCAGAGGATGAGATTTTCTGCAGCAGAGCCAATGGGTGATTGAATAATTAGTGAGGAATTCAATCACTGCATGGATTCTCAGTGGGCCTTAATTACACTCTTCCATGCATGATCCCTCGAGTGAATTTTCATTAAAGCTGAAGAGAGATTTCCATTGCCTGAGAATTAGAAATTTAGGCTGTTGGCATGTTTGGATTTGCCTGTTTATTTTGTGTGCTTTGGATGGATACCCAATACTGGACTTTTTTAATCTCTGTGTTTCAAACATCCAGATCTCTGTGGTGAAAAAGGACAAAGCTGTGCTTAGAAATTATTAGAGTTATTATTAGAAACGAATAAATTCTGCTGAACATCTTTTTGTCTGCAGAAAAGAAAGACTTTGTGTCTGCAGAAAAAAAAATCAATTTGGAAGCATATGGTTTCCTGTTTTTCCAGAAAATTCCTCTGATGGACAGAAGCAGTAAAGCAGCTGCAGGAAAATAATGTGCAAGATTCTGCATGGGTACAAAGGCAATAAAATCCTAGCAGGAAGCTAAATCAGGTTGCAGGGCTGGAGCAGAATGTGTAGATTGTTGGAAAATCTAGCTGGTCTGTATCCAGGAGCCCTGGAGTGGTGGAAAACCTTGGTGAATATTCAGCCTCAAAGGGATTCCCTGCCATGGATATCTGCAAGGAACCAGCTGACAAGATTCCTCTGCAGCCTTATATAAAGCTGGGGAAAAGTGTTTGGAAAATATATTTTCAAAGGTACTATGTTAGAAACCTCAAATTTTCTGTGTTGTAGCACAGCTTCATTTTTTTATTTTTTCTGTCACAATGTAAAGGTGGCTTTATTTTCTTAAAGTGCTGAAGAAAAAAAATATTGAAATTTGACTGTGTTCACTCTCCCTAGTGACAGAGGGGGGATGTTCTGAATAATCCATACACAAGTAGGAAAACTTCTGTGAGGGAGATGACATTTTTAGACTGAATTTCCAAATCTTGGCTCTGGGATTATTGCAGGGTGTGCAATCAGGACTGGAGGGGAGGGGTTAGATGTGAATGAGATGTTTCTGTTTCAGGTTTCCAATGTAGATATTTCACTTTTCAGCAGTGACAAATGACATTCAAGTTTGTGGGGGTCTGGTTTACTGCCTGTTCTTGGGATTGGATTGCACATCCTGAAGCATTTGCAATGGAAATCCTTTGGAAACTATTCACACAAATAATATTTGAATAATTGTGTATAATGGAATGGGTTCAGCAGGGCTGTGGTTAGAATTGGGTGATTTGGGAAGGAAGAAGGAGGGGAAGAGGGATGAAGGCTTTTCTGTGAGAGGTGTGATCCTCACACAGCTTTGCTTCATGGGAAGGAGCCCAAGAAGAAAGGTGCAGATATTGGCCACACAAATGTGTGGTTCTGGATTCTGCAGTGCTGGGAGAACCTGGTTCTGCTTTGGTGCCAGCACCTGGGGCTTGGGAAACACTCCTGTTCCCCCAAAATGTGAGATTCCCCCTCACCTTCTGAGAACAAAGGCTTCATGTGAGGAGGGGAAAAATCTCCTGTGTTCATTTTTCATTGATTTTCAAGCTAGATCTTTGGAGACAACAGAACAAATGTTTCTTATACACCGAGAAGAAAATGCTTTTTTATTTTTTTTATCCATTAGGTCGAACATCAAAGGAGAGGATAAAACCTTGATGTTTCTTTTCTCGTTATTTTTTATGTGACTTTTCTGATCTTTGGGAAGGCTTTTGTGGGGACACAGCTGCCTCTGTCCCAGAGCTCTGACATTTCCTAGGCTGTCAGGGGTGCTTGTGCACAGAGATTTAAACCACAGAGCTCCGGGCACAAATGGACATTCCAAACGTGCATGGCAAACCTGGATTCTTTTTTGTTCTAACTGCTCCTTGAAAAGACAGCAAGTTGGTGTAAAGTAGGTCACTGGTCTCTCTTGAGGGCTGTTCATTAATCCAACTCCTCTACAATCTCAGGAGATATTTGGCTCTGAGTGAAACCTTGCAGAGTATTTGCTCATTCCTGTAAAAGGTCCTGATCCAGTGTTGGATCAGGCTGGCTCTGACAGATCTGCTTTATTTGTGGTTACAGCCATTGACAATTACTTTGGTAACTATAACTACAGACTAATTAGGAGAAAGCACTATTTAAATGCTAAATAGATAAGGGAACTAGAATTCTTTTAGCCTGTCAAATTGATCCATTAAATCTCTGTGTGTTGTACCTGTAATTTCAAAGCTCCAATTATCATACACTTAGTGAAAGGAGTGATAACGTTTTCTGGAGCAGAAAGTGATAAGAGATAAAAGTGAAAAGTTGCCTAATAATAACTTTCACTAAAAGCTATCAACAGCAAATGTATACCTCTGATAAGAGGCAGAAGGCAGGAACTTTAAATCCTGATAGCTGCAAGCAAACAAAGGGAGGGAGAGCAGAAGCTGGAGGGAAATGGCAGCACTTGGTTCAGACAGGATTTCAAACAGTGCCCTGAGAGCCCCACTCCTGAGAGAGCAGAATTTTGAATTTTGGTGTTCCATGTCATCCAGGAGAGTCATCTGCCAAAAACAAAAAGCCACCAGAGGATGGAGGATCTGAGCCCTGGTGGCTTTCCTGGCTCTCTGTGGGTTTTTGGGTGAAACCATCCCTGGAGATGGCAGCAGCCACAAGTGTCACTGGGGACTTGGATTTTTATTAGCTAACATGTACTAAGTGTGAATTAAAAACTAAACACTGCATCAAAGGTCTGCAGTGACATCTGCAACAAACACTGACAGGATAAAATAATCCATCTTGACCAATTTTAAAATTAAAGCAGCTTAGATTTAAATCTAACCCCTTTGCACTTTTTGAGCAACACTTTTCCTTTGGGATTATGGATGATTATTGACCACATAAAGAAGTTTCTTTGGGGAAATCAGAGATTCTTGAAAGGTCACAAAATCCCTTTTTGGAGCTGCAGGAGGAGAGCCCCAGCCCTCTGTGTCACACTGTGTTCCCAGCTCTTCCATCTGTAGGAACTAATTTATTTCTTTATATGTTCAGAAATTCTGTGGGACAAAATGCAAGAACTTCATAATAACATTAATAATAACACCTGAGAGGCCACAAGTGTCACTGGGGACTTAGTTCAGATAATAACAATATTTAATTCACAAGTGTGAATTAAAAACTAAACACTGCATCAAAGTTCTGCAGTGAGTGCAGCAAACCATGGCAGGATAAAATAATCTTGACCAATTTTAAAATTAAAGCAGCTTAGATTTAAATCTAAGCCCTTTGCACTTCTTTTTTTACCTCTTTGAGATTATTGATCACATAAAGGCGTCTCTTGAGGGAAATCAGAGATTCTTGGAAAGCCACAAAATCCCTTTTTGGAGCTGCAGGAGGAGAGCCCAGCCCTCTGTGTCACGCTGACATGATGGATTCCCCCTTCAACTGCTGCCTCCCTCTCATTACACTGCAGTGATTAAAGAGTTATCAGAATTTCACACTTCAGAATGACTGCACAAAAGCAACTCTTCCCCACGAGGAGGTGTCATTAGAGGCTGTCACTCACCTGCACAGAGCTCTCCCCACAAATCTCTTCCTCTGGGCACTGCCTCCCCCACCTGCACGCTCAGCCCTTAAATTTATGAGGAAGTGGTGAAACCTTTAGCCAGCAAGAGCCACTCCTGAGGATAAATATGGGCTCTAAATTATTTCAGCCCATCGGGCATATTGGTTATTAAACTTTGCCTGGTGCAAGGGGGCAGATGGATGTGCTGTGTCACTGCCAGCTGTATTAATTGCATGCTAAAGATTTTCAATTATTTAGGTAGAAATATGGATTGGAATTATACCAGGATTATTCAGGTGACTGTGACAAGCTGCAGCTTGAGAGATGTATGGAAACAAATTAGGTGCAGCTTGGTTTGATCAGGCATCGACTGTTGTTCCCTTGCTGCTGGTTTCTTTTCCTTCCTTTCCTCCTCCTTTTCTTTCTTCTTCTCCTTTTCCTTCTCCATTTCCTTCTCCATTTCCTTCTCCTTTTCCTTCTCCTTTTCCTTCTCCTTTTCCTTCTCCTTTTCCTTCTCCTTTTCCTTCTCCTTTTTAGTTTCCTTCTTTGTTTCCTTCTTCTTTTCCTTAATCTTTTCCTTCTTTTCCTCCTTCTTTTCCTCCTTCTTTTCCTCCTTCTTTTCCTCCTTTCTTTCCTTCTTCTTTTCCTTCTTTTCCATCTTTTCCATCATCTTTTCCTTCTTCTTTTCCTTCTTCCTTTCCATCATGTTTTCCTTCTTTTCCATCATCTTTTCCATTTTTCCATCATTTTTTCTATCTTACCTTCTTCCTTTCCCTTCTTCCTTTCCCTTCTTCCTTTCCCTTCTTCCTTTCCCTTCTTCCTTCCCCTTCTTCCTTTCCTTTCTTTTCCATGCCCTCCATGCACAGATGAGGTTAGTCCAGAAGAATACAAGCTGGTGCTAAAACAATTAATCCCTCCCATTTTCCCATCAGTGTACCTGTGCAATAATCCTGTTCCCACCCTATCACTCAACAGGAGATGCTCAGAAGCCAGGTGACTTCCCCAAAGCCACTTGCAGGAAGGTGACAGCTTTACTCTGAGCCCGTTTATCTTGGATTCAGCCCATGGCAGTGTTCCCTAAGCTGTTTCCCTGGATAAAACCCCCTGACATGACCAAGCAGCTTTAGAGGGTGGTGCCTGGGCTGGGATCTGCTCTGTGGACCCTGGACAGTGTTTGCTCATGCCAGCCTGGAGCTCTCTGCATGAAGCTGCAAAAGGGGATGAAAAAGGGGGGCAAAAAAAATTTTGTGGAGCCTCTAATTCATCAAGTTTGCCTGCAGTTGACATAAAATGTATTTTCTTTTCTGGATAGCGATAGATTCTGTGAATTGTGATAGATTCTGTGAATTGTGATAGAGTGCCTGGCAAAATTCAGCTGTGCAATGTGGGTGCTGATGAGGCTGGCAGTCTGTGTGGAATGGGACCCCTCAGTGTCTGTGTTTGGATATAAGACATTTTCATGAGGTTCCTTCATGTGAGGAGTTGAAAAACTTCATGCAGAAATCCAGAAGTAAACAAAAATCACAGCACAGGAAAGTCTGAACTGCTGGAAATCAGTTTAAAGTTCCACATTTAATTACCTGATATGCTGCTGCTTTTGCTCCAATTTATACCCTGCTATAAAAAAATCCAAATTTTTGTGGTCATTTTTATATATGCACTGGCTCTATGTTCGCAGATTAGCTTTAAGGAAAAAGAAGTAATTGTATAATACATAACATTTGAGTTTAGAGGGAAATGAGTTATTTAACAAAAAATAATCAATCTGCAATCTGTCTTCCATCAGAGACTTGGTGAAGCAGCTGATTCTTCTGCATGAGGCAAAAAAGGGTCATGCCACGGTTTTTATAGAGTTTATTTACTCCCTAAATGTTATATTTAGCTCTTAATTTCCAGTACATTAGCATCTCCCCTTGGCTGCCTCTGTGAGTTACCTGTGTCAGAAGGTTTAGGGCCAGAGCACATCAATGGTAATTTAGGAGGTGCAGTAGCTTCTGCAGCACTGAGCTTACATGTCAAAGATTTCTAATGTAATTTTCAGAGCCTGGAAGTGTGTGAAAGATGCAGGAGTTCAGGGGTCAGAGGCAGCACAGGGTAGAAATGGCTGGGGGATGACTGAAGGATACAAAAACTTGTAGTGTGGTGTGGTTTTGGCTAGGTGGGGATGGAAAAAATTCTCCTCACCTTCAATACCTCATGTCAGCTTACACTAGAAAGTGTAAATGGTAGCAGAGATGCAAACAGGGGGAATGGAGCTCATTGTGTTCTTCATCTCTCACCAAAACCACAGCTCTGAGCAGCCTGCACAGGTATTTGTAAGCAGTGGGAGGTGAGAAGCACTGGGGAGGCAATAGTACCCTCTAAAATAGGATATGAGAGATGATGAGTTTATTTCCAGGCAAGCTCTTCAATGGTTTCCATGATCTCTCCATATCCACAGTGGTTTATTATTATTTTTCTAATTGATAGCACTTCCTGGTGGTGCAGGTTTGGGTGGCCATTGGCACAAGATGCCCTTGCCCCAGCCCTGACCGGGTTCAGTTTCACAGAGACAAGCTCAGACCTGTGCAGTTCACTTGCTGCAGCTGCAAAGAGGAAGAGTTTTACTGATTGATGCAAAAATCCCTTTAATGCTGCTCTGGAGGCAGAGGGGATCTTTGGCCGTGGGTACAAACAGCATTGCACAGCACCAGTGTGCAAACTCACCCTCAGAGAAGTGCAGCTTGTGGAGCTCCCAAGGCTGACATTTTCTAAAGACAATTACAAGAGGTGCCCAAGCTGGCCACCAAGAGATGTGTGCAGTTGCAATGCAGGAATTGCCAGGTTGCCCACTTGTAACTTGTTTTTCTCTGGCCAAACCCGAGGGTGTTGCTGCAAGCTGCGTGTGCTGGTGCTCTGGTTGGCTGCAGGAATGAGAATTGCAGCAATAAGGAGCTGCACAGAAGCAGGAGTGGTAATGACAGCATGAATATGCAAGCAGTGCTCACTGCCAGCATCATCAGCACAGATGTTCTCCTGCAGCTGGGGTCACACACCACTCACCCATTTTGCACATGTTCCCTCTCAACCAGCTACTCTGGATATTCCCACCCAACAGGTGCTCAGCCTTTGTCACATTCTCCTCAAGTTTACCCTGGTGACATCTGTGTGCAGCCATTACAGACCTGGCACTGGCTCTGTGGTGGTGCTAATTTCCTCTTCTGGTGACAGCCACGCTCTCATTTCCCATCCCATTGAATGTGGGAAGTAAAGCAACCAGTGCTGTCAGACACCACCAGGCTGTGCTTATCCTACCCAGCCCTGGGGATGCTGAGTCCTCCTGCCCCTTCAGGGATGAGTGTGGAGCTGATGGAAGCACCATGTCCACCAGGACACCTGGGCTGTGCTTCTGGGCATCACCCTGCAGCCAGAACGTTCTCTCAGCTCTGAGTGTGTGACACACTCCACCAGCCACCCCTCAGACTCTGCACCTTCCCTTCACTTTTGTCACATAAAAATCCAAAAGAGTAACCAGCCTATTTATCAGATGGTTGCAGAGCCCTTCTGGGCTGTGGGTTTGGTGGAGTCAATCCCATTTTCAGTAAGGAAGCCCCAAAATCCTGTTGCCCTGTTTTGAATGTTGATTAGTGATTTATCCAAAAATTATCTGCTACTTCTTCCACATTAAAGTGAGTGTAGTAACTGTCAGCTCAGCATGATTTTATGCTGCCCATATTTGAGTTTTCCTCACCTCCGGTCTGTTATATTTAGCTTTTTTGAGTTGGTCTAATAAGTTCTTGGAGGCTCATAACACACTTAAGATAGCTCAGCTACTCTTGGAGGCATAAAAATCAGCAGGATGGCTTCTGTTGCAGTGTTGGAAACAAAAGGGTTTAATAAAAGGCAAAATAACAAATAGAGAAAAGCTGATCTAGGTGCAAGAGGTTCTTCTTGGTAAAACACCTCCCAATAGCAATTAGTTTCTTTGTTTACTTCTTTTTCTACTGAATTGCCCAGGCAGGACTTTCTGGCTTCTGTCTAATTGGCTATCCTTGAGTTTGAGGTGAATTCTTCTAGGTCTTATGAGGTGTCTTTTCACTTTATAGAGGAGAGAAACTTCTGGGCTCCTTTCCTTTTAATGGGACAAAGGAGATTTTTGTCACTCTGTCAACAAGGAGCACATTACACCAGTCAGTTACAGGAGTCTGTGAAAGCCCAGAATAGTTTGGGTGGGAAAGAAACTCTCAGATGATCTCATTCCATCCCCTTGCCATGGACAGGGAACTTTCTACCAGATCAGGCTGCTCCAAGCCTTGTCCAACCTGGCCTTGAACGTTTCCACTGGAGGTGATAAGCCATATTCTGAAAGTAAGTCAGGTTTCATGCAAGTTGTGAAAATGACCATAAGCACAGGATTTGCTGCATTCCCTCAGGTGCTCACCATGGTTCTTCCCCTTGGGAAACACAGAAATTGTTGAAATGAAGGAGCAAACAGCTTTGTGAGTTCCCCATTCCTGGGAGCAGGGTTGGGGTGAGGTTATTAACATATTGCAGTTTAGTTATCAAATGTGCTTGCAGGAGTTGGGTTGTTCTTGTCTTGCTCGTTAGTGGTGTGTGCTTTCCGTGAGCAATAATTGAGATTAAACATCCTCTGGGGAAGGAAGTAATTTATTTTGTAGTAAACTGATATCTGTTGATATTTTAACGTTTCCTTACATTATTTATCAGTAGATTTGCATCCCTGAACTGGAAAATATAATCTTTTATTGGGTAAGAAAAGTAATTTAATGTTAAAATCAAATAAAATATTAATTACATGTGAAAAGGCTTATGTAGCACAGACCACGTACTATATATTATTACAAATTGTTCATGCTGAATAAATTGCTTTGCAGAGGAAATGGGAATACATTAGCAGAAAATAGAAGCACTGGAAGGTGGCTGTTCACTTTCCTAGATTGGTTGGTATGGTTGAGCAGGTTGCACATGTGGATTCATCTCCTGAAGACAGGAAAGCAGGAGAGAAATTGGGGGATGGCAGCTGTCTGTGCTTGGGTTGGAAAGGCACTGTGATTCTGCAGTGTGGAATTGGTTTATGTCTCCTTTTCCTCTCCTGTTTGAGAACCTGCAGCTGGGAAATCTGGGGCTTCCACACTTCAGTTTTCCAGCTCATCAGAGCCCTAATGATTCAAGGAGCTATGCAATTGGGCAAAGAGCTGGATTAATGTTGTGACAATTAATTTAGGGCTTTAATTCATGTCAGGCAGAGGACAAGCTTGGGGAGAATGGTTAAATGGTGGTGGGGAAAGCATTTCATTTCATCCACAACATCAATATTCTCTATTAGCACCAGATCTCAGCGCAGACCTGCAGTGCACAATTATCCCTGGATTGTACATTAACTCCTGTGTTGAGCCTTGGCCTCATTTAGTGTTTTATGTGCTGAACCAAGTGATGTCTGAAGCAGGGAACTGCTTGCTTAGATGGAAAATGTCCTGGCAGCGAGGGCAGCACCTCTGGAGGTTGTTGGAACAACGTGCATGGTCTCAGGCTGGGAAACCTTCCTGAGTTTCACGTGGTTGGGAGAAGTCCTGGCTTTGAACTCGGCATTGTTTTGGGTCAAGATGATTTATTCTGAGGAAACAGCCTCACCTGCTGCACTCTGACCTGGCAGAGCTGCTTCCATTGCACCTGCACAGCTGCAAGGTCACCTCTTTGTAGCATTTGTGACACAGATAAAAGTTCTCTCCAAGCCTTTTTCCTCAGAGCTAAATCCACCACAAAACCAGGGCTGTCAAGACTTTTTCTAAGCACAGAAATGTTGAGCTCTAAGATAAAGATCCCACTTTATTATTTTTTCCCCTTGCAGCCACCTCAAAAGGTATCTGTGTTAAATTCACAGCTACTCTGCACCCATTTGGGAGTATCCTGCAACTCCCATCCCTTTTCCACAACCTCTGTAATACTCAGCTAACTTGAGTAGTTTTTATTCTTATGTAAGCTGTGTGTTTCTGTGGGCTTGTTGTTGAGTGATTATTAATTAATATTTGTGGAATTTCACCTGAATATCTCAAAGCTCACAATTTCTTTTTCCTTCAGCGTGCTGGATTTTCAAATGCCAGCAAAACTTTGTGCACACAAATTAATTGCCAGATTTATGGAATGAGGCCTGGATACTTGGGTTGCAGCTAACTGTATTTTAATAATATAGTTATTGTATGTAGTTATAATAACTCCACCAAGTGATACACTAATCTAAATATTCAGTAGTGATACAATAATCTAAATATTGAGTGTGTGTAGCTGTCAGTGCGTGTCCATCCTTCACGTTTCCCTTATCTAAGGCCCTCTTTGGTGCACACAGTCATGCAGACATTTAAAATCACCACAGTGGGATGATTTTCCTGGCATTCCTTTGCAGATTTGATGATAAAATTCCAGTGTACTACTCAGTTGTGATGCAGGACGATTCCTGCTCCGTTGTCTCTCAAAGCTATCAGTGTATTCCATCTGTGTTTCCACCTTGCCTCTCTGAGCACACAAGAGCAGTGATGAATTCCACTCTTAAAAATGTGCAACACAGACACAAAAAGCAGCATTAAGTGCCCAGAACATCCAGAGTTTGAGGAGAGTGCTCAGGGCAGCTGTGCTGGAAGCACCATTTGCCCTTTTAGAGCTGCTGGATGCATCCTGAGCTGGAAACAGGAACCCCTTCACTCTAACAGGTGCTCTCATGAACATATTAAATTAATATACAGCCCAGAATCAGGGTGTGGGATGTTTCCTCACAGGAATGCTGCTGGGAGTCTATTGCCTGTCATAACATTGATGCAGGCAGTCAGCTCCAGTGGATTTGTTAAACGGGTTTTTACACCAGCACATAAAGCCAGGGATTTATGGCTTGCCATAAGGCACACAAAGTGAGATTTCAGCTCCCTGTGGTGCACAGAGCATCACACATCAGGAATGTCACTGCTCCTTTAGCATCTATTACCCCAACCTGCTGCTAAAATGCAATTCCAGGCTGTGCCTCATGTATTCCAGGAGATGGGCTGAGACAGGGAGATGGATAAATGGCTGTGGGGTGGTGGCACAGAGGTGGTAAACCCATCCTTCTCTGAAACTTTCTGTGGTTTTATTTCTGAAGGTGATCCTTGCTAACCCCACTTCTGATAACCCTGACAGTTCAGATGACCACTAACAGGAGGGATTAATTGCAAACACAGGAAAAGCAAAGGGATAGGATTGAAAAAGCGCCACAGCTAAATGATGAATTGTCAGTCTAAAATGAACTTTTTCAGGCCAACAAACTCCTCTGCAGGCTCCGTTTGTGTACAGCAGCTGATGCTAATTGCTGCTAGCAGTGCTGCTTGGGCTCTCCTCCAGTGCCTCTGCTGAAGGGCCTCTCTCAGTTCTGAAGAGCAATTTCTGTCCCCCGTGCAGCCAGCAGCAGTTACCCAGCACATCCTCACAGTGCTTCCAAAGCTGCTGCCAAGGCTTTACTGCTTCCCTTCCATCCCCTCGTGATCTCCAGACTCAGTGCTCTCAGTGACAGCAGCAATCATCTCCAGAGAGGCACATTGGGGGTGAGTTTTGTCTCTAGAAATAGCTCACACCTTTAAAACAGGGATGTTCTTCACAGCAGCCACCAGCTTCCAGCAACAGCAGCTGCTCCTGGTGGGCTGAGGTGGAAGGGAACATTTTGGGGTCAAAGGGACCTTTTTGAGGTGGAAGGGAACCTTTTGAGGTCAAAAGGAAACTTTTGAGGTCAAAGTGAACCTTTTGAGGTGGAAGGGAACCTTCTGAGGTCAAAAGGGACCCTTTGAGATGGAAGGGAACTTTTTGAGATCACTGGGAACCTTTTGAGGTCACAGGGAATTTTTTGAGGTGGAAGGGAATATTTTGGGGTCAAAGTGAACCTTTTGAGGTGAAAGGGAACTTTTTGAGTTGGAAAGGAACCCTTTGAGGCCACAGGGAACCTTTTGAAATGGAAGGGAACCTTTTGAGGTCAAAGTGAGCCTTTTGACATCAAAGGGAATCTTTTGAGTTGAAAGGGAACCTTTTGAGGTCAAAGGGAACCTTTTGTTCTCTTCAATGAGGGGCAGAATCTACTGCTGGTGATACTTTGGTCTGACAGGCATGAACTCCCTCGTGCAGATTTTAATTACATGTGATCTCCTTAATTCCCTGTGCTTTCCTGTGAGCTGAAGCTCCAAATGTCACGTGGGTGCAGCGAGCCCCTGAGCTGACTCCTGTTTTTTTCTGGGTGAATTTCAGCCTTGTTTTATTTTCATTTCATGCACCAGTGTACAAATTTCTTATCAGCTTCTTGCCAGAGTAATGTGTGTGTCCCATGCTGGGCAGCTGGATGTCAGGGCAGTGTAAAAATAAAATTGTTTTCCATTGGCTGGGCTTTGGGAATGGAGAGTGAACTGAAAAACCAGCAACATCCCGGCCTCCATTTCATACATTTCTCAGGTAAATAGTGACCACAATCAAATAGTTGCTTGGTACCTGGTGTGAGGAGGGGGAACAGCACTGACAGCTGCCAGGTGCTGTGCCTTTCACAGATGGGATCATCCTGGGAGCCTCTCTTGGTTTGGAAAGACAGGAGTCTGCTAAGGAAGGCAGGAGCCTCCCCTGAAATGGAGAATGTAAACCATCCCCACCCCTCCAATTTGCTATAAATTTTAAATTAAGGAGCTCTCAGGCAAAAATATGGGAGCAGGAAATAACAGTTCTTTAATAGGGAAGAAAAATAAAATTATAAGATAAACAATGCAGTCCACTAGAACAGCACTGACAGAGTCAGAACCCAACCTGACACCCTGTGGGTCAGGGTGCTGGCAGCAGTCCCATTGGAATTGTGGCTCA
>JAWWEY010000025.1:17356203-17382420 GCA_035582745.1 Loriotus luctuosus | reverse complement strand
TGTTTATGTCTTGTTGCTGAACTTCTCAGCTCCAGCAGGAAAAATCCTGAGAGAGGATTTTTCATAAAAGAAATGTCGGTGACACTTTGGCTGTCACATCCCTGTGCCTGCCCTTGCAGCAGGGTGAAATCTCCACTGCCAGGCTGGTTTGGGCAGGGCTGGGGGTCCAGAGGGTCACTGTACCCTCTCAGCACAAAGGATTCCTCTCTAGAGCCATTTCTGATTTGACTTCTCCATGCAGGGTCCAAGAGCAAGCCATGTAAGGAGGATTAATTCAATTTCTGGCATTGGTAACAACAGCAGAACTTCCCAGGCACTGTGGCTGGGCTCTCCAGCACTGGGGTGGGTCTGACATGATGCAGGGAGTGGTCTCAGCTTGGACACGTGAGGTTAATGGCACAGAAAGTCAAAATCTTTCCTTTGGACACTGTCTTGTAACAACAGTTTTTCTAATTACTGCAATATGTGGTTTCTACTGTGCTTTATCTATGGACTCTGTCACATTCTCTGTGATCCCCACATGAATTACACATCCCCCATGTTCTTTTTTCTTTTCAGCAATCAAGGATATGAAAGGCTGGGAATCTGTTAATTGGGGCCCGTGTTCTCTGGAGGTTTTGCTGGTTTTGCTCAGTATGAAACATGATGCCAATTAAGTTACCTTGGAGATGTAGGAAAAAAAAATTAGTGCCTGTATTAGCTCATGATGACTTAAAACCAAAGGAAATATTTAGAGTTTTAGAATTATTTTATCAGCTGGGGAGGGGTCATTCAGCTCTTAGGCTTTTAAGGGTTTTAATGGTGCCAGTGGGATCCAGGTGCATAAATCCAACCAAAGGCTCTTTGCCTTGGTGCCAGCTGAGCCAACACTGCACCCTGCAACCCCCAGGCAGGTCATAATTACTGCTTTTAATTATGGGGCACACTTAATTACAACTGTCCAGCTAGGCTTTGCTTTCTGTGTTCAGCATACCTGGCAGTGATCAAGGAGCCAAAATGATTTTTTTTCTTGTTTTGGACAGCCTGTTTTGGGAAGTGCATCCAGCCACAGAGCTGGTGGTGATGTTCCACAGCTGGATGTGGAGCAGTGGGATGGGAAATGGGTCAGAGGAGTGGGCTGTGCTGCCCTACACAGCTGGATGTGGAACAGTGGGTTGGGAAAGGAGTGAGAGGAGTGAGAGGAGTGGGCTGTGCTGCCCTCACAGCTGGGCAGTGCTGGGCTGGAGTCACTCACTGCAGGAGCTACAGGAGCAGCCAAAGGTCAGCAGGAGGATGAGTAGAGTCCGGCCACAGGTGAGGAGGTTGAGCCTGCCCAAAGCTTTGCAGCAGGAGCAGTGACCCTTGCTCTGTTCCTGCACTGAAGGCAGGGGATTGCTCTGATTCCCTGTTGCTGCAGAAAAGCCACGGCTGGGCTGAGCTGTGCACAGCTCCCAGCTTACAGCAGCATGCACTCTGGGATGGGAGGTGTGAGATGAGACACAGGAGGGTTCAAAGGGCAGCACAAAACTTCCCCCAGCTGAAAACCATCCAGCATTTTCTCTCTCTGTTAACACTGCATTGCTTGTGGTTAAACCTTGTGCTGTTTCACAGCATTGGTTTAGGACAACGAGCTCAGCTGAGACCAAAGGAGGTGACACAGGTTTGCTGTGGCTTTCAGGTAATGGATGACCTTTTGCTCAATTACACCACAAGCTTCACGTGGGCTCTTTCATCCTCTACTTATTATGGACCACATGAAAAAACCCCTTTAGATTCAAAGCCTGAAAAGCATCAGCAGTGGGCAGGAGCTGAGGTGGGTCTCGGGGGCAGAAAGCTGCTGGGGCTTGTACTCAAATGTTTGCTTCAATTGCTGCCCTCCCTCCCCAGCTTCTTCTATTCTCACAGGTATTAAAAGGCTATTTTCAGAGATATTCCACCTTTGTGTGGCTCTGTCACTTTAGGTAACTTCCTAGAAGATCTAAAATACAACCTGCAGGGGTTTCAGCAAGGCAGCAGGCTTTAGCTTTGCACTGGAACAAGCATTCCCTGGCAAGGAGGCATTTGTTCAGTTTTCTGTGTTGTTTGTGCAGTTCTTGTGCCTGGCTGCTCTCTCTGAGCTGCGCTGGTGGTGCTGGGTGACCAGGTGAGGCAGGAGGGAAATGCACAAAAATCCATGAGAGCTCCTGGCTGCAGTCCAGCCTCGGGACAGCTGGTTTGGGTTTGGCTCAAGGCAAACTCTTCAATGGAAATGGGGCTTTAGACAGCAAATTGTTGTTGTTACCTGGATATTCACCTCTGCTTTTTGGTGAGCAAACCTTTTTCTTGTGTGGTTAAACCATCCCTGCAGTGTCCAAGGCCAGGCTGGATCGGGCCCTGCTCTGGTGGAAGGTGTCCCTATCTTTAGATCATTCAAAAGATGATTTTTGAGGTCCCTCCCAACCCAAACCATTCTCTATGATTTTATTTACCTCTCTAAACTCCAAATTCTCATTCTCAAACCACGTAAAGGCTGCAATTTTTCTCCTTCCCTAAGAACATCCTGGGGTTTCTGATGTTTGGCACAGGTGTTTCCATTCCTTTGCCAGTCTGGAGGTCATTTTGTGGCCCTCCATTCCTGAGGCAAGTCTAGGTCCAGACAGAAGGTAAAAGCCCGTACATCCTTTATTTGAGCATTTCACAAATAAATTACAAGTTTCTTTGCAACCACATCATAAATCAAAATGTTTATTTACACCTCAGAAACAGCAAGTGATTCAGCAACTAGGGCCCAAAGGAATGATTAACTGGAAAAGCAGCTGAATTAAGCATCTTGAAAATCAAACAAAATGTCTTCCTCCTTGCTTGGACTATTAAAAATGAAAAAAAAAATCATAAAAAAAAATCTTGATGGTAACTTCAAAGGACAGAGGTTGTTTGGGGTAGGTGTGGTTTTGCAGGAGGGTTCTGGCTGAAATGGCAGCACCAACACAGCTCCTTTGTGCTGAGTTCCCCATCACAGCCCCCAGACAGGGATTTATTCCTCAGGCAGGGGCAGTGTGCCCATCCAAACACCCAGCCTGGCTCTGGGCTACAATCCTGTCACCCCACATCTCAGAGTGCAGCCACTTGCTGATGCAGAGGAGGAGTGCAGTGCTCCAGGCTGGGTGAAACTTTCCCCAACAGCTGTCCCACTGAGAGCTCAGCAATGTCCCACATTGTCCCACTGAGAGCTCAGGAATGAGGAATTCTGGCTCTCAACCCTTCCCTTTCCACTCCTGTGACCTGCTGATGCACAGACAACTGAAAATGAGTCAGAAAACAAGGATGCATGTCTTCAGCTGATGTAATTGTGGTACAGGGACAGCTCAGGGTGGCAGAAATACAACAGGAGAGTTGAGATGAGCCTGGGGTTTGGTGTGGGGGCTTTTTGCCCTTTTTATTTGCTTTAAATCAGACTGGTTCAGCACATGCAGCCCATGCTGCCCCTTATCTCATGAATTCATCCCTGACTGAGGGAATTAAACTGCTTATTCCAAGTCCCCCATGTTGTATCCATCTCCTTCCACCTGCATATATATAATCTATATATTTATATGTGTATATCTCTATATATCTACATATATACACACATAGCAGTTGTGCAACCAGAAACCTTCCTCTGGGAGTGGGGGATGCACCCATCCCATGGGACCAACCCCAAGCAGCTGGGGTGTCCTGGGGTGAGGCAGGACAGGGCAGCCAGCGCCTCATGGGCCTCCAAAACTCAGCTCTGTCTGCTCTGAAGAGAATATCTATAATGATAATTACCAATGTGCACTGCATGTGGCTGCTAAAGAGCACAGAGTTAACTGCAAGGAAGTAATTGCTGTTTTATTTTTCTTTGTGTTAGCATTGGGCTGGATCTCTCAGACAACAGAGTTTCTAGAGATGCAATAAAGGCAAGACAGGAGCAGAGTTTTGCTTTAGACTTGGTGGTCTCAAGCCAATGAGACTTTAATATAATTTTTTTTTAAAATTAAATAAGACATTTTTAAACCTATTCCAAAAGAAACTTAGCCTTTAGAGAAAGTGATGTAAAATTATTTGTGTACAGAATTCTGCTCTGAGTGGGTCAGTAACATTTGAGAAGAAAATTGGCAGCTTTCTCAGTGTTTCAGACAAGAGGCCTTTGCAAAGGAAAGACAAAAGCTGTCAATATAGTAGATGTCATTTTGTAGTGATAAGGCATTTAAGATAGGGCCCTCCAAACTGCTTCTAAGTCCATAATTTAATAAATGAGGTTTGTATTATAGTAATCTAAAAAATGACTATGCAAGAGAACAGAACAAATCATTTGACCCCATCCATTGCAAATAAAGGTTAAACCAAATTGTTCTGGGAGCCCTGGGGACACCTGTGGGTGGCTGGGTGTGACAAACCCCAGGCTTCTGATCAGGTGTGAGCACTCAGCAATCCTGAGACAAACACTGCAGCTGCACTGTTCACAGCCAGCAGCAAAAAGCAAGATGTGGGGAGGGGAAATTCCACCTAAAAATGATGAACTGAGCCTCAGTTGTGGTGATGGAGCTGCTGTTTGACTTCCAGCAGTGTAACCACGATGAGAACAGGGCTCAGGGACTGTTCCACCCCCACCTCATCTTCCTCCATGCCCAGCAGGAAATTCAGCTCTTTTTCCTTAATTTTACTCTTCACACCTACAGCTACTGAGCAAAATGGACATTAATAAATGCACCTAGGCACAGTGGAAAAGCACACACGAGGAGCACAGACCAGGGTTCAATTAGCAAGCACACCAAAACTGAGACCTTTCCCTTGCTAATAAACCCCTCTCACTGATTGTTATCCCCAATTTTTGTTTCAACAGCACAGAGCCTCTCCAAGTGAAATGACTTTAACAAATAAAAGGTTTTGTGCATGTTACAAAATGATAATCAAAAAGTTCACTGCCTTTCCAACTCTAGACAGACTATGTACCTACAAACAGAGGCTGAAATAACTGTTGGTGGGGCTAAAACAGCTGGGTAGGAATGAGGGGTGTGTTGTAAAAACAGCAAACTTGAATTAATGTTGAATCAATTAATTAAGCTGAATTGATGTTAAACAGAATCAGCTATTAGAAAATAATACAACCAATTCTGTAAATCTTC
This sequence comes from Loriotus luctuosus, assembly GCA_035582745.1. Lineage (NCBI taxonomy): Eukaryota > Metazoa > Chordata > Aves > Passeriformes > Thraupidae > Loriotus > Loriotus luctuosus. Next base: position 17,377,315 of record JAWWEY010000025.1, on the reverse strand, counting down.
TGCTTTTTCATGATCTTGTAGAAAAATGGATAAATCATTGTTGTTCCTTTGTTGCAGGAAATGGACATTGGTTTTTTGAGCCAGAGGTGACACCTTTGTTCAGGTAGGAAAATTCAGATTCTGCTGTGGTTCCTTGCTTGTGCCACACCATGAACGTGCCACAGTCTGTGATAAATGGGGAGAAACATGAGCATGGCAGCTTCATCTTCTCCTGGCATGGCTGGGATGGGCTCCTGTGGAGCTGGGACACTTGGGAGAGGCTGGGAGGCTTTAATGTGGGAGCAGAAATAAAGGGAAAATGGGAATGGAGGCTTGGATGCAGCTCGGGTCAGAGCTTCAGCCAGGCTCTGACCTCTCTGCACACCAAAATCCTGCAGTGGATCCAAGAAGAAAGATCTTTTCCTCGGGCACAGGGTGTAGGGAGAGTCTTCCCCTTGCTGTGCAGCTCCAGGCAGAAGAGTTTTCTCTTTGCTCCTCACTTGGCTGCCCTTGGGATGATTCACCAAACACTCTGTGAGCCTGGGTTTAAAGCAGGGAAGGGCAGATTTTTCTGGCATTTGATAGAAATGACACCAAAGTCAAGGGGGGGGGTCTTTCCAGAGGTGGGTTTGGCTGGGTGGAGAGAGGAAAAAAGCAAGTAGAAAAGAGTATTTGTGGGGCAGGGTAATATAATTTCTTTTATTCAAGATAGAGGTTTTGTAGCTCAAAGCACAGGGCGCAGAATATCTTTGGGTGCATTCATTGAACATACACGTTGGAATTCCAGAGGTGCCATACAGTAGATAAATTGTTCCTTTTGGAAAAATTTGCTTGAAAATAATATCTATCTATTTTTTATTTATTTTTTTTAATAAAAAAGATGTGATTGTTGATGGCAAAGCAGCAGGTGGGGTCCATACAAGGCATGGGCAGGGAGAGAGGACCAGGAGTGTGCCCATGACAGGGGTTGGGGTCAGGCAATTCCCTGCTGGGGTGCCTGGAGCTGCCAGAGCCACTCCTGGTGTCCTTGACCAGCTCCCAGGGACCCTCAGGTGCCACTTGGGTGACACAAGAGATTTCACTGGGCCAGGACTGCAGGAGTTAAGCTGGAAGAGAAAAACTGGTCTGAAGGCAGCTCATACCTTATCCAGAAATCTACAAGGGTAGGAAAGCTCACAACACAAACTCATTTTTCCTCTGTCTGTTGTTATTACTCCTTTTCATTAAAAAAAAAAAAAAGGAAGAAAGAAAAAAAAAAAAACCTGTTTCATATTTGGTATAATACAGGAAGTCGGAGAAAAGCTATTGTACAGCAAATTTTAACCACCAACACACATTTAATATCTAGTGTAGCATTATGGGAAACTAAATGTATGTCTGGACTTAGTTTTAATGCTTCCAAAAATCTTTACCATTGAAACATAGACGTGGTGTGGAAGGTGTGCTCATACTCTCACTGTAGTAAGGATGCCATCGAGTATGACCCATAATTACTGTAAAAATGCTAACTAAAGGGTGCAGCTGCAAAGTTCTATTGCATAAGGAAGCTTTCTTGTTTAAACTTTAAATAAGCAAGTTTATTAAAATATTCTAAGACACTTACCTTACCCTAGTTACTGCCAAGCTCTAATAAAAGCCACAGTCTGTCACTAGTATACTTTTTCGTGTTAATTTTATAAAAATTTGGTGTGAGCTTTGATGGATCATTTACAGTTTATTAACAAGATGATCATCTTCATACAGTTAGAAGGAATTTTTTTTTTGTTTTGTTTTTTGACCTTACATGCTCACAGAATAAAAAAGGATCCATATTCATAGAGAACAAACACCCTTTTTTCCCCTGTCTGCAAACAGGTGTGGTAAGTTTACACACACAAAGAAATGCTCTTGTTACTCTTAACTGGAGACTGTGTGTACGTGTGTATGTATGTATATATATATCCAGAATGATGGGTTGGTGTGGTTGTGAGGGATTTACAGAACAGGGCACCTGTGCTGCTGCTGGACAGAGGCTGAGGCACAGATCAGTGCTTGGCAAGCACTGAGGCTGCTGTTGGACTCAGCTTCTCACCCGCAGAGCTGATAAAAACATCTTGTCACCTGCCCCAGCCAACGTTTCAGCCCTTTGGCCTCTCAGATCAGGCAGAGCTGCTCACACCTGGCTGCTCCTCTGCATCCCCAGCTGCCCTGGGGCAGGGAGGGCAGCTCGGAGCAGGAACAGGCCCTGGGGGTTTGCATTTCTTGTTTGCTGACCCTGAGCTAGGAGAAGGGCCACGGGCTCTCTGCTGCTCTGGACAGCAAACACAGCAGGTTTAGCCATGCTGGGACAGCTCCAATTCATCTGTGGCTGTGTTGTTCTTCTGCTCCCTCCCTTCTCTCACCCTCCAGATGAACATTTTATAAAAGCTAAACCTGTGGTATAACTCTTCTCTCTATATAAATATATATATATACATACACTCATACATATACAAATACTAACCCACAGACAAAATATTTTCTGAACAGTTGAATAGCAACAAGTCAACAGATAGAAAAAAATGGAGTCAATCTGGTTTCGTGGTGTTGTTTTTTTCTTTTTTTTTCCTTTTTTTTCTGCTCACCCCAAGGTGGGGGTTTTGGATGTCATGGTCTTTTAACATTCAGAGTAAATTTTGAGTAAACCTTGTGTCCTGCAGGAGGAATCCAGGGCCAAAGGGCAGAGAGGTGGAGGCTGTCGAACACCAAGGTACAGTCGGACAGATTGAGTGAGATTGCAAACTAAACTGGAGCAACTGAGGCTGAGGAGTGAAGAACAGTCCTTGTAAACTGCAATCATCAGAGCTGACGGGTTTTTTTTCCTTCTTCTCGTTGCCATGGCAACTCGGTAGGACAGCTTCAAATGGCAGAATTCTTACAGACCTAAGGGAGGAGATGGGGGTGAGTATTGCCATGCAAATCACAGCATCTGAAAGTGTTTCGGGCTTTTTCCCCCCAGTCAAATTGCTGCTTGGGTGCATGAACATTGCCAGTAGTTAAATATTGATTATCTGGGTCCAGAAACAATTAATTGTGAGAGCAGAAATCTCCAAGAGGAAAGCCCAAAATGTCGTGTGGGGCAGTCAGAGTGGTGCAGTTCTGGAAGATGTGGTGAGAGGATAAATCCTGAGCCAGGAGCTGATTCCCCACCTTGGGCACCTCCATCAGTTCCATTTGTGCCCAGGGAAATGCCAGCCCCTCCCTCCCTGCACACCCTGACAAGCAAAGAGCAAAAAACCAAATTTTTTTTAAAAATAGAATATATATATAATATTATGATATATAATAATATATATATTATATAATAATATAATAATATAATATATGTATTAGATATTATAGAATAATATAATACTATAACAATAATATAATAATATAACACTATTACATAATAGTGTTATAAAAATATAATATATAGAGTATATATATTATATTATTATATTTTATATTTTCATAATATTTATTATATTAGATTTATATATTATATTATATTATATTATATTATATTATATTATATTATCTATAATATTTTATATTATGATATATAAAATATTATAATATAACACTCTAATAAAGCTTTATAGTTTGTGAATATACCGGGGAATAAAAGGCCTGGTGTATCATATTATTGTTACTACAGAAATATAAGATTTTTATGTGGGGTTTCTATGAAATAAAGTGAATGTGGCACTTGAATTCTGTTTTAGATGGACACCCTGATAATACCAAGGCAGTAAAGAAATTCAGAAAGGAGAGTTCAGGAGCAAATCTAACATGAGCTGTATACATATAAAACCAAGGGAAAGACATCAAAACTCAGTCAGCAAATCTCTGTCTAATATTTATTGCATCTGCACACTTCAAAAATTGTAATATTGCAATATTGATAGTTTTGTCACCACCACAGAAATGTAATGGTCAATGTTAGATGCTGGTTTGTGCCCTTTAAAAATTTTTAATGATCTGTTTGCCTTTTAGGGCAAATCAAATTTAATTTAATTATTGATAATCTGTTTCTTTCTTGTTATCCTTTGAACTGACGTCAATATTGAATTCTGCAGCAATGCAGGCCCCTGGATGCCAACAGCTGCCTGGCCCCTTCCCTGCAGTGCCTCACTTCTGGTAAACAAAGGTAAATAAAGCAAATTAAGGGTAAGAAATCCACAGAGGTGCTGATGGATGGGGCTCACTGAAGTGAGAAGTTTAACTGAGATTTCCAAATAGGACAAAATCTGGAATTGCTTGGCACATGGATTTTTATCCTGCTGCTGAAAGAAAAGATCTGGCTGCAAAATCAGGATCCAGCCTCACATATAGGAGATTTATGGTCATGACTGCCAAAGTCTGGATATATTTGGATTAGGGATGCCAGCTAGAACTAAATTCTCATAAACAACCTGATCTCCTGGGTGGTGAAAAGAAAGAATTTGAGACTCTGCTCTCACAGACAACCTGAAAAAATTGCATTTCCAGATCCCAATGAAGCTTAGTGTCATTAAAGGGCATTTGTTTAATCCTGGCTCAAAGGAGCTGACACTGGTCTGGGATTGATGAAGCTGCTCTGAATCCTTGGGAGATCCTTGGGGGTCTTCCTGCTCAGGACAGGCACTTGGGCATGATGGATGAGCAGCAGCTGTGGTGCTGAGGTTCTGTGCAATGCACGGGCTGAGACGTCACCAGAGAAGTCTGTCAGCACAGAATTTATAAATTCCCCACCAACTGCAGCAGCCACTGAGCTGCCTCACCAACAGCCTGTAAATAAAGGGCAGGGTTTGGTGATTTATGTGCACACCTGAAGAAAAGCTTGTATATTTTACATTATATTGACAGGCATAATGAATGTGTGTGAACCTTTCATACACGTTGTGGGGTGTACAAAAGTTAGTTAATCTTTAATTATGACTCTTTCTCCTTTGCTTTTTTTGTATCTGTTGGAGGCCAGTTGGTCTCTCATCTCACAAGGAATTTTTGTCCCTCCCTGTTACCCCACCTGTTTCTGCAGGCACCACCCCATTCCTGGCTCCTTTCACCTCAAAGCTCTACAATCCCTGCCCAGATTTTCTTTCTCTGAAATTACTTCTCAACTCCATCCTTTCTTGCCTTTGATCCATTTAATCACGTGCCTGAAATTCCCTTGGCTCCTGGGACTGTCTCCCCCTATAATTTTACTATGATTTCCCTAATCACTTTTCCAGCCTCTCCTTTGGTCTTGTTCTTCCAGCAAATAAAGGGCAGGGTTGGTGATTTATGTGCACACCTGAAGAAAAGCTTGTATATTTTTTATTATATTGACAGGCATAATGCATGTGTGTGAACCTTTCATACACGTTGTGGGATGTACAAAACTAATTAATCTTTAATTGTGACTCTTTCTCCTTTGCTATTTCTGTATCTGTTGGAGGCCAGTTTGTCTCTCACAAGAAATTTTTGTCCCTCCCTGTTACCCCAGCTGTCTCTGCAGGCACCACCCCATCCCTGGCTCCTTTCACCTCAAAGCTCTACAATCCCTGCCCAGATTTTCTTTCTCTGAAATTTCTTCTCAACTCCATCCTTTCTTGCCTTTGATCCATTTAATCACTTGCCTGAAATTCCCTTGGCTCCTGGGACTGTCTCCTCCTGTAATTTCCATGATTATGGAAAATTATGGAACCATGTTTTGGAACCATGTTTTGGTTCCAAAGTTATGGAACCATGATTTCTCTAATCACTTTTCCAGCTTGTCCATTGGTCTCATTCCTCCAGTTCATTTTTTTTTTAGGAAACCTTTTTTCCCCCCATTTTGGTTTTTCCCCTTCTCAGTGCCACCATCCTTTCCTGCTCAGCAATGACATTGTTGCTGACAGTTCAGAGCTCTTACTCTCTCTTCCCACTTTTCCATTTAGTCTAAAATGTCAGCCTCTAGCTCTGATAACTTCTGGATGTTTTCCTGACAGCTCTGCACAGCTACAACTCAGCTCTTACACCTTCCCCCTAAAGCACTCCCTTCTTTGATTGCTCAGGACAGCACCCTCATCCTGCCTCTTGCTCGAGCCTGAAAGCACAAACAAACCAGAGGAGGTTTTTGTCATGGGATCTCCTTTCTAGCTCTGTATATTTAGGTTATGTCAATCTAGAGGATTCTCTCTCTCAGGTTGTCCCAAAGGGCTTTTTGTAGCCATTCAGAGAGCTAAATCCCCTGCCCAGGCTCTCACTTAGCATCTTTTCTGAGCCCTTGACAAATTGAGCTGCTGTGTGCTCATCTCCTGCCAGCTTTGTGCTCCACAGAGCATTTTCCTGCTCTGCCACTTGGACAAAACCTTTGTGGCTGTGGCTCCTTCACTGCCTCTTTCCCCCTGCACATTCCTGCATTTTCCCTGCAGGAATCCCCTGGTTTTCCTCTCATTCACACCCCTGAGGTGTGTTCAGAGAAACCTGGGCACTTTCCACAGGAAATTGTGTCCCAACATCTGCTGACACTTCCACGAACCCTTGGCATTGGCAGAGGCTGCCAAGACTACTCTGAATTCAGCTAAGCCTTGTGTTAAAAGAATTATTCCAAACATAGCCATTAATGGTGATTGAGTAGATGGAAGGATTTTTTCTATCTAATTTTCTATGTCAGGAGTCTTCCTACCCTGAACTGTGCACTCAGGCCTATACCCCCAAAGTATAATATTTTTATTAAATAATAATTATTATTGAGTAGAAAAGTAGAAACTTTTGCACAGGTGGATTATTTAAAGGAATAGGTTTTGCCTCTGGAAATCAGATTCAACACTCAAAATTATGGTCTGTAATGTTTCAGTAGACAACATTTGGGAAGTAAGAATATGAAAGATCAAATTTATCTTTGTTCTCTCTACTGCACACAAAATTCATTGCAAATTGTTCTGTCCTAGAGAGCATCAGTCTTTTATTTTCTGTGGTTAATAACAAGTGTCAGTTACAAATTTATTTTCTACAAAGAGTCTGATCAGGTTATGTAAGGTGTTAATTGGCCAAACATTGTGGCCAGTAACTCCCTTAACACAAAATCTACAGGAATCAAGAATAGCCAAACCATTACCTGGAAAACTCAATGTTTATCCTCAATGAAGGATAACCAAAGTATTGCCTGGAAAACTCAATGTTTATCCTCAAACAAAGATAACCAAACCATTACCTGGAAAACTCAATGTTTATCTCCAATCAAAGATAACCAAAATATTGCCTGGAAAACTCAACCTGAATGTGAGGAAATCCACTGAAACTAACACAACTGCTCTGTTATAAACTCACTGGGGAGATCTGAGCCTCTGGTCCATATTTGAAATCTCTCTGTTCTCCCAGCTGGATTTCCACTGTTCATTATTGTTTCCTGTGTAGGAATTGTAGTTTTCTTGTTGCGTTTTCCTTTTATTTATTGTCCCCATAAAGAAGGAAGAAATGAAAGTTCCAGAAATGCTCACACAGAGCCAAATTTTTAGAATCTACTTCTTATCTGAGCCTAAAGTCACCTGGTGACTTTTCCACTCACTTCGATGGGGTTGCATTGGTTTTTAGGTTTTTTTAAACCCATTATTATGTATTTTATAACACAGATAATTTATAGTTTGCAGCTGGCAATAGCTCATAAAATATATTAGTATTTAAGGAATACTGTGAGCATAAAATGTGCAAATAATGCGTGCAGGGAGCACATTTGCTGATCAATGAGAACTATTTCTTTTAAGAACTTAATTCTCTGGTAAGCCTGTGCCTGCCAGGTTTAGATCTGCACACTAATGATAATTAGGCCTAGTAATTATTTTATTTTCTTTCTATCAGCTCTGTCTCCATATCTGGCCTCAGCACTCAGGAATTATTGCCCACCCTGTGTTGTTTTAGATGGGATTTGACAGAAATTACCTGCAACGAGTGATTTGCTGCCCAAAGCACTCAAGCCACAAAAGTGGGAAGGGAATTTTTTCTCTTATTTTGTCCCTTCCACCTTTTCCTTTGGGTATCCAGGGATGCACATCAGCACTAAGTGAGCACAGCTGTAGGGAATGTGTTTCTCCAGAAATCTCTCTCAGTTCAGTCTCTAACGTGATCTTCACCAATTTTATCTCACAGTTCTCCCTGCTCTTCTGCCTCTGATACTTGAGACATTCAGCCTCATTCCTTCTGAGATAACAGTGAGATAGCAGAGACTTCACAGAATCCACAGAATGATTGGAAGAGAGGTTGGGAGAGACCTTAAAGATCCACAGCAGTGACAAAGGCAGGGTTACTGCCATGTGTTTCTGAATTATTACATTTCTGTCAATGGGCTCAGATAAGAAAGCACAGCACCCTCTCACCAGCAGCTGGTGGCTTTTGGCTTCAGGGCTTTGGCTTTGGAAGAGTTCTCTTCTGCTGGTCAAGAAAACTGACAAACATTGTGAGAGTTTGTCTGGATCTAATGTACTAATAGCATTAATAAAAATAATTATACTGTGGGGATGTAGGTGTAAGTGCACAGTTCAGGGTAGGGAGACTCATGACATGGAAGAAACCCTTATTTCTACTCAACCAAGGTCTACCGGCTGTATTTGGAGTTGATGATGGTGGTCAACTCTTCAGGAAAGCCCTGAATTAGAGTTTCAAAAGCTGCTTTGGTTTGAGAAGGTGCAATTCAGCTAATTCAGCCCAAGTTCCTAATGCTGGCTTCTTCAATGACTGCAGAGACATCTCCCTGCCTCTGTCACACTGGGCTAACTCAAGGTTTGCTCCTCATGTTCATCCTCACAAGAGAAGAAAATGGAAGAAAAAAAAATACAGAGAATTTAAGACAAAGATTTAATGACCTGCATTCCAGGGAAGAAGCAACTGGTGGGATGCAAATTCATTCCCTGAGGTTCAGGCTGCCAAGAGCTCACATTCCAGCAGCACCCTTCCCTCCAGCCAGCCAGCAGTGGGGTGTGCAGAACTTCTGATCTCAGAAAATGCTTTGGTGCCCCCCAGCTTCCCCTGCTCCAGCCAGAGCTTTCTCTGAACTTATTTACATTACATTAGGGACTCAATTCCCTGCTTGTTTTAAAGAAACAGGTCTAAATAGAGTAATTAAAAGCCTTTGAAACATGTGCTCTTTATGAGCCCAAGCTCTCCCTCTATTTCACAGACTCTGCTTCTACACTGCAGTTAAAACCTCATAAAAATTAAAGGCATTTAAGTTTCTTGCTGACCCTCTGTACAGGAATGAGCTTTACCCAAAATGCATTCATCCTTTAATTCCCATTAAAATAAGAGAGTTAACACAGCTGGAGTTTGGAGTTCAGCTCATGCATGCTCCATTTCTTTCAATTACCCTTTCATCAGAAATATTACATTAATCTGGCATAATTAAAAGTCTACATTACATCATGGACTTTATTGAAACCTCAGTAACGCTAAAGAGGTAACAAAAAGGATAGAAGAGATCAGCACTGTGCTTCTGATTAGGCAGCTAATCAACATCCAGGTACTTCTTTCCTGGATTTACCATCTAGGAAAGGTCATTAATTAGAGGCATCCTTATTAGTTTAGCCTCCATGTAGAACTTTGAAAAATATAAATTATTTCCGTGTGCGTCACTGGTTGATCTGTCACAGGGAGGTTTCAACTGCAGAAGTTTCACAGTGTGCTTATAAATTATTCTAAATTTCCCCCAAAATCTCATTGAATTTGAAGGACTATTCCCAAACAGATTCCCTGTGTTTTCATCCCTGCAATTAAGAAATTTGGGTTTAATATCAGCCAGAACAAACTGCTGATCTCACTGGCCACAACACCTTGGGGAAAAGTTTATAGAGACTCCAAAAGTAAATTAGTTTATCCTGAAAATCTGCAGCTTATACCATCGCACACAATTTGTTTCTCATTTAAGTGAGAAATTATTTGAAATTATCCTGTTAGGGATGGGAGAAGCACTGTGTGAAATGAGAGGCTCATAACTGCCCCCAGAGCTTTGGTGGGCTCTGGTAAATCAGTGCCAGGGTTTGACTGCAGGAGCTGAAACTCTGCCAGGGGCTCTGCAATCAGCCCAGAGTGGCAGGGAGGGGGAAATGTGCCAGCCCCAACTGCCCAGCTGGCACAGGGGACACATTCCCCCTGCTGAGCCCATGGCACCTGTGGGACACCAGTAGCAGTGGCTCTCACACTGCTCAGTTATTATAATTAAATTTATTATAATAAAATTATTTTTATTATATTAATTTATCAATCTATATATAAATACACATTTATATAAAATATATATTAATATATTTTATATTAATATAAATATATAGTAAAGTTATATCTAATACAAATTTAATATAAAAGTTATATATATTATAATTTTTATATTAATATAATTTATAGTAATATAAATTATATATATTATATAATTAACATGCAAGATATATATTTTTATATATTTATACATATTTTTATATATTAATTTATTATATTTTTTATTAGTAGACTGCAGTGGCAGATCCAAAGCAGGGCTGGGGGAAGCCAAAGTGCTCTTTCTCCTGACCCTGGCAAGGGCACTGCTGAATCCTTGGCTGTGCCTCCCCTCTGTCCTGTCAGGTACTCACACACACTCCCTGTGTAATGAACTGTTCCTAAGAGGTGCATAAAATAAACATTTTCTGATAGAAAAGTTGCTCAGATGAAGCAAAATTCCAACTCTCCTTGCTTAGAAATTCAGAGCCATGTGCTTCCCTAGGTTTATCAAATAAAAAACCATCTTCTGATACAATTCCTGTTCTCCAGGGATGTGAAGGGTCTCACTGGGAGAGGGGGAGTTTTAGGGTAGAAAAGCCAAGATGTACTCCATTATTATTTTTTTAAAAATGGATGTGAATTTCAGTTGGATACTTTGTCAAAGCAGCGTTGCCTTCATTTGAGCAATAGGGAATAAATGTTTCCTTCATTTTTCAGTTCTGTCAAAACTAAACAACTGCAGAGGTGGCTGCCTGCAGCCTGCATGGATATTTTCCCATGCTCTAATCTGATAAATGGAACGGAATGGTTGAAAATATTCAACAAGTGAAATGAATAAGTACAGTTTGGAATTAGCAGCACTGAACAAGTCTGCTGATTTTTTTTCATAGGGATGCTGAAAATGAAATGCATCAGCTGTAGCAGGGAGCCAACCTTTTAGAGGACTGGGAGCTGCTCAGGCACTCAGATCTCATCTCCCACAGCAGCACTGCACAGGTTACCAGCAGTTTTAAATAAGCAGAACATGAACAATCCAGACACATTCAGATCTGTAGGTACAGACTAAACCCAGCTTGAAATCCTAAATTAATCATCTGAAGAAATTCTTGTTGAGTAAGAATAAAAACTAGAGTGAAGGATTATGCTTAGAAGCCACAGAAAAGGAAAAAACAAACTAGAAAATCCAAAACTAGAAAAACCAAACTGTTGGTATCAACACCTGCTCATTTCAAATCTTTTGAAGAACTGCTCCTAAAAGCTGCACTTACCTAACCACCAACTAATGACCTATCCCAATTAATTATATTGATAAAGTGAGGCTTTAATATCTCATCTAAAATACTCCAAACATTAATGGTCCTTTAAAGGGCTTTGTAAATATCCACTGGGTATTGCAGAAGCAAAGGCAGCATCATCAAAACTTCAGGCACCACAAATCTCCTCCTAATCTTTAATATCCTGCCCAAATCTGAACACAAAGCTGTTCACATTGAGTTATTTGGATGTTATAAAGGGAAAAATAGGAAAGGAATAGGAAAAACTGTTATGGGGAAAATAGCCAAGCACAGACATGGTGAAAAGAAACAGACATCTCACAATGTGCAGTGGCCATTACTGGCAGAAGAAAATACTTCAACTGGCCATGTATTCAGTGCCAGTTTTTAATCATAGGCCACTCCAGAGCAATCCTGACCATAACTATCTGCAATTCAATATTTATGTGGTTTTAAGAAGTTGTTCAGAGAAGAAATACAAAATATTATGTACCAACAATTACCGTGGAGTACTGTTGAGAAAATGAAAACATAAAAAGCGTTCACTTGAATTCCCAGCACGAAATGGGCAATCAAACCAATCTCTCTGAATGTCCATTTTCTCCACAATGACCATCAGCAATAACACTGCAGCTCTTGGGGAGGGAGCTGTGTTTGCTCCCTTCTGCATTCCAGACACACATCTTCCAAACTGCCCCCTCTGCTCACCTCTGCGCTCCTGCAACATGTTTGGATGGTTTCAAACGTGTGTAAAATGCCATTTCCCACCTAATTGACTCGATCAAATGCAATGTTATTAAGCACATTTCAATATGCTGATGTGTAATTTGGGGGCATTTCTATTTGTCTTGTCTGGTGTACAAACATCCTGTCCCCAATTATGGACATCCAGATGGATTTCTGGGCCATTTCAAGCCCCATTAACTTTAGGTGGGCTCCCAAACTGCACAATATGTTGCAGGACTGGAAAAAACCTGCAGTGAAATCAGAAGAATGGGCACAGCTCTGTGTTAAAATTGAGATTCAAATCAAGACTGGCTCAAATTGAAGCAACCCCTTAACCCCCAAACCATCCTTTCCTTAGAAATCAACCCAAATCTGTAAGGACACAAATAAAAATGGTGTTTTTCTCATACAGGCAGTTGAGAAAGAATCTATTTCTGTGATATTTAGCTGCAAAAATAATAATATTAATGTGGACCAAAGCATCTGTAAAAAGGCAGTGAGTGATAGTGGATTTGTTGCTGTTGTTTGGTTTAGGAGGTGAGATTTACATCACTGGAACTCACTAAATATCAGAAATCTCCAATTTCTTGGAGAGCAAAATTTAGGTGATATTTTAGGTACCTACATGGTCGTGATCTAGCATAAGAATGCAACTCAAATTAGAGCAATGCAAAAAGAAAAAAATCCAAACAACCACCTCAATAAAGCACCTTTCGCAGCAGAACTCTCCAATTTTAATAGTTTTTGCAATTCCAGCCAAAATAGGGATATTTGATTTCTCAGAAATGGGAAAACGTATCTTGCAGACTTCCTTAGTCTTTTTAATTAAACTGATCTCTTTTTTTTTTAACTTATTTAAAAATAAACTGCTCTGAAAAGTAGAAAATTGCTGTAGAAGATTGAAGGGTGCTAAAACAACCTAAAATATAAAAAGAAAACAACCAAACCCAACCAACAAAATGAAGAAACAAACAAGAAATGTTGGTTTTAGCAAATTCACCTATTGGGAACCGTTCTGCTGGAACTGGATGGAACAGGGATGAACTTTTTCCTTTTTTTCTTGGGGAAACCCAAAAAATTCTACTGGAAAAACTCAATTGTTGAGCCGTGAAGGAAAAAAACCAACCTGACAGTTTAAAACTAAGCCAAGAAATTCAAATAAAGGCTGAAAAGTGGGAACGTGCAGGTAACAAATCTGCAGAGGGAATGGAAAGAGCAGTGACCTTAAAGGTCTGTTCCATTTGAAACCTGCTCTGGTTTGTCTTATCCTGGTGCCTTTCAGGAATGCTCTGTTCCACTTTTCAGGTGTTTGATGCTCCTGCACAAATAACACGGGGAAAACAAGAGATACAGGGGCTGCTGTGGCTTTGAAAAATGAGCTGGGTGAGAGATAACACTGCAGGATTAACTCTGCCTCTCCAGATCCACGGAAATTCAAACCCACCAGTTCCGTATAATTCAACTTTTTACATTTTTTGGGTTTTTTTTTTGTTTTGTTTTGTAGTGGTTTAATAATAAACACATCATTTTCAAGGGATAAAAAAAGCCACCTGTATTTTCTCTATTGGCCCTGTACTTTTATTCCTCAAATCAGAAAAATCCCAATATAGTGAGGGACAGCCAACACAAAATAGGAAAAGTTTGTGGAAATTATGAGGAAATTAAATTCAGGGGTATCTCTAAGGCTTTCTTGCAATTGCAGCACAGATATCTGTGCCAGTCTCTGTTTTTTGAACACACCTGAGGCCTTTCACCCTGACTTTAACAAATTAATTGCAATGTAGAGACCTCCAGCTTATTTAATTTCTCTAAGGCAGCATTTCCCCCCTTGTCTGGCACCTCACTTTCTGTTCAGAATAATGGAACTCTTCACTTATTTCAGCTCAAGTCAACTTGCACCTTTGTAGTCCACTGGCCAGATGAACAAAAAAAAAACTTCTTATTCAAGGTTGATAGTCAAAAAAATTAAAAATTGGGTTTTTTCAACATGAAGTGTTTGAATCCCAGTCTTTTTATAACAAAGAAATTTAAGTAAAATATTAGTGACACAACTATTGTGCCTTTTATTCCCTTCATTCCACACATTTGAATCTAACGTGGTCTTTTATGTTGGTAGAATATAAAAGAAGATATGAAATGCAATTACCATTCTATGATTATGCAATTAAGTGAATAGTTATTATAAAATCAAAAGCCCAGAATTCAAATACTCCTTTAAATACTAATAATAATATCAATAATTTGTAATAGATCTAAAGCTTAGTTCTGCCAGCCAGAGTGGTTCTTTCTCAGCATCCCACAGGGCCTGGGCAGATTTTGTGCACAAATATGCACAAATTTGTTTTTGGCTTGTTTTGCTTTGCCCTCCCTCACCCTTGTGGGATGTTGTAGCTGCTCTCTCACTGAAAACATCGAGGAGCCTTCCAGGGGGAGCCTGTGTGTAACTCTGGTGCTGGTGAGGATCCCTCCAGTAGCTGAGCTCTGAGCAGGGCTGGGTTGGCTGTGTCACTTGGAAGCTCTGCAGCACTCAGGGACAATCTCAGAGCAGCCCCAGAGATGCTCAGAGAGATTTTCTCTTTCCCCACTCGCTCTCTTCCTCCAGGAACTGACTGCTGCACTATTGCAATATGATCCCTCACACCACAACACTGCAGCTCCCTCCCTGACCAGGAGCCCAGGATGGTTTTTCCATGGTTTTTTTCCCCCCCTCATTCTGAACTACTAAAACCTGAATTCAGTCTGAACATTTGGTCCTGTCTTGTCTCCAGTAATGGCAAGGAGAAGCTGACAGAGGACAAAATGCCACCACATGAAGTCTCATCTCAAACATAGAGTCTGCTTTAATGACAAGTGACAATATTCTTTCCAATATTTGTCACCATTACCTGTTGTAACTTTGGAAACTCCTCTGCCTGTCCACTCTCCACCATTCCAGCTTGACCTCAGTAAAATTAGGTTAAGTACAAAACATACAAAGATGCTCCTTTTTCCAATCAACTTTGTTTTCATCATTTTTTAACCCTGCCTCGTTGTTTTGTTGTGCAAATCTGCCCGTATATTTTGGCATCTCATATTTTCTATTTCTGGCTGCCAAGAACTCCTAATTTTTTCTTGTTCCAGCTCTATCTACCTTCCCAGGGGCTTCTGGCAAGTGTGCAGTCTGTATCCCATTATCCCTCAGTATAGTGAGCACAGTAGGATGTCTCCAGAATGGGAGGAACTGCTGGGTTTTGCATCCATTTCAGTTTTAATCAGGCTCTTCACTTGTGTGCTCAGACACTTCAGAAATCTGCCACATCTGACTTCTTTCATGATTTACTGAGGAGGCACATGTTCTAAGTATAGCTAATAATTGCACCATTTAAATGATAATACCAAGATGTTTTCTACAGGAAAGATATTCATGCAGGGCTCTTTTACCACGAGCAGCTCTTTCAGAGGGCTATCTATCCTCACACCAGATGTCAAATACAAAAAGAAATACTTTGGCATGAGTTACAAAGTTCATTTGACTGAAGGATTTACCTCCCAGGAACAAGAGCCTCATAAAATACAAACACTGGGAGCAAAGTCAGCCACGTAAGGGCTTTTGCTAAAATTAAACCCATAACTTGCCACTAGAAATGGGACGTTTCATCTGTTCAATAAGCACTAAAGTTCTCTTTGTTTTTATGGCATCATAATCTTTGATTACTCTGATAAATATTTGGACTATACAAAACATTGCAATGGAGCTAATCACAGTTATAAAAAATCTGTGTGTGGAAACGAGTTGGGAACGGGGCGATAGCAGCACATTTCAGAGGAGTTCAAACACAGAACCACATCAGTTTAACTGGCTCCCAGCCCCACTCCTTTCTGTCTCTGTGCAGTGCACACCTGAGGAGAATGCTCAGGGGAGCTGTGGTGTTTGCTGGCTTTGCACAGACATGGTTTGGGAACAGCTCCAGAGGTGGAATGACAGCCATGGAATACCCTTGGGATGCCCTTGGGGTGTATTCCACCCACAGCTGAGCTGGACAAGACCTGCAGCCAAGAAGAGCAACTCAAAAAGTGCTTTCCAATACTTAAAAGTGGCTTTATGATTCAACCTAAGGAAAATGATCAGGCTTCTTGGTGGGGGCTGTAAAGAATCAACATGAACATGGCAACTTCCCAAAGTAAAAGCTTTTCTCTACCCCTTTGTATTCTGAGCAGATGAATTAATGTAAATAAAGTTCAAGTGCAAATCACATCAGATAAGAAAGCAATTCCAGTGGTGAAAGTCACGCCTAGTGTAGCTGCAGCAACATTTATGAAGTGGCAACAAGAATATATTTGAATCAATGGGCTGCACATTTATATCACTGCTGCAATGGTGTCACACCCTGTCAAATATTTTTAACATATTACCCCTAACAGCTGAAGTTTGCATTTGGTTCCAGCAGACTGAGCCCAGCCCAGCTGAAGTAGAGCCAAAGCAGATCCTTTAGATGTCACTGATTGAGACTAAGAACAGGAATTTGCACTTAGCATTTATATAGTCCTTTTCATCTTCAAAGAGCATCACAAACATCAGCTGGTAGCAGCTCACAACGACCTTCATGCCAAGCTTCTGGGATAAAAGGAGAAGGAAACAGGACAGGATGTGTGCTCAGGCACACACCTCAGGTGAGTGAGGGATCTCTGCCTTGACCTCTCCCCTGCCTCGTGGCACATTTTACCTCATGGAGAATCCAAGGCCTTTCACCATGGCTCAGGTTTTAAGTCACTATACAATTCTGCTAATATTTTGTTAATAGAAGATGGAGGTAACAGTCCTTAAATAACAGATTTACTGTCATAGTTGTAGGATACAGCTATTCCTTTGAAACAGATAGGAATTCAAAACTAACACTGCATCAAAAAGTTTGCTGGCAGCTGTCACAGAACTACCCAGGGACATGTCCTGTTTAAACTGTGGATTCCATGGCTTTAAATTCCTACTTTTGAGTCATTCTGGGATTTTTTTTTCCCACTTCCAATTCAAGTTAGCTTTCCAAATAAGATTTACAAAATTCCTTTCTCAGAAACAGCAGAAATTCCTTTCACCTGTCAGTTTTCTCTGCCCTCCAGGCCAGCCTGGCCATTTGATTATCAGCTCTGGGCGGTTCTAAGCCCAGAATCTCAAACAAGTTCCTCATGTTCCAGTCACTTGCACATTTTATGTGGAGGAACAGATTGAAGCAGACAGGCCTCGTTTTCCTGGTGACCCAGAACAGCCATTGTTACAGGAACACCTTTAATCTCCTCTTTCTGGGCTTGAATTGAATTCAAGTGGGGAGAGATGAAAGCAAGCATTGCACAAATCTGCTACTACAGCTGGTCCTTCTCAGTTTATCATATGTTAGCTCTGATTCCCTTTGATTCCTCTTAAAATTATTGCTTCTAATTCTTAATTTGACAATCCATTTTTTTGGCTATGAAAAAAAACTCCTTTCCCCCACCTTTCTCACAGCTATTCCCTCATGGAAAAAGAACCCAAAATTCCAGCATTATGATATCAATGTGTGTATTTAACTCCTCCCTCGGAGGGTTTTCTGATTCAGAATACAAATGAGCAGAAAAGCAACACTTCATTACTTAGAGCCCAGCAAAAGACTTACAAAATAAACTGAGGAGTGAAAGGAGGATTAGGGTCAGGCTGATGTGGAGAGCATCGCTGGCACTGCAGTCCATTTTGGATTTCTTGCAGGTACACACTTGTAACCTCAGTTCTGTGGTGTTGGTCAGAGGAGGTTTCCCAGAATCTGTCACTGAGATGGGGATGTTGTAATTGGCCTTTTTCAGGTTCTGAAGCAGGATGACCTGGGCATGGGTATCTGCAAAGGATGAGGGGACAATTAACCAAGTGTTGGTTGCTTGGGAGGGTGAAGGAGTCTGCAAGCAACATCAGAAATACCAGTTAGTCATGGAAATCAGGAAGAAAATGAGAATACTCTAAGAAAAATAACAAAAGAATTGAATTGGGGGGAAGAGGCAGTACTGAAATTCTTTCATGGGCTGAAATCTAATTACAAATCCCATCTTATTCCAAACCCCACCAAAAGAAAGACTTGCAAGAGCCCCTTTTATTTAAATACATTATTTGGTCTGTAAATTATTGGCAGAAGTTGCCTGAGCAAGCTAACATCTAATGAAATGCTTTTGGGGGCATGTCACCCCAAAAATGACAAAAAGAGATAATAAATTTACTTGCCAAAGGTAAAAATAACCCTTCTTGCTGGGAAGTGCAGGGAAAACTGCTGGAACACTTCCTCAATTTCCAAGGGAAGGGAAGGGAAGGGAAGGGAAGGGAAGGGAAGGGAAGGGAAGGGAAGGGAAGGGAAGGGAAGGCCCTTCCAAAGCCAGAGATCTGCTCCACCTGGGGAACTGAGGCCACAGTAGCCCTTGGCACCCAGGTGGGTGTGATAACTCTGTCAGGGTGTAACAGGGATGGTTTGATGTTTGGAGAATAGCCAAAAAACCAGCTCCTCCCCTTTGTCCTGCAGCCAGTACAGGCATCACATCCATCTCAAGGTTTTTCTAAGGCTATGACATGAATTAAAAAATTGGAGAGTGGCAGAGAAAAATAAATATTTCAGAAAAGAAACAGGAATAACCTACATTATGAAGAAATGTTGTACTTTGTGCCCACAATTTAACACACAAACCTTCTGCAATCTCATGATCCTCTTACCAATTGTGCAAGGTCCCAGTGCATTGGGAGATTTTATTTGTGGAGAGTTTAAATACTTAAAATTAGGAAGTTTTTCAATTAGATTGCTAAAGCCCATGCAAAACTTCCATGCTGTGCAAAGGTACAAGGTGCAAAGCCTTGTGCACCTTGTACAAAACAATTGGGTGCCATGAGGTGCAGTAATCTTCACAAAATGATCAGTTATTAGTAGCCTCTGATTAATGCAAAATAGAGGGAAGAAAATTCAGCCAATACAAGAGATTAATGCAAAACTGAGAGAAGAAAGTTCAGCCAACACGAGAAGAGAAGGAGTTTCAGGTTTCAGAACTGGTGTCCCACAACTCCAGCAGCCCCAGCACAGGGTAAAGCAGCAGCTTTAGGTAGATCCATCCTACAAAACCTTCATGCAAAACCCCTCCTAAACTCCCCCAGTGCCTCAGGGGGAGTACCCTGGGATGGAGAAATGCGAAGAATAAATACACAAAAATCCAAGTTCCAGCCTTACTGTTAAGCCTGTTGATTCTCCACAACTTTTCTGGGCCGGATTGCTTGCTGAGCTCGAATTTGAATGGGTCTGTGTTGGGATGAAGGTCTTTGTCTGATGCTCCTAGAACCACTACCCTGAGATCTTTTGCATCGTCACAAACTTTTGCCAGTGTTGGATAAAGGGATGGGACATTGTCATTGACATCCTCCAAGGTGATGTGCAAAGTTCCTGTGCCCGTAGCAGGAGGGTTACCTAGAGGAAAAAAACAAACATCTGTTTATTAAATCACATTTCCATAAACTCTTGCTCCTATTTGCACCTGCAGGCTTGCAAAGGGAAATAATTTTTTATTGTTCTTACCTCTTTTATATGGAAATTATTGCTTAAAAAACCTGATGAGTCACTCTTGTAAATTCATTGCTGATTTTCAGAATGAAGCCTGTCTGATTCTCTACAGTATGGAAAATTATTCTGAGGAAACCTCTGGGAGAGGAATATTTTGAAGTTAAAATGAGAGTAGGACATGAATAGATATCTGGAACAGAATCTGTTCATCAGCTCATACTGAGAGAAACATACTGGGAGCCATCCCCCAGACAGATAGCACAGGATTGAAAGAATGAAGAATAAGACAAGTGAGAGGAAAAGGAGGGAGGAATCAGGTGCTGAGCTGGGTGCCCAGGAGCAGAACAGGACCAGGTCGCCCCTACCAGCCCTGTCAGCAGCACTGAAACCTGCCAGGGGCAGCTCTGGGCAATGAGCTGGGTTATTTACCCCGTGCTTTAAACCTTGCAGAGTGACTGGCCAGCCTGACCTGGGAGCCAGCTGGGGAGGTGAGCCTGCTGTTACTCACCACTGCAGGGCCCAGTGCCAGGGCTGTGAGTGACAAACCAGCCCTGCTGGCACGGGGGGAGCTGGGGAGGCAGAGTTGGCCTGCTGGGAGCAGCACCTCATTTCCAGGGCTGACCCAGGAGCTGACAGTGGAAATAACCTGCAGGCACTGCAGAGTGAGCCTGGCTGAGCCAGCCACACTGCCTGCAGCTCAGCAGCTCCTTTGGCACCCTGGCAAAATCACCTCCCAGTTTTCTGAGTGCACATTTTGTCCTTTATTGTGCCTGGCATTCAGTGAGGTATCACCTGAAATGCTGGACTCGTGGGTTGTTTATTCCTTTTATTTTTTCTGGTTTAGCACAGGGAAGTGTGATCCCTGCACTTCCCTGAGCAGGAACAGTCTTACAAGTTGTGAGTTCTACAGCACTCTACTAATAAGGTAAAAATGGAGTTGTATCTCTTTCTTTATAAGGTTCTTTAAGGATAAACTGTTTAATTAAGAAATGACACGTAAATAATTTATCTTTTTAACCTAATAACTAACTACTTGTGACTCATAGTGTGGCCTTTTTTATTTAAACTGTTTAGACCTATGAGGAAGAAGAAGAAGGTGAAGAAGGACCAGTCTCTACTTTAAGACTTCTATTTTGTTTTGCATCTGTTACTACATTCTAAAACTTTAAACTCTTAAGTTTTCTACTATGTGATATTACACACTTCTATTCAAACTACACACTCATAATAGTTCTATTATTTAATTTAGGAATTTCTTTATGGCTTCAGGTGGAATGCAGTGTTCCCTTTGGGGTCAGTGTCCATCAGTACAGAAAGTCTAAAATTCCCAGTGACCAGGTGTCACAGACATCTTTTATGAAAAATCCTTTCCTTAGGATTTTTCCTCCTGAGAAGCTAAGAGGCCTCAGGAACAAA